>CM068826.1:20267337-20867337 GCA_028554795.2 Sinohyriopsis cumingii
CTCGACTTCATTTCACTCCACATAAAAAAAATCTATAAAAACCTCAGACCCTTTTTCGTCTGTCTCACTCTCAGTGCGAACATGACGTCCCTTCAGTCGCATCTTCCCGTCAAATTGATTCGTGCCTTGTATGGCATCAGTCGAGAAAAAGATCCACAAACACGAGCTCGTGTCTTAGAACCTAGTCTCAAAGAAGTCTTACGATGGTTCACGGTGACGGCACGTCAATTACTCCAAGGAATCATTCAGATTCCTCATTAAACCAAACGCTTTTTTGATCGAAACAAAGTCGCTTTGGTCCAACTGGCCGATCCCCGCATCGACACTCAAACCAAAAAACAAATCATTTTGAAACCTGGAGGGAGCGGTACTCTAGGAGGGGTCATCATTCGCTCACTCTTAATATGGGATCCTAATGCCCCCAAAGTTATACCCAAGACAGAAGTCCAACGAAGCCCCAAGAAGAAAAAGACCAGGTCCCCAAGGAGAACTTCTCCAGTGGCAGGACCCTCCTCTGACCAGACACCACCACCCCGGAAAAAGAAAAGAAGCCCCCAGAAAAAGAAACAGAGAAAAAGTCCCCAGAAAAAGACAAGTCCACAGAAAACTAGTCGCAAGAGAGGCACTTCGGCCATGACGCAACCTTACACTCGCAAACCACGACCTGCCACGGCGGTGACTGCGTCTCCGGCAGCCTCACGTTTGTCCACTTCTCCGTTAATGACACCCAGAACTGAAGAGTACTTGGAGACGTTGATGACACCAAGAACTTCTCCGTTGATGACCCCCAAAAGAACTTCCCCAGTGGCAGGACCTTCCAATTTAGTGGCAGTGGCTGCTGCTCACAAAGTACCTTCTCCCAAATTCAAAATTCAAGAAAGATCGGGCATGTTACAAAGTTTACTGGATTTGTCCAAGCAAGAACTGGCTCGATTTAGTCCATTACGTACCCCTGCACGACGTGTCATGCCTGTCCTCAAACTAATACGACGTCAAGACAATCAGTGGCGACGCGTTCCAGTATAAAAAAGGCCTGTGACCAAGTCGGGGTATCAGTGTTTTTTGGTGCTCCTGAAGACTCAAAGATGTCACCCTCCAGAAAACCCCAAGGAAAGAAAAGGAAAGGACTGCCACCACGTTTAGCCAAACATGGGGACATGTTATCTGTCCTGTCCAAAGCTTCTCCACCTCTACGAAAAAAACTCATTCAAACGGCGTCCAAAGAGGTCATCGATACCGTGTGCGAATGTTGTTTGAACGTTTTGAAAGGCACGATCCCTTTGTCCAAACACCAGAAACAATGCTTAGGCAAACATCGTCACGTTCTTCGCCAAATGGTTCAAAAGAAAATTCCCATTCGTCAAAAAAAGAAGATGTTAGTGCAACGTGGAGGTATTTTACCTCTCTTGTTAGGCCCCATACTGAAAGGAGTCTTGGGAACCATGTTGGGAGGACTGGTGGGAGCAAGATAAAAAGGCCTCGGAAGTTCCAAGATCTCAGAATCGACCCCTGACAACCCCATGGAAGGACGAAAACTAGCTTTAGTGCCTTACAAACGATGGATGGAATACCATCGGTGGCAAGAACAACACACCCCGCATTTACCTCCCAATCCCAATTTGAGCGAGATGTCCCAGTTACAACACGAATTTCAGTCGTTGATGGATCGCCAAGATTTGTCCGAAACAGAAAAATCGCAAAAGTACGGTCAACTCTTGCAACGACTGCAACTCTTTCACCAGAAAGCTTTAGACGAAACAGCTCTACCCACTCTGAAAGATTTTAAGACCTTGATGAAAAGTCCAGCACCATCACCAGTACCAGTACCAGTACTAGTGACCAAGACAGAAAAAGGAAAAGAAGAAGAAGAAGAAGAAGGGTTTCAAACTCCACCAGAAAAAGTACGCAAGTTAACAACACCACCTACCTCCAGAATTGGATGGATTAAAAAGATGATGGCCACCCCTTCTTCATCACAAGAGAAAAAGAAAGTGAAGACAGAAGTGAAGACAGAAGTGAAACAAGAACCGATATCCCCCGCTCAGACATCCTCCTCCTCTTCAACACCTATTGCCGGTCGCACACGCAAAGCATTGCAATCCAAGAAAATACCCCAAGAGAAAAAGAGTAGCATCCTCCAAGAGTGGGTGCCTTATTAACACACCAACCAACACAAAAAAAAAAAAAAAAAAAATGCAAAAAGTCTTAGCCAGCATTTACTACGATCCCTCCCATCCTGCAGGTTACGCGGGAGTTCAAAAATTGTATCGTGCTGCCAAAACGCGACTGAAAAGTCTCCGTTTACCTCAAATGCAACGATGGTTACAAGAACAAGCTACCTACACTTTACACAAACCCATTCGACGCAAGTTTGCCAGAAGTCGCACCCGAGTGGAAGGCATCGATCATCAATGGCAAGCCGATTTAGCCGATGTCTCTCATTTGGCCAGCTACAATCGTGGCTACAAATATTTGTTTTGTGTCATCGACGTCTTTTCCAAATTTGCCTGGGTCGTGCCTTTGACTTCCAAATCGAGCAGCGAGTTAGTGCGAGCCCTGCAACGAGTGTTGAAACAAAGCGGTCGTCACCCTCTTCGATGGCAAACGGACAAAGGCACCGAATTTCTGAACCAAGCTTTCCAAAAAGAATTAAAGAAACGTGACATTCATTTTTTTACCACCGAGAATCCCGAAACCAAAGCCAGCATCGTGGAACGTTTTCAACGCACTTTGAAAGAACGCATGTGGAAATATTTTACGCATCACCACACTCTGAAGTACATCGACATCTTACCGCACCTGGTGCAAGCGTACAACCAATCTTACCATCGAAGCATCGGACGTGCCCCGCAAGACGTGACTCCCGACAACGAAGTGTTGGTGTTTGAGCGCCTGTTTGGTACATCCCCGACGAGGGCTGTCCCCAAGAAAAGTGGAATGTTGGCCGTAGGAGATTGGGTGCGCATTGGCAAAACTAAACGCACTTTCGACAAAGGTTACTTACCTAACTGGACGACCGAATTGTTTCGCGTCACTGGACGAGTGCATGGCCGTCATCCTGCCGTCTATAAATTGGAAGACATGAACGGAGAAGTGCTCAAAGGAACGTTTTATTTGCCCGAGTTACAACGTGTCACCAAAAAAGAAGACGACGTGTACGACATCGAAAGCATTCTCGAACGCAGAACCCGTAAAGTGGGCAAACGACGTGTCAAAGAAGTCAAAGTACGTTGGAAAGGATATCCACCCAGTTTTGATTCTTGGATCGACGCTTCGCAAGACATCGACTATAAAAAGAAGTGACCATCAAGCCCTTTCACACAGCAGACGCAGCTACGTCGACCACTCCTCCTTCACCTAGTTCTTCTGTGCAAGATTTACAAAAACAACCCTTGTGGGTGTGGTGTGGAGAACGTGTGCCTAAAACGCAAATCGTCTTTTTCTGCCAAATCTTCGTGGTGAATCGTGTCATCGGGGCAGCCATCGCCAATTTGAGTTTGCAACAAGGAGACAAACAATTGTGGACCTTTTTATTGAGCAGTTGCATCGGTTACCTGCTTCCTAATCCCTCCCTGAAATTCACCTCGAACGGGAACCCCGGGAACCTTGTGTCCAGTGCCAGTGCCAGTCACCACTTCAACCACATCCAGAACCCCATTTTAGACGGAGACACGCCTCTGACGTCCACTAACCCCTCGGACAGCCACAGAACTCTGGAATTATGAGTCACCAAAGCCAATTTTACTTAACTTTACCCAGTGACAGTTCCATGGAGGTGTTTCCCAAGAACACGTTGTGCTGTTACACGGCCAAATTACCTCAGGCCATCCAGTTAGATCACGAAGCCCATTGGGAAGTGGCTTTAGTAGAAATCATTCACCCGACCCAAGTCCTCAATGTCCTTCCCAATCAAAATTTTTTTGATGTGGAAGATCATGACGAGGAAATGCAACAGTGGATGGATAGCAATGTAAAATATGACAAGAAAACCCGTACACAAAAGTACACCACCTATCACTTGTTCATTCCCCCAGGCTATTATTTTAGTGGTCAACATTTGGTCAGCACCATAGCCTCCAGGTTTAATGTCGTGTTTCTGAAAGCTTTTGAGCATGTCAACAAAAGTGTCACCATGGAGTACCACAAAACAGCTCGTCGCTTCTTGATGAAATTTGAACGAAGTAAAATCATGTCCATTTTATTTTGTCCTGAATTGTTTGACATGTTGGGCGGAGACATGGACATGAGAAAGGCCATGCTCAAGAAAAACGAATTACCCATCGTTTACGACAACGAGTCTTTTAGCAAGTTATTTCGTGCCCCGGTGTATTCCGATGTGGTGGAGTACAACGTGGTGGGACACACCTCCGTACCGTTACTGCGTGTCATTCCTTTCAAAGTGGATTCTGCCACGAACACTGACGAGGAAGGTGTAAACACTTACCACGTCCACCGCGAATTTGTCATTCCTCACTATTTGCCTGTCAGTAAGTCGTATTTGGACACGGTCAACATTGCTATAAAAGGAGATCTGGGACAAAATATTCCATTCACCAAAGGAAAAGTCACGGTGAAACTCCATTTTCGAAAACGGTTCTCTCACGACTCGTAAGTAAGTCATGTATCCAGTGTACCGAGGGGTTGCTCGACAGCGAGGAGACGGCTTAGGAGACATGTTAAAATCGGCCTTTCGTTCGGTGGCCCCAGTGTTGAAACCGATGGTGACACGCGGATTGCACGCCTTGAAAGATGCGGCACTGACGCAAGGCAAAGAATTTCTCCAAAATGTCATCATCGACAAACAAAACCCTAAAGAAGCCTTCATGAGGGCAGGCAAAAATGTCTTGCTGCAAACGGGCAAAGACATTTTAGGCCAACGAGAGACACCTATAAATGCCCTGCACGCTACCGAGTCAGGCATTCAGCAAGGACAAGGCAGAAAGAGACGACGAAGAAAACACCCTTTCACCAGACTTCAAGCGAGAAAGGCCAAGAAAAGAAGAACCGTTCGAGACTTAGACGTTTTCGATTTTTGAGAAAAGAGACAAAAAAAATGATGCACCGAGAATCTTGCGCTTGTTCCAAGACGGAACTGGACCTGTTTGCCATGCCCCCCACGATGATGACGATGCAAGAATCCCAGTGGGTGGAATTTCACCCCGTCTCCTCACTGACCAATTCCGCTCCCATCGAGTTTGAAATCAAAGGACAGCCCGAAGATTACATCGATCTGAATAGCAGTTACTTGTACCTGAAAGTCAAAATTCTAGATAAGACTGGAGGTGCTATAGACGATGAAGCAGTAGCTCCCGTCAACAATTTCATGCATTCCTTGTTCAGTGGAGTGGACTTGTACTTGAATAACAAACTGGTCAGTAGCAGCATGGATACTTACCTTATCGTGCCTACCTGGAAAATCTCTTGACGTACGGAATAGATGACAAGAACACTCATCTCAATGCCTGTGTGGTATGGGAAGCTGACGAACCTACCAAGTTTGAAATATTGGAAACTGATGAAAAGAAAGACAACAATGATGGATTTCTAGAACGAAGAAAGAGAATCACGGGAGCCGACACAAGTTTAGAACTGATGGATCGTTTGCATTTGGACATGTGGTTGCAAGAAAAGTATTTGTTGAACGGGGTGGATGTCCGCCTGAGACTGAATCGTAGCAGTACCGCTTTCCATTTATTGGCTGATAGTGACGGTTACAAAACCAAAATCCAAGAAGCCAGACTCTACGTACGCCGTGTGGAAGTGTTACCTAAAGTGGGAAACGACATCAGTCAGACGTTGAGCAGAACGACCGCCAAGTATCCCATACGACGCGTGGAAGTGAAAACCTTCACCATTCCCAAGGGACAGCGATCCATGATCGAAGATCATCTGTTCCAAGGACAGTTACCCAAACGTTTGATCGTTGGTATCGTCGAGAATACAGCCTTCAACGGAGCTGCCGAAAAAAATCCTTTCTACTTTCAACACTTTGGCGTGTCCAAAATTGAAGTCAGTCGCGATGGCAAGACCTTGTGTACCCGACCTTTCGAACCTGACTTTACCAAGAAGAATTACTTGAGATCGTACTTGTCCCTGTACGAAGCCACCGGACAGTTAGGAACCAATACCAGTCACGGTATTACGTACGAGGATTATGCAGGAGGCTACGCTTTGTGGGCTTTCGATTTCACTCCAGACCAAGGCAGCGACGAGGGACATTTCCACCCTATAAAATCCGGCCAGATTCGTGTGGAAATTCAGTTTAAAGACCGAGACCCTGATGAAACGGTGAACGTCATCCTGTATGCAGAATTCGATAATACCATAGAAATCAACAGTTTGAGAGAAGTCATCCTAGATTACTAGAAACCATGGAAGACTGTTATCCCTCTTTACCTAGTGGAGAAACTTTTAGTGTTGGATTATTGTTAAAAAATGTTAGAGTTGTTGTTGTTTAGTGTTAAGTGATTTTTGAATAAAAAATGTTGTGTTTTGAAAAAATTGTTTGATGTTATAGTGTTGGATTATTGTTAAAAATGTTAGAGTTGTTGTTTAGTGTTAAGTGATTTTTGAATAAAAAATGTTGTGTTTTGAAAAAAATGCCTTTGTCTTTTGTTTAGCTATAAGAATGTTGGATTGATGCTCTTTCATTTCTTACTATCCATCTCATGACACTCACTAAACGTTGTGACTCAAAAACCGTGTGGGGGATGTTTTCCTTCACGTCCGCGCTTTGACTTTAAGAACCGGGGTTGTTTCCAGTCTAACCATCCATTGTCGACTCATCCTCCTACGAAGATGTGCTCCAAACTAGCTAAGCTCAACGAAGCCTACGTGAATTTGCATAGGGTCAGACACAGTCTGATACCGAAGCCAGAAGAAATAGAGAATGTGAGAATGTTAAAAATCACTGAAGACCTGATAGAAGAGCTCTTCAGAGAAGAAATGAACAGGGAAAAAGAAGAATGGACAGAGAAGTACAGACTTCAGAGACAGCAGCAACAACAACAACAGCAGCAGCAACCTGAAGCTGACAGAGGTTTTGTCGATTGTCGTATCGACACCAAAGAGTTCTTCTTCTCTTTTCGAAGAAGCAGACCTATCGCCAGAAAGTCTATCCTCAGAGGACATCGCATTCTTAGAAACTAAAAAGGAATGCCATAGCAAACAAAAAAAACCCCAGCCCTTTTCAGGGCTACCCCAATACTCTAGAAAAGAAATAACGATCGATTTGCCAATGTGTGTAGGTAGAGTAGTGTGAAAATAAACACTAACTCTTTTTTGTAAAAAATGTGAGGGTATGTGTTTGTGTGTTTGTGTTTGTAAGTCCTTAAGTAAGTTGGTATGGATAGTAGATTAAAATGATGTCTTTTTTTTTTGGTGTTTGAGGTGTATATTTGGAGTTAGATTGGATTGCTTTGCGTATGTGGATAGTCTATTGAAGTGATTTATAAAAATTTTTAAAATAGTGATGGGTAGCATAAAAAAGTGAGTGAGTGTTTCTTTTAGGTCCGCGCGTTGTTTCTTTTGGTCATGATCTAGGTAAGATCAATTTTATATTTTTTAGGGGGATGTTTTCCTTCACGTCCGCGCTTTCACTATAAATTGAAACTCGCTGGGCAGTCTAGCTACCCTTGTTGATTGATCAACACCAAAAATGAACACGAGACTGTCTAAACTGTTGGAACTTCATGTGCATCTGGAATATGCCAGGCGCCTGTTGAATGAACTGGCCGCGGAAGCCATTGTGGAAGACGGAAGGATGAGAGAGGAGGAGGAAAGAAGAAATAAAGAAGAGGAGGAGAGAAGATATAAAGAAGAAGAGGAAAGAAGATACAAAGAGGAGGAGAGAAGATACAAAGAAGAGGAGGAGGAAAAGGAGAGAAGAAGAAAAAATTTCAGAATTCCAGAAACCGAAAATTGGGATTCTGAAGCCACATATCCTGCCTCTGCTCTCTCCCCCAAAAAGGTAAAAAGTAACTGGGGGACAAGATGTGTATGTGGCGCCAGGCCAGGAAGGTGTCACCATTAACCAGGTGTCCATGAAGTTCCAAAAAAAACAGCCCTTTTCAGGGCTACCCAATACTCTAGAAAAGAAATAACGATCGATTTGCCAATGTGTGTAGGTAGAGTAGTGTGAATATAAACACTAACTCTTTTTGAAAAAAATGTGAGGGTATGTGTTTGTGTGACGGTGTTTGTAAGAGCTAAGGTATGGTTGTGTGAATAGTAGATTATGGGTTTCTTTATTGTTTATTTTGTGTGTTTGTGTTTGTGTTTGTGTTTGTAACTGCTCACGTAAGTTTGTGTAAATAGTAGATTATGGGTTTGTTTATTGTTTCTTAGCGTATGTGGAGAGTATAGTTTTGGTTTTATTATATGAAATGAGAAAGTAGGGGATGTTTTCCTTCACGTCCGCGCGTTCTTTGGTCATGATCTAGGTAAGATCAATTTTATGTTTTTTAGGGGATGTTTTCCATCACGTCCGCGCTTTCACTATAAGAACCCACAAAGTTTGATGTTGGAACCATTCTAAGGAATAACTGAGACAAAAATGACTCAAGTATGAGTTCTATTTAATTTATTGAGAGACATCTATTTCTGGATAATGGATGTAGAATATGTTTTAGGAAGAATAGAAGAGGAATGGAGGCATGGAGATATGAAAGACTTTGTAACGAGTCAAGTTCAAGGCCTAAAGACAGCAAGAGATATCATAGCAGGGATGATTGAAGAAGAAGTCAGTAAGTCAAGAGGCTTCATTAACCCACCTTACTTCAGAGTGGGAAGTTTGAAGGAAGCACTGGATCATGTCATCCAAGTCCGGTGCTTCCTAGAAAAAATATTGTACTGGACAGAGTGGAGAAATGTAAAATGGGGATTGGAAAATGTGAAGAAAGGGGAAGATCTGATGAGAAAAGTAATGGAGGAAGAAGTAGAGAAGATTAAAGTGAAATGGAGGGAAGAAAGAAAAGATGTGGAAAGCAAAAAGAAACAGACAGAGTTTGAGAGGATGAATGAGAATTGGATCAAAGTCCAGGAAAAGTTTAGAGCCTTGGGCCATCCAGACTGGATGCCAGAGGAGAAAAAGAAGAAGAAAGGAATAATGGAAAAAGTGAGGACTTGGTGGAAGAAGTTAAGGAGTTAGAAGAAGAAGAAGAAGATGTGACAGATGCCATCTATGTTAATATTAATATTAACATAAACCCAAAGGTCCTTTTCAGGGCCAGCCATATTTCTCGAAAAGAGATAGCCTTTCCATTGCCTACCCCTTTTTTAAACTTAAATTTAAATTTAAATTTAAAAAAAACTTTTTTAAAAAAAAAAAAAAATCCCATATTCAATTCCCCTTGTCCCTAGACAAACCCAAACTCTATTTCCATGTTAATTTCCCTTGTCCCTAGACAGACCCAAACTCTATGTTAAATTCCCATTGTCCCTAAAGTGGCCCAGCGTTTTTCTCCATGTTAAATTTCCATTGTCCCTAAAGTGGCCCAGGGGTGTTTTTAATGCTAAGTCCCATTGTCCCTAATGTGGCCCCATTTACTACTTATATTTAATTAGCATTTTTTGTTATTTTTTATATTTCATTATATGCTTAATGCAACGTAATATTTTATGTAGTAAATTGACCTTGTCAAAAATCAATGACAATTTTGTAACCTTTTTTCTTTGGGCAAGGATCATTATCTTAAGCTAACTCAAGAAAATTGTATTTGTATAGCTAGACTACGTGATGATTATCATTTTTCATTATGGTGTTGATGACGGACTTTCTAATTAAAACTAAGCTTCTTCAAGAACAATGTACGATGGACCTTTATCCGGGGTCTCATTTACGTCTTAATTTAAAATATAAATCTTCTTTTATTCGAAAATTAGTCGTCCTTTAAGTTCTTAGCAGAGTCAATTGTATTAGTTTGTGTTCAGAAGTTCTTTGGGATGGAGTTTATGTATTCAAATTATTTAATTAAAGGTATTCGTCTCTGGAAAAACAAAGTACTATTCAAAAATAACATTCTTGGAAATAAGATACGTGAATTTATAGTGAAATTCAAATATAAAAAAATTCTTGGATTCTATTGTTGTGGTCCAACAAAAAAATTGTTTGCGCATTAGCATTATACGGACAACCGCATGCACATCAACTCCAACAGCGTTGGATTTAATGTGAATTTCTACTAAAGGTTATTCAGAACTTTAATTATAATGACTTATGTCTGCATTTCTAGGATTATTTGGGATTTAATTCGCAATGCTGTAAGAACATTTTTTTTACATTTTCACTTTGTATTCTAGATAAATATTTTTGTTGTTGAATTTTACAAAGCTTCTTGTTCTAACTCTTTTCTATTATTTATTTTAAGACCATAAAGTCGTTATACATTGCTGTGATTCTCACTGATAGGATGCTATCGTTGTGGGGCATATGTGAATGTATGAGATCATTAACGTGCTTGTGAAAAACCCATACTTGTTTTCAAAAACTTGTATTTGTTGAACATTATAATTAAAACTATTGTCATTCCAGTTTGATTATATGAGTGCAATAAAAAATAATTGCTGGCTCGAATTGATACTTTCTCTAATGAAATTAACAGAAAATGTCCACGTGCTGCAATCCTAAAGCTGCTTGATCAGCTCAGTGAGACAAAAAATAAAAAAAATAATAAAAATAATAATAATTAAAAAAAATTAAAAAAATAAATAAATAAATAATGGAAATGATAATAACAAATACCCACCACGGTAACATTAAAGCTATTGATGCCAGAGGTGACGTACATGCAAACATATAAATGACCGATGGAATATATTTCCTTTTCTCTCGGCGATGCCAGCGCTGTTGGCATCTACCGGTTCTGCTGTGGCAAAAGTAGATGCGTTAGGGGCGTTGGAAACCGCATCCGAGATAACTCTGAGTAAGACAGTCGCTCGAAAAACCTAAAATTTTTCTAAGAGGCCGCATAGCATCCCGTAGGCAAATAATACAAGGAGAAGGCCTTCGACTAACCGGGACGACTCTCAAAATACTCTCAGGCAAAGGTCTTCGAATTCCCGGGACACTTCTCAGAATGTCTTCTGACCAAGTTCTTCTGTGTATTTATGTGGGATGAACTTGCGGTAGATGATTTACCGGATGTGGGAAACCGGAATCATCAAACTGAATTCATCAGCAGGACCTGGGACTCACTGGGGCGCATACTTAGTAACTCCGCGACATCATCTATATTCTGACTCGTATGGGCTTGCACCCCAACCTCAAATTGTTGTTTATTTACATTGTGGCTTTGCTGCTTGACACCAGCCATCTTCTACTGTTTTGTTCAAAGAATGGGATGGCCTACCAACTATGTGGACATCCTGTTGTCCAAGCACTGTATGCACATGCAAGAAGCAAAGCTTCCATAAGCTTGACCCCGCAAGTAATTGTAGATTTTGTTATAATGACGTCGCGAGGCATTGTCACGAAAAACCTGGCCGAAATAACCAAGAACCAGAGAATCAGAGGCGCTGGTGGTTATCAAAGACTGCGTTGATGTTGCCGATGCTGGGATGAAACAATACTTGGATGTAAAGACCGCCAAGGAACCGTCACCGCCACTCGTAGTCAATACATTTAAAGAATACGTCGGACTGCTGAGAGTTCGGGTAGTATTTCTTATGTCCGGTTGTAATAGTTATCATATCAGATTATTACAACCTTAATAACAATCACCCTGGTACATAAATAATAATACGCAACAATCCTGACGAAATTCCAGTATCGTCTTATTCATATTACATACAATATCGATATAATTTGTCGTCAGAGATTAAATTCAATTTGAAGCATTCCACATCTGTCCATACAGATGCTTGGTCGTCTTTGGTGTTTGTATTTAAGATTTATCATTACATATACGTGATTAATTCTGACCGTTGAAGACACAAAGCTAGGGCGTAATCTATGTAGTTTTTGCTGAACATGATGGAGAGCGCGCAGACTGCACAATCGCCGGAGATGTAAATATTATCCCGAAATGCATTGTCTATGGTTACTTGGCAGTTGTATCATTGAAGACAAATGCTTGGATGTAAGTGCGGGTGTGTGTGCGTGTTGCAGCCGAACAAGGCCATCCGGTCCGTCAATATTGCGGTAACAATATTAATAGAACTATGATAGACCCTCAAAGTTATCGACGCGAGAAAATCATCAAAGTGGAATAATAGCTGAGAGATAAAATCTCCAAGAAAACCATTTTTAATTGAGAAATGCAGACGCACGAATGTTGTTTATGTGCCATCTGCAACATCACCACTGTAGGCCTTGCTGTTGCTGAAAAAATGACAACAACAACCACCAAAGGTAAACAAGTCGGATTTTGCGGAGCCATGTTGATAGTAACCGGTGTTGCGGATGGACCTCGAAAAATAATTTCGTTACGGTTGCGAAATACGCGTCTATTCAGAACTTAGGAAATACGCGTCTATTTAGAAATTCTAGATTCGGAACAAAGTACTCCAAGCAAAGGTTTAAGTATATATTGGTGGCAATCAAAGATAAAATGATTACCATGGTGGAGTTTGAGTTAAAATGGAAAACCACCCAAAACTCCGCGCGCAATACGAAACCAAAAACAAGTAATTAATTTAAAGGCAGTAAAAATCGAGTAAACACCTTGAGTTGTGCTGCATCGATCTGTTGGTATATACAACTATCTGAATACAAACTCACAGAACTACATTGATCTGCAGTAAAAAAAAAAATCTGGGGTATCTTGTGGAAACTTCGCTTGGGGCCCATGCTGGTTAAAATCGTGGATGCACATGTGTGTACAAAATCCCAGTGGGAAACGTCATAGGGAATCTCTGTCTCAAAACGCTGTTATAGTACTACAGCTTGAAAGGTTTCCAAAACCTTTCATTGTTTACTGCGTCATGATTTAAGTCCATATGTCGCAATGCGTTTGACACGAAACACGTGTTAAAAATATGTCACCATGGAATGAATACCCAAACAAAGAACGATGTATCCGACATGCCTGAACCTAGACTTAACATGTACAAATCACTGTTAGGGAATAAACGTTATTTAGCGAGATGTAAAAATGCAAAGTGGAATGGTAATTGAAATCCTTCATTTTGTAATGATCAGCCGATAAATGCAGCGTTTGTTGCAACGTGTACACGTAAAATAATTTTACGGTAGGGCATTACCTGCAAAGTTTGCATCATATTCTTTTCCTACCATGTTAAAAGCGGTGATTTATTTTCTCTTTGTTTCTTTCGGTGATTATACTGCATGTTTTTTAAGACTAAAATTCAGCTTGATAGGACGTTCGATGTTGTATTGAAGTGCCCGATTGCCAAATACACACCAGTCCTAAAGTGTATAACAAACCAAAAGAGATTTGACGCGTCTTGTTGATTTCCTACTGGCTGATGTTTTACAATGCCCGTTCGAGAAGTATTACATATACGTGACTTGTTCATATAGAATATAGAAAATGTCTGAATTATATAATTGATGTGACTATTCAATATATTTAACGTAACTCTCCGACAAAACCTGACGCGACTCTCCAATATACCTTATTAGACTATCCAATATACCTTATTTGATTATCTAGTTTATTGTTGGACTATCCAATACACCTTTTTGGATACTTTAGTTGAATATCCAATATACCTTATTTGACTATCCAATATACTTTATTTGATTATCCAATATTCCTTAGTCAAATAACCAATATACTATATTTGACTATCATTATACTTTATTTGACTGTCCAATATCCAAACGAAACTGAATAACTTGACTCGTGAATTCATGCTAACTATGCTGATTTGGTCCATTGTTGTTTGGGCTAAAATTATTAAAATTATCTCATTTCCTGTTATTTATATGAGGCCAAACCATATTTTACGGTGCTTGCTGAGAATACGTAACTATCCAAACAAACTAAATAACCTGTCTTAGATTGCAGATTCGAATTCCGGTATGTCAACAGAGATCCAAGTATTCGTCCAAAGTACCCCATCTGAAGTGGAAGCGTCGCAAAACGACTGTTTACATTCTTAGTATTGTTCATGATGATAGGAGTAACACCGTTTTGCCAAGAACGAAACAATGTTACTGACACATTCTACATTCAGTGGTTTAAGATTCTTTTCACCGAGGAATAAAAAAAAAAACTTGACAAAGTTACTTTTTAATGAGAGAAACCAGTATACGCTAGTAATCCGATAATTGTGTTTTATGTTTTCTTGTTTTAAAAATGGCCCTGAATCATCCGTATATAGTTAATCAAAATGAATATCATTTCAGTGGAACTATCTGATGTTAGGATTTGTGAATAACCCATATTACCGACATTTACAAGATATATATATATATATATATATATATATATATATATATATATATATATATATATATATATATATATATATATATATATATAGAGAGAGAGAGAGAGAGAGAGACAGAGAGACAGAGACAGACAGACAGGTATTTTTTCTGTTCGTACGTAACTCGGCACTTTGTTACTAGTACGTCGATAGTTTCCATCAGTAAGGACTTTACGGAAATTCCCTAGGAATCTTGTTACGATTTTAATGATATTAACAGCGTGTTGTCATTATTCATGGCAAAATAGTTCAATGGATTATCTTTATTTACAAAACGGTTGTATCTGTCACACATTAATGGTGAATGTTGCAAAATATAACCTACTCCTGATCCTTTAATCACATGTTTGACACGTGTCACGCATGCCAACGCGGTGTCCAAACGGAATGTTCTGAATCATATTTGGCCCAAATCCAACATTTCGGATCAACCGATTACACGCTAAATACATTTTTTTTTTAATGGTTTGTTCCAGTGACTTGCATATACTATCATTCATTTCAATGCTTTGGAAAACAGTGAAGTGACCAGGACGGAATCCTGTTTTATAATTATTAAAGTATCAATTTGCCCTCAATCATGTTAGGACAAGCGACTGGAATAATTTAAATGAATCAGGAAAAAAGTAAAGAACATGAAAAAGTGTGATAACAAGCAAGATATGGATAATATTAATGTACATCTTTTAGATTCTGAGAAAAACGTTCCAAAAACAAGATGCAAAAGTACAAAATCAGTTATAAAATAGATAAATAACTCAAATTACATTCTACCACTTAAAGTTGCAAGAAATAATTCATTTATAATGAAAAGATATCATAAATCTTATTTCCGTCGATAATGCCACAAGCCCGGTGGGATTAGTTGCTGCATGCTTAAAGGTGTCAATAGGAACACCACTAACAATTCTTTGTAATCGATCGTTGAAGGAAAACAAATTTCTAGACAAATGGAAAACATTCGTCTCTTTCCACCCGAGGTTGCCAATTATAAACTAATCTCTCTACTTAACAGTGTAGCGTGTCGCACAAATTTTGCAAGACACATTTTCACTTTAACAAGAACTGTCTCCCTGTGTCTGAACCAACAACGTCTAATCTTCGGCGTTTAAATAATATAGATCATTCTCATATACTGTTTTTAGCTGGCCTAACCTATCTCATAGCCGCATCCGTTACGGTCATGCGCATTTGACTGCAACTCGAGTGACTTACACTTCGTACACGAATAGAACATTTGTCATTATAGATCGCCGCAGATAGTAGTATACAATAATATGCCGGCCCACAAGTATAAGAGTTGAACTGTACGTTTTCATCAAGTATCTTTAACAATAAATGAGTATCTATTGCTTTATATTACTGCATCGTGACTCTCATCTTAACTCCCCCTCCTTTATGACTACATGACAATGAATAATCCGAAAATAAGTTAACTTGTCTAATTGGCAACAAAGAATGAACACCAGAGTGCGAGACATCACATATTAAGCAGATTCCTCGAAGATTTGCCATTTAGTTAATAAATTAAATGGGAATGAATGTAAATCCCAAAACTGCTTATAATGCATTGGATTGGCTACCTGGAATTTCTCTCTCTCTCTCTCTCTCTCTCTCCTTAGTTTGCTAACTCCTTGAACAAATATGGATAAGAATGATGAGTTAACTCATCCTGCGATACATTTGCAACGGCCAGTTGCAACAGTACTATCAGCTATGTGTAACTCGTGTGGCTTCTTGGATTGGATTTGGGATCTGATTACGCTGTCATTGATAATGCTGTGTTCACCTGTATGCATCCATGCACTATGAAATTAATTATATGCAACAAAGAGATTTATAAGTCCTCATTTTTTCGCGAGTATATAGTCTTGAAGAGTCATCTAAATACACATAGATTTGTACAAATTGTAATTCTGGTCACATAGGAAAATCGTCCACCCACCCATTTCCTTTCAGAAATGGATCATCCAACTTTGTAAGTCCTATCCAGGGCCGCGGCTATGATAGGACAAATTAGGGGTAACCACAACGGCCAGGGGGTCCACCGTTGTTTCAATTTGTGATTCATCGGGGCCTACTGGATAATTGTCCTTAGGGCCCACAAATCCTGTCCGCTGTTCTGGTCCTCTCTGATGCTTTTTGTGCTCATATCTACTTTTCTCTTTTAGGCAGATTACTGAACTATTCACTCATGATTTTTAAACACACTATTTCTGTGAAGGGTGTACAGATGTCAAACCTTTACAAATTTGTTTGAAACTTTCTTCACGAAAATACACTATGTTAATGACAATCGCTTTAAAGTTGCCCTACGTTGATTGCGCGTGCGTTAAATATTAGAGTGTAAAAACCCCTAATTCGACTTCCTGAAAAAGGTCTATAGTCATATGCAATGTAAAGTTAAATTCTACCAAGTCATCTTTTATACAGTGGCCGTGTGGAACTACCTTGTACAGGATACTCAATGTAGCATGTCTTATAGTGCTTTGGAAACGTGTTTATTTCCAAATATCTTATTTAGTATAATGCCTAGCTTTATTAAACGAATCCTAGAATATTATTCATACTGGACTACAACATATGTAAGATCGTATTTGACACTCCTTTTTCTTTCTGCAATGGAATCGAAACCACAATGCATTTCTCCATGTTCTGTCGCTAGGACAGTAGACGACGAATTGAATTGATTAGAATATTGCTCTCAGTGCCATATCAAATTGTAACTTAGATTTACTGCTCTGGGGAAAGGGCGATGTAAATAAAAAATATAGAATTGTACAACATGTATTACTGATACCAAACGATTTCAATAGCTAACTAAATTGGTGAAATCTGTCATAGTGCCCCCTCCCCCACCCTTTCCATTCATTTTGCATTTTTAGTCACTATTGTCATGCTGAATATGACTATTGTCATGCTGAATATGACTATTGTCATGCTGAATATGTTATAATACTTGTATTATATAGGGAGATAGCTAGTTATTTAAGTTATTAGAACTTATGCACAAACCCACTGTATCATATTGCAACAATAAAATATGTTTAAATAGATCATCCCACATTAGTTTTAGCTTTGAGATCAGAACAATTAACATACATATAGCAAATTCATTTAATAAAAGGTACTGGTCATATAAATTTCATGGTAGGGGTATTTGTGTTTTTCTTTTGGGCTGAAATATTTTCTTTTCTTTCATCTCAAAATAATTCATATTCCCCTCCCCCAATAATAACAAGTATATAAGATGGTGTTATTTGGCAATAATGAGACTACGATATTTATCCAGCTATTAGCAGGCGGAAATTAAACAAAACGTGTCCAGCCCCTGCCTCAGAACGTCGAATTTGTTGGTCCTGAATGCATTTTCGGTATACCGTGTTACTTATTGTGGTAATTTCAGAAATAACGTGGTACAAATATTTTCGTGGTACCCACCTCTACCGAATTATAATTGTGAAACCAAAATCAGGAAATCGCTCTCACCAATAAAAGTACAATACCATATATTCTGAACTCTTTACAGTGTGGAAAATAAAGAATGTCCATTTCGTCCAAAGACTATTTTGTGTTCAGCTTGTCCTGAAGTGATCCATTTAAGTGCCTGAAATAAAGGATACGAATCATACTGTGGCAATGTCGTCTGTGTATTGCTACCCATACTTCTGTCCTGCATAACCTTTATGATCCCAAACATTTTACGTGCTTCCAAATTTTTTTTTAAAGCTACGTTAACCACCCCCACCCCCCAACACACACACCAATATGCCTTTGCTCTTCACGTTTCGAGGTTCCACTTTTGATTTAAAAAAAAAAACCAGTAAAAATAATATAATTGAAATGGTGGTCACGGGAAGAAAAATGTTCTATAATAGGGCTTTTGACAAATGTTTGGGTTTGCCAGACTCATCCTAATGTTTAGGTTTTCAGCTTTCCTCACGTACTGACTCGAACAAACTTGGGATGTGCTTTACATGTGTACATGCTAATTCCTTGCACAGACCGTGTTAAACGTACACATGTCTTTATCTCAGTTGTAGTTTCATCATCTTTGTGGATCGTTTACGGTATTTCTTCAACATCTGGTGGAAATGTCAGCAGAATATTAACGACATTAGTGCTCAGAAAATAACCCTTGTGTGGGGTGGGCTGGGGTGGGGTGGTGGGGTGTAGGTGCAAATTAGTAACACATTTTTCTTAACAAGAAATACGAAGAAATGTAACTTTAGGAATTGCCATCGATGGCAGCAAGACAAGTCCAATATATAGTGGATATTTTCTAATAACGGGTGAATAACGGATATATTCCATCGAGTGTATGAATAACGGATATATTCCATCAAGTGTATGAATAACGGATATATTCCATCGAGTGTGTGAATGACCGGTATATTTCATCGAGTGTGTGAATAACGGATATATTTCATGGAGTGGGTGAAAATGATTGAGTTTCTCACCCTCTGAATGAAATATATTCGTTATCCACTTGCAGCAAGCAAATATTTTTCTATAAAAAATGTATGCTGAAAAGCAATACGTACAGCAGATTTAAGCAGGAGATTTCGCACGATAGTGTCAAGTGCGGAGCGTTTATGTTTCGCTGTGTTTTATGTTTATTCGCACGGAAAATATCAGTATTAACACTAATCTCTTTCCTAATTCTAGACAAAAAAAAAACATAAACCAAAAATAAATTGAACAAATAAAACTTTAAGCCTGTTATGTTGTGGGATTTGAACTTGATACTCTTGCATGAGGGGTACCATATTTACCACTTTTCTTAGCATTTGTCATAATGTCAGTCAAACTTTCCAGTGTAATCGATATCTATTGAGCTTAGTGAAACAATAATTATCATATTTCACTTTAGTGAATTATCAAAATTATTTCAACTGGAAATTCCAGTAACTCACGGTCTAGGATAAAATAAAATTCGACTGTGAACGCTCTCTCAAAAGGAATGATGTTATAGCTATAGGAAAGTTCATATTTCCTGATGCACGATGTTCATCGAGGTATTGTGTTGCGTGTGATACCGACCTATATAATTTGCGATACTAACCTAGAATGCTTACTTGCACAAGTCCTCTATCTGATGCGATTGCAAGCAGATTTCCGACATGTCAGACACCATTAAGAATGCATTAGACGTCGTCCTTCGTTGTCAGACAGGATATAAATAATGACAGCAACTTGGCTGCCTCGTGTTGTTACCACAGTAACTACCATTAAATTTAAACCTATTATATAACACCTATTATTGGGGAAGATCAGTGTCCGATATAAAATAAAAGCGCAATAACTCGACAGCAATCACTCAGATACTTGGCACCACACGAATCGTGTGTTCAGACCAAGTACTATATTGTTTACGACTTCCATCATGCGAACGACCGAAATATTTGGTACAATGAAAAATAAAACACTTTGGAGAAATTTACATTTTCCAAGTTACGCTTTGTGTGCGCATACACAGACATATACATAGTGAATAAACAACGTACACATACAGTGAATAAACAACGTACACATACATACTGAATAAACAACGTACACATACATACTGAATAAACAACGTACACATACATACTGAATAAACAACGTACACATACATACTGAATAAACAACGTACACATACATACTGAATAAACAACGTACACATACATACTGAATAAACAACGTACATATACATACTGAATAAACAACGTACACATACATACTGAATAAACAACGTACATATACATACTGAATAAACAACGTACACATACATACTGAATAAACAACGTACACATACATACTGAATAAACAACGTACACATACATACTGAATAAACAACGTACATATACATACTGAATAAACAACGTACACATACATACTGAATAAACAACGTACACATACATACTGAATAAACAACGTACACATACGGCCGTAAGAATGATAGTAATCCTGCATGCAGTTATTTTGTCCGGCTTAAAATATAAACCCTTAAGCCAATTAGGTCAACGATCAACAGTCAAAATAGGGTAATAAACTATCACAATGGCAATACTTCTTCCTTACCAACCAGTTCGCCACGGGTTGGAATGTCTGTCAAATAACTACATCCGAAAATATGTATGCCACAACTTAACAATTCCTGTCGAGTGTAATACACGAACGTCATGAAATGCCACTGTATACTATAGAGGAAAGGACGTGTCATGTGAAAAAAAAAAGAAAAGAAAAAAGTGTCAAAGCGTAACAAGAGGGCCAAAAGTTTCACATTGCAAAGAAGTCCTTAATTCTCTCTCTCTCTCTCTCTCTCTCTCTCTCTCTCTCTCTCTCTCTCTCTCTCTCTCTCTCTCTCTATATATATATATATATATATATATATATATATATATATATATATATATATATATATATATATATATATATATATATATATATATAACACGGCAAATAAGTCCTTTGAAATCATCTGATCTAAAAAGGTAGTGTTAGTCAAGGAAATGATTGATAACATTTGTTTGTGTGTATGTGTGTGTTTGTTTGGATTTTTATCGTAGATTTAACAATTTGAGTGATGTCGCTACGATGTTTGCAGTGCGGCTGTTTATGGTGATGTCTAGCATTGGGGCATCATGCCGCAGACATGTGGCGTCATGTCCCACCCAGTAATATTATCCTAACACCAGGACGACCAGTCTTAACAACAACCTCTTAATTTTGAGCGCCAATCGAGGCAGCAGCTTGTACCTTTTCATAAGTCGTTGGTATGGCTGGGCCTTGGTTCGAACCCAAACGACAACATATCAAAACAGAAAGCACAAAATGCAAGTAATATACAAAGTCAACATTGTGTTTGCTGTAAATAGGTACAATTAATTAGAAAATCAAGTTTGAATGATGCAATTAGCAACTTTTATCATTTAACCAGTTCAGCAAAATACTACATACAGGATCAAATATTACATCCAGGATGTAAACTTTTGTAGACGGCGCAAACAATTAATTGCTGACCCACTAACGCCTTAGACTGGAATCATTTGTGTAGCTTCTCTTGCCTTTCTAAAACAAAAAGTAACAACACTCAACATCATTCAGTCTCTATTTTGCATTTGATTGTGCCGCTTTGCAACAAACGCAATGCAGCCTTTGTATAGTGCTCGTGTTGTTGTGTTTTTTTTTTGTTGTTGTTTGGTTGTAGTTTGTGTGATTGTTCTTTCTGTGTCTTTGTGCACTTGATAAAGATATCTGAAGATTCTTAAAGCGCATGAGATGGTTTCGCACCAGTTTTGCACTGTTGTTTGTCAAAACAATATGAAGTTTGGAAAGAGTTATCAAAAGTCAATATGGCAAGCGAATGGTGTAGCGTTACAATAATAATAATAATAATAATAATAATAATAATAAAGTGTTTCGGAAAATTTACTTCGCTAAATATTGTCGCAAAAACTGCGTGCATCTGTTTAACTGACGCTTGGCAGTAAGTCTGATCACATACTGCATTGAGAAGGTTGCATTTTTTTCATGATGAATAGCAGTTCTTGCATGTCGGAAGAAAAATTACATGTTTGGTCATTCTGATTTAGAGTGTGTTTAATTCCTGTAAGGAAACCTTGGACGATTTGGTCTCGGGCATATGCTTGCAGCAGTATGTATCTGAATATGTGGTGTTGTTTGAAGTTACCTTGACACGTACCAGATGGTCCTCCAGACTGCTGGGTTTACGGTACGCAACCATATGAACTTCTTGAAATAATCTTCAGACGTCCGGAGGATTCGATCTGATGTCAATGCTTCCAAATGATCTGCTGTTAGTTAGGGATATCCGTGTGGAAAGTAATCACGAAGAGGACGCGATTGTTGGTCCTCTTGGTTGTGCATGTATTTTAGGTGAGCTCGTCTTATCGAAGAGTATTTTCGTTAACAGCTTCCTCAATGTAATTCCTTCAAGATCCTCTTCTTCTAAGGGGCACCTTAAACTGAACAAGTCTCTTTTCAGAGGTAGCTCCATTAGACCAATACCTTTGGCCTGAACGTACATGCGATATGGAATAAAATTTTTTGTACGTGGTTTGGGGTGGCAGCTCTGACGCTTAATTTCTGTGGAGGACTGTTTCTGAATATAGCAGAAATAGTCTCGCTAAAATAATCCGCAATGCAGTAATATATATATATATATATATATATATATATATATATATATATATATATATATATATATATATATATATATATATATATATATATATATATATATATATAATCATGCCTTTAGAAAATGTGTCCCATCCACGCCTACACCAATAACAATTACTTACATAAATAATAATTCACTATCCGTTTCGAATATATAAAATGAAGGCAAATAAATAAATGATATAACATCTGATTGGCCCATATTGTCACAACTCTGTATTCTTACGTTACGTGTTTAGGCTCGAATAAACAGTACCACAAGAAAGAGTGAAAACAACAATCTTTGACAAATACAATAATTTATTTCCCTGGAAAAATCCTGTAAAAAAGAAAAAATATGAACTTACGTTTTTAAGAATCACATCCAAAACTAATCCAAGAATAATCCACGAATAAAATGTTTGAAGTCCTAATATTAAATGTTCTAATGATTTCAAGTTCGAGTCCCGACGAAGAATCCAACATGGAAGACGATGACGTATGCTGTAATCTGTAGTGTTGAAGTCTACAGTTCCTTGTAGAAACAAGAAATATCACTCCGGTTTTTTGGAAATCTGAATACATTTTTTATAAGATCTGTCTTTGTTCAAGAATTTCACATGAGCACGTATTTTCTAGGAAGAAAAAGAATTAATCCTTTTGAATCCAAGTAATTTGAAATAACTCCAAACAGCACACCATACACCTTCCAGTGTAAAGGAAAAGCCCAACTACTGAGAATATCTCTCCAAACAAAGGTTTTATCGTATTCTAAAACGCAAGAGTGGGTCACGTGATCATGTTCTAGAACCTCGTCGATATTATTTACTTGTTAAAGATCAAGTACACCCAGTTTGCCCCTGACGAAAACCAAGCATTTTACTCGAAATCTTTTTTTTTACAAAAATTGTTTACATCTTAAATCAGTAGTCCAATCATGACCTCGACAGCAACCAATCATTTCAAAATACTAATAGAACTTATTTACGAGGCTTCTTCTAATTTCGAATCAAGGTCAGGTTCTAGGTCAACACCTGGTGTTTACTAAAACGAACAGTCAAGGTCAAAATATTTTCTGGAAAAAGTATCATCTCCAGTGAATAAATTTACATTACAATAGCATGTAATGGAAAATAATTTTTTTTTTAAAAAATTGACAAACAAACAATTAAATTGAAATAAAGATATATTAGATCAGATATTATTAAATCAAGTATACATAACAGTATGCTTTTGTTAGCATATTCTAATGGAGAATAGAACTGATATCTTAGATAAGTATTACAATGACCAACATCCATTTTATGAACAATGTAACAACATATGATTGGTGGAGCTGCAAGCCCTCTTACATTTTTACGTGATTTTGGAGTCCGATTTACCAAAATTGCTGCTTTGTTTTCACTCTAACGGATATGTTTTCGAAGAATGGTTGCGTGAAAAGGTACCCCTGAGAATATACTTAGTATATATTATGTTGCATAAGCCTTCCATGGTAACCTCGATTATTTCAATTGCGAAATTAAAATATTTATCTTGGTCCATTTATATCTTTCTTACATGTTATCGTTTATGACGGATTTGAGGTAAGTTGAACGCTATAATTATTCTCTCCATTGTTACATAGTCGTATAAAAAGGAGTTCAGTGTATATATATATATATATATATATATATATATATATATATATATATATATATATATATATATATATATATATATATATATATATATATATATATATATATCGTATAATTCGACTCAGATTAAAAACAAGAAAGATCATGATCTTCCGTAGCATAATGCTCCTGCAAATTAAAGTCTGTGTGCTTGTTCTATTGATTACTCCTAACAAACTGCACAGACGCAGATCTGTCGCTCATTACGTGACGGCAGATCTGAGACAGTGTAGTTGTCCTTTAAACGAGTATATACGGTACATATCACTGATTGATTGCTCTATTAATTCAGAATATTCATATTGTAATCTTGGTTAGAACCCTCTTTTTTCTAGTGTATAGCTTAGTACCATACGAAAAACATAAAGTAAAACAAATCTAGGTATTATTTTAGTTTTTTCCATCAAAATCATCATTTATTGTATCAAGCCTGTTTTAATTTAATAACTTCTATCGACAGACACAATAATCTTTATACCCATTTCAGTGTTCGATTAAGATTTAAGTGTCAGAATCTTTTTGCAGTTTTTAGTTTAACTGTATCAATTCTTCCTTTGGACGCTAAAGTAGTTTATGTGCTTTTAGCTTGAAATGAATATTTCAATGATAAAGGTTTGTTCCATGCAGGGCCGGAGGTGGGGGGGGGGGGTCCACGGTGTCTCAACCACCCCACTCCACCCCGGCTAGAAAGAAAACACACACGCAAAAGGTGCAGTCACTTGTCATTTGAATTTTGACCATCGTTTTATTATTGCGCACGTGGTTATTATGCACACTTTGAGTAAATAGACACAGACTTTTACTTTGGTGCCCTTTTAATGAAAGTCAGGGGGCTTTTGAAAATTTGGAACCAACCCCCAAAACAAAATTTGACCTTTTTGTCTAATTCGCTTTTGGATCCTTGTATCACACCTTTTTGGCTCATTCGTCAATAAACCCTTGTATCACACCTTTTTGGTTCATTCGTCAATAAATCCTTGTATCACACCTTTTTGGCTCATTCGTCAATAAACCATTGTATCGCACCGATATTTTGTAAGTTTTGTAGCTACATATTCTTTGGCATCTGTTTTAGTTTTTCTATCCCCGCAGTTCTATCATTTCTGATAGTTATACTTTAAGACTTGGTCATTCTTGTCATTTAAGTCAGTGACTGGTAAATCCTAAGACATTCTCAAATACTTGAGTATACTTTAACCACATTTATTCTATTTCTTTTATTATCAATATTTTAATTCATTCGTCTTTTGTAAGTCTGATAACAATACGTATTGCAATAACTTGATAGCGTTAGACGGGTTTTCAAATCACTGCTTAAACTAGTATTTTTGTGTCTTTAATCTTTTCCTGTTTTAATCAGTCCAGTTTTATGACTCTTAATTTAAGTAGCTCTTATGTGGTTCTTTGATCCGTAATTGTTCATGCATTATTAACTTGTTCTCTCCGTGTTTTTGTATCTTGAAATTATTATCCTCTAAAGTCAAAATATTTTTTTAATTTATCATGAATACGTGTTTCGAGAAGTTGCTTAGTAAATGCGTGAGATAATTGTACTTGATGACCTAGACATCTAAGGCTGTAATTCAGGTTTAAGTCATTGGTTATTGATTGATTTAGTCCATTTTCCCTCGCATTCATATCAACCGTGTATAGTTAATACAACTCCAGACCGCGTATAGTCTTATTGCTGCAGTTTTAGAAAGTGTATATGCGTGTTCCTATTCCTACAGTTTTTGACAGTGTATTTGCGTATTCCTATTGCTACAACTTTAGACAGTGTATATGCATGTTCCTTTTGCTGTAACTTTTGACAGTGTAGATGCATGTTCCCATTGCTACAACTTTAGACAGTGTATAAATATGTTCCCATTGATACAGCTTTAGAGAGTGTTCCTTTTGCTATAACTTTAGACAGTGTATGTGCATGTTCCTTTTGCTATAACTTTTGCCAGAGTAGATGAATGTCCCACTGCTACAACTTTAGACAATGTATATGCATGTTCCTATTGCTAGAACTTTAGAGAGTGTATATGCGTGTTCCTATTGCTACAACTTTAGACTTTTAATTATATCACCAATACAGCTATTATCTGTGTAAGTTTCTCCACAACCAATGCACTTGTACTAGTAACAACGAAGGTTCATCTCACATTTTTCAGATCTCTGTGGAATAACAATAGCAATATACCAGTGAAAATGAATGTATAACGAAGACATTATATGACTGAATTTCAAAATTCGGTCATTAAATTGGACTGTTTGTTTGTTTGGATGTTTTTGTCTCTGTGTTATTCTTTGGTAATCGTTTGCAGATGTGTGTCTAGGGCTAGATGCCATAAATTATCTTTCACAGTGGGTGCATATTTCTTCCATCATCATTTAGCAATTTCATTTCCTCTGAAGTCATCCCTGTGCGCTGAGCAAACTCGGGAAAGGTAGATAAGGATCACCAAAACTGATTCTTGAATTATCACCCCACAATAGAATAACAAGGTTTCGCAAAAATATAGCTGGATATCAATATCACACATTTAATTGAATAAAGATCACATATCTAATGGAACACAATGGCTAAATAAATACCTAAAATTTAGAGAAACATGCAAGAGATGAAAACAAATTAGATGACTTTAAAGAGAGAGAGAGAGGTGACATAGTAGCATATCGCTTTGCTGTATATTCTCAAGGTGCCGCTTCCGTGTAAATTTGGAGCCAGATGAAAACTCGACGATTAATTAAATTAAGAAACACGTGTGGACACTTTTCAAAGTCCTCGCATAACAAATAAAGGTCGTGTACTATGCAGCTTGAAATTGACATTCATGAGAAATTCATTCCGAGTCGAGAACAAGTTTCATTTTGATTTTTGTCGGTTGTTAGGTCTGATGTTATTGGTTTAACCAATATACCAACGGGAAACTGATGATTATCGTCGGTTCGACAGAAGCGATATGATGGGCATTGGGTCGTCATATTTATTGCCGTGTTCCTCAGAAGACGCATTAGCCATCATTAACTAGATAATATATACCTCATTCGAGTAAACGCATCGAAACTGTAAAATTAGATTCCCTTCTTTAAATTCGATATGCTAGTTTTTTTATATTATAAGTAATACCCTTTTAGCAAAATGGACCTTCATGGGTACTCTTGTTATAAAACTGAAATGCCTTTTTGATATATAGCAGATTTCTATTAACATTTTTGTTTTATTGCTGTGAAAGAATTATTTTTCTCTTTACTAAACTTTGAAATGATTTAATCCAATTTCTGTAACTTTAATTAAACTTCGGCTCTTGTTACCATGCTGCTGTCTATTGCTAATCAGTTTTCTCTATTTAAAGTTCGGTGTAAGACATATGGGTTAAATTTATGACGTCACAAATGCAATGTTTTGGCGCGTATCCAATCAGAGCAACGCTTTCATATGTACATAACGGATGTACCGACCTGCACAGTAATCCGTACAGACGCTAATCACTAGCAACCAGGATAATTTACCTCCGTACTGCTTGGACGATAGGCTTGACACAATAAAATACTTTCCCTGGTTTAGAAATTTTCATGCAGTGTCGTAGAGTGTAGTGTAAGTACTGCTGTTGCAATGTCTAACATGGCCGATTGGTTGGAAAGCTAACGTCGAAGATCACTTGGAACACGCAGATTGGTCAAAGATCACTTGGAACACGCAGACTGTGGCTGAAATAAGGGTGGATAGCTCACCGGTTTCAATGCCTCCTGATCATTTTGTCCAAGAGGTTGTGAGCTATGCCTCAACGTGATTACCAACATGAGCTTTTACACCAAAGCTAACCGTTTTGCAGTTACACTAGCCAGGTGCCAATAAGTATGTACCTACTGATTTATAATTAATTGATCGTTCTAAGCTTTTTTTTTTCTTTCCGCTATGCGACAGTTAGGCAAAGAACACGTCTTGCCATGGTGACAGTGCAAGAAATATTAAGCGAGCTAGCTTAAGAGCTAGCTAAGCTTTATGTTACATTCCTCACGATTGAGTTTGTCGTACGGCTTCAGATATCTGGGAGCAGCGTAAAATGCATTACACATCCCGCATTCGTAGACTTTGCAATTATTAGCTTTGATCTTGTTTTAAATATTCAAGTGATAAATAAACAGTTGAGAATGCTGTCTCATTTGCTCTCCATCAAACAGTCTTTGCGTCAACTCGGTAGCATATTATTCGGTAGCATATTAAAAATGCTGGAGTCCTGGCAACACATGATAAAACTTAATTAAAAATTGTATAAAGATTCTCCACAATACTTTCTCAGTAACACATAGGGCATTACACCATACATTAATGAGTTTGAAGTTTGAATCCAGTAACCAACTGGTTCAGTTAAAATACAACAAGTTCTTCGAAAATCCATGACCTGGTAATTTTATATGAACCAAAGTAAGATAGCAGAAAGAAGATCGTATTCATTGTACGAACAAATAAATCTGTTTAGAGAAGTTGGATTGGCCCGTCAATCACATGTATGCCCTCAACAAATAGTATTGGTGGTGTTCGTAAACATTGTATGACGTCAACTCATTATAATCTGTCCTAACTGGGCAGAGAGTCTACATCACATGACCAGATGTAACCTTTGTCTTGTCCAATGTTCGCCAATTTTTTCCTAAAATAATTGTCCATTATTCTAAACATTTAGATGGCTTAAAAAGCCAACTCAGGTAGCTTTTAGCAGTAAATCCTCCGAAATTGAATTTCACATTCGCGTTACTGTAATCTGAATTAGATATTTCCGGAGGCTAAACAATGTAAATGATACATATTTTTCTTGTCTTCATCAGTAGTGTAACTTGTATGCTGTTTTCCTCCATAGTTCATCTTGTTATTTTATTTCCAGATTGTAAACCCTGACAAAGCAGACGAGACTGAGTTGTTGGGTTTTGAAGCAGATGACGGTTTGAATGGCACAAACTCTAGTTCACTCCAACTTTCCAGTACATTCCTGTCGGAATTCTACAATGAATGGACATCGTGGTCTAATTGTTCTAGACACTGTGAAGAATCACGCATCCGCCGTTGCAGAATGCATGAAAAATGTGGCCACAGTTGGCTGAAAGAGAAACGAAGGTGTAAAGCAAAAACAAAAGGATGTTCAAATAGATCATTTAAAGTTCTAGGTTTTCGCAGTAAAGACCGTATCATGGAGAAAATTCTATACAAAGTCTTGTATGGTCCCTGGTCGGCATGGGGACCGTGTACGAGAAGTTGTAAGAAAAGAAGGCTTAGAAAGTGCGATGTCGCCAGTATTTGTGGAATAAGTTATATACAGGAGGAGAAACCGTGTCGACCAAAAGGAAATACATGCCAGAAAAAGTACACCTTAAACACGTTAGTTCCTCTTAAAGACGAAATACCTGACGAGGACAAAGATAATATGCACCGAAAGGTTTCTTCAGGTAAGACGTAGCTTCAGCATGGCATGTGTTACGGTCCTCTTATGAGTAGATTATTTGCAATGACAACAATTGCTATTATATGATATTGTCAAATTATATATGAAATTCGAACCAACTGATTAAGCAACCTTACATAAGCAACAAAACATCCGCTACGTTTAAAAAATTAAAGGTTACAAGTTAAACATTTAAAATACTGATTGTCTGGTTCCTGGTTTAATGTATTGATCTGCACACATTTTAAAGGAGAACTGAACTGATCAAGACAGAAAATAAGTCACGTAAACGTATTAAGCTATGGTACTAATGTGTTCATTGTGAACTATCAGTGGCTTATGTCATGACAAAGAGAAACTAAAGGCGATAAAGGCAATTGAAATCAACGGTTCTAGATCCATAAGAAACAAATGTTTCCAGTCACTACTTAATATAACGAGGACAATTTTATGACTCCTACTCTGTGCCAGAAAATGTACTGTTCTTTAAAGTTTGCAATTTCAGACAATCGTCAGCCAACTCATGGATCGGATTTTATTCACGCATGTACAAACTCTTTCTTCTCGAGCGATCCCTACATGTTGTATTTGGGTTATTTGTACAGTTGTAATTAAACCTACGCGAAAATAATATCACAGAGGTGTAGGTCTGGTTTTAATCGATCAGGCAACATGATCGTAAATCACGATAGCCGAAGGTCAATAAGTTGACACACCCTGGCCAGTTTACTATCCCTAGTGTAGCATGCATGTAGCTATCTGAGTCGGGTAACACCTTCTGCATATTTTTGTTTTCTTTTTGAATCAACATTATAATGAATGCATTATAACGAGGCCAACTGGTGGAAACGTTACAATTAAAATGTAAAACAAAATACCAGTTAAACACGCTTGAAATTGACCCTAAAATTTAATGCACGTAAGCTTTAAAACAGTTCAGCTATTTTCTGTAATTGTTAGGTAATTTGGTGGGGGTGGGGGCGAGAGGGCGCGACCAGGGTGCAAAAATGTGATTACACGTCTGTGCAATATTTGGGGTAAGACCTTCTAACATTCGGATACAGGCGACATTTTAAAATAACATGATATTAAAAGTTCCTTAGTAGAAGATCATTGGCGGAATAATATTAGATCTTTGGCCTGGTTTTGAGTTCATGTGCGAAATTAGAGTGTGTCCTTGAGTATACCATAGAGTGATTTGGTGTGGAAATGGCCGGTTGCTAAAGGTATGATATTGCTGGTATTATATTATTCTTCTAGCGGATGGGGTTAGGCCACAGTTCTACAAAAAGATGGACACTCCCACCCTACATGAAGACTTTATCAGATCGTCAAGCATATATTCGAACAAGCTATGAATTTAACTGTATTTGCGCGTATATTGCAGATAAAGAAATATTGGAATTGGTGGAGGCCTGACATCGAGTGTTTATGAGCTTTGTTCATTTGGGTATATACCTACACGTTTTGACCTAGATCAATCCTACAGTGTTAGATGAATTTTAGGAGAGATTTAAAAAAAAAATTAAATAAAAAGGGGTTGAAATTTCATTACCACTATCATATAGTAAACATTATCAGAAAAAAAACCTCACCAACCTATAGTTACCTCTTGCAGCAAAACACATTGATTCACCCATCAATCTAGCACAGTCTCTTAGACAAAACTGGTTGATAATTGACTCATTTAGTATTCCGTGTAGTTCTCAAATAAAAGTGGATTTAAGTGAATTTTAGTTTGAAATTCTTCACGAATTCTCGAATGTCGCTTGAAATCTTGCACCGCATACACAATTTAATTTGCCTTTTTAATGCAATGTGCTCATATTTGTCCTGTCTCCTCACAAGTTTTATGAGAGAGAGAGAGAGAGAGAGAGAGAGAGACTGGATATTACATCTAATGATTTGAAATTGCATGGCTTGATTTAACTTCGACCGCTTTCCAATGCATACACAAGCTGTTTTACATGAGATTGATAAATACATTTCTATAAATACTCTTACAGTCTGTTGTAAACAAGTGCTCTTTGGGCGCTCTTCCAGCTGTCGACCATCGTCTGCTCGTTTCTAGCGCATGATATACCTTTCGCTGATGTCTACAGCATCCAAGTTTCAGGTTAAGACCCATTTAGCGTCGTTTAATGACCCAGTATCCAACAGTTAAAATAGATCACCCCTTTGAAACTAGAAATCAATTTTGGATCGTACGGTGGTACTGTGATTGATAAAACAGAAAACTAGATTAAACCCATGAACAAGTGGAAAGAAATCATGGTCATAAGCTCACAGCTGCAATGAGTATAGAACGGGTCATTAGAAATATTTAGATTTTCATTTTTAATTTTTTTTTGTGGCTAGCCACTATTGTTCAGCGATATGAAGAAAATATTAGCAAAAATATTAATATTAGGAACAAAGCAAAGTTGAATAGATTTGACCAGTGTAAATCACGAAGAGATGCTTCATGACATTATAATGAAATTATTCATTAATTGTGGTTCTCTTGTGGGCGGAACTAAGGTGCGATCTTGGTGGATATATATATATATATATATATATATATATATAAGAATATATATATATATATATATATATATATATATATATATATATATATATATATATATATATATATATATATATATATATATATATATATATATATATATATATATTCTTTTACTTTCTATGGCAGTCAACATTCGTTGCAACAAGCATGAATTAAACTTCGTAGAAAAGACCTGAAGTTATTGAAGGGCGATTCTAGGTAGATGAGTGTTTATTTCTGTAAGCCATGCCTTGTGTAGCGTTACTTTTTTGTTGTTACGGACACGACAGCAGCACGGACGACCGTTCTGGTAGTTTCTTCCCTTGTCATTGCCGTAACACACATTAGACCCTCCCCCCCCCCCCCTTATACTTACTGCAAATCTCTCCCGTTATGCCCAAATCGGTATGGTAGAATGCTGGAAATACTTGCTGCGAGTTTAAAACTGAAAGAAAAATTATAATACGATGTCGTTCCTATGTATGACGGTATTAAGTACCTTGGGGATTTTGTTTAAATTATTCAAGGAGTATGAAGAAACAAAACCCCAACAAAATGTAAATACGCCAAGATTTAGACGAATGGAATTTCCACCCAGATGTTTTAATCAGCGCATTCCACCCGCTGAGGTATCTACCCATATCTCTCGATCTCGACGGATGGATTGATGGATCTATCGAGAGCGGCAGCCTCATTTCATGTAGTTGGACACACTGAGCAGGAAACGAAGTATTTTTGTTCTGATCTACCAAAATATATGCAGAACATTTAATATGTTTTACTTCTTAACCGATAACATTATTAATTCCAAAAATGAACAATCTGATAACTTTCAGAGACAACCAAATACTGCAAGTCAAAATTTTAGCTTCTTAAGGCTAAAATATCGCTTGTGCCTCCTTAATAATTCGTACTACTGAAACATTGTATGTTCGTGTCAACGTGAAAGACTCCTTTGAAATAGCATATTTCGCATTAAATATTAATTCAATCACTGAATCATCGCATGTGTAATCTTGATTAAATGATTTATTGCTACTTTCTTTGCTATCGGTTTGGAGCAGATAACTCCCTCAATTCCTGGTATTTTCTTTACCAGACATTGGATTCTGTTTGAGCAGTCGGCTTCAGCATTACACCATTCATAACCAAATCTTTAAAAGGTTTGTCAGCGTAAAATGTGATATGAGTGATTCCGCTGTTAATAAAGGAGAAATTGCTCTGTTCACGTGTATACGCTAGTTGCCTTATTGCCGAGTGCCAAAGTCTTGAACTTTTGACCTTTCCCATGTTCACCGAAAGTGTGTCTACTTAACATGCACTAGTATAAAAGTCTAATATTATACTACTGTAAAGATTGACTTGCTCAGCATAAACATTCCTTGACGTAAACACTTGGCACTTCTCTTATTATTATTTACTGAGCAGTTACTACTACTTTCGCCTACTGAAAACGCTACAAATGCGTGCATCCATAGTCGACATGATACATAAACATTTGTTTACAGCTCACTGTTGCACCACATTTAAAATTGGTAACTAATTAAAATAAATGACAACAACACCCAAAGACAACTACAACAAAACTATGCAATCACTTACACATCCATCAAAGGTTACTTAGTTTGCAATATTAGGTACTTGAAAAACAATTTAAAAACACCTGTATTTGTCAAGCATGAATTACTTCGGTTAAATAGGGAAATACATACGGGTTGAACAAAAAAAGCGATTTGTTTGTAAATAGAATTTTGGGAAATGAATTGTTAATGTATTTAAAGAATCAAATATTTTCTAATCCAAGTATTTTGAAGGATAATCTGTACAATGTTTTCTTTGCCTTATTATAAAATATCGGTTTTAATTTGTTTTGATAATCAGACAAAAATAACTACGTTTAATATTACATGTATCTTTACGATTTGCTTTGTTGCCGTAGACCAAATTTGTGAATTTTAACTTTTCCCATTTTCAACAGAATCGCACCATCTTTGCATGATTTCCAAATATTGTTCGACATTTCGTCAGAAGAATCTGAAGAATCACCCATGATAATTGTTGACCTTGTCTATGCCTCTATTGCTGAGGCCGGAGGCTAGATTCTAAAATTTACTATTTACCTGATTCTAATTACAAGCTGACCGTAAGTAAATTCTAAAGATTCCCGTAAGATCACTATCAGAAGACGTTAACTTCGAGGATCATATATTTATCACTGTTGAGGACCAGCTGGCAGCTGCAGTAACAAAAGTCGATTGAATTTTGACGTTTCTATGCATCATATTGAGACGAATTCAGCAGAAGTATAAACACTGACAATAATGTACTCGCAGCATTTTTGCTCGCAGAAAATTTTCAAGAGATTAAACTATTTGATTTCACTTATCAAATGCCGTATTATATAACTATTATTATACTCTAACATATGTCCTCCAGTATAGTTTACATCTAAAAAATGATAATTGTATCGGTTAACTTCCTGTCGTACCTAAAACCTTTGGAACTAAAAACTTGAATTTAAACCTTTAGCGTTTTCTTTTATGTCATGAAATATGTTTTGCACCCGAATTTCACCAAAAGTTCATAATATCTAATTTTATTGAATGTCATATTTATGAACTGACTTGCAACTTCAATACCAGTTGTATTTTAATAATTTGTTAATTCATTCGTCGTTTTTTTTTTACAATTGTAAAAAAACATTGAGAGAAAAAGACACGTTCACAGTCACTTAATTAAAATAAAATTAAACTTAATTTTAAAAAAACAAATAAACTTCAAAACTAACCCTAATGTTACATTTCATATGATACAATCCTATTATACAAAACTGGCACTGCAATAATTCGTGAGCATACATTATTTTTTATTTACAGTGCTCTATATCTTAGGTTTTTTCGTTTGCAAATAGTCGCAGGCAGCTAATTAGTTTATCAGCTACGGAACCAGTCTATCTGTGATGGTGTATTAAATGACTGTATTGAAAAGAATGAAGGTCGCTCATTAGCTGAAAATAATTACCGCAAAAATATTAACGCAATTTTTCGTAAGAATCAAGCATATGGGTAAGTACAAGCATATTAGGATTGAATTTAAGACCATTTTTATTTTATTTCTGTCGCTGCAGAGGTACTACGTGATGTAAAAGGGGAAATATCGCCGGCCTGGATTTTTATTTTGCTCACGTACAAGGGAATATTTTTTTAACCAAAAAACCAGTCACGCAGCAGATCATTTTTATCGTTCTAAAATAATTTTATCTCGGGTACATCGTTTGTATAGTGGAAGCATGAGTTGTCGATCTTACCACAAAAGAACAGTAATTTAGTGAAATAATCGCGCTACGGTCCCAAGGGATTTAAATTTGTTGCCTGTGTCCAAAGAATGCCATGATGAAAAGAAATAATGCAGCACAGAAAACTGTCTTATTCAAGTCTTTGGTTGTTGTATGGATGCAGTATGCTTCCGGAGATTCCCCGAATTATTATTTAAAAAATAATACAAATTTGTGCTACGACTTTGATCGATAAAATGCAATCTCCAATGTCCACTTTGTTTGCATAATGAATGGTAATAGGGTATGTTTTAATAAACCATTTTTTTTTATTCCGGTATTTGTAAGAGGGTTTGCATGCGCAAACGCCATTTATTTCAAGCAAGGAAAAAGTAAAATTTATGACAAACAGTATAGGTAAAGGCCACTTTTTTTTTTCCAAGCTGAATGTTGATGAAAGCGATTGTCTCCCATGTCAGCATCGCTAACAGATTTGATGTGTGGTTCATGAACATTTATTTCGTTGACTTAGAATGCCGTGCTTCGCTGTTACCAACCGTACTGACATGTTTTTTGATTTTGCTTTGAATGATGATGCACGTGTGATACATTTTCGCAATATTGTTTTCTCTTTGAATGATGTTCCATGTGTAATAAATCTTCGCAATATTATTTTCATCTTGAATGATGTTGCATGTGTGATACATTTTCGCATTATTGTTTTCATCTTAAATGATGTTGCATGTGCGTGAAACATTTTCGCGATATCCATGGATTCAAAAGTCTGTTGAACACCAAGCAATAGAAAAGCTGTAATCTGTCTGAATTGCTGTTGTTAATTGTAAACGATAAAATACAAAATTTGCAGGTGGCTATGTAAAAACAGGCCTTTGGAAAGTGTACGTGTACTGGTATCTTCGCACCATCTGCACATGAAGTTTGCCAAAACATCTGGCTTCATAAACCGAGTGTATTGTTCCCCCGAACAACGTCCGTTTTATGGAAAATACAGTAGTTTTTCATCACACGAATTATCTTTGCGTTGAATTCCTTGCGCATACATCATTAAAACAATGTACACAGTTGTACGGTAAATCTATAATAACACCGGTGACCTCTAAGATATCTGATATTGATGTAAGAAATAAAATAGGCCAGGATGGGTGTTACTTTAAATTTCAATGTTAAATGTTTGATTTTTTGTTTGAATTTTGATTCATCCGAATTTTAGTAGACCACACCAATTTTAGAACAAAATATCCAGAGTTGAACCTATTGTTTATTCAGACCTCTCGGTATCTAATATTTTTGGATCCTATACTCGTCTGAAAGATGCAAGGAAAATATGAATTATAACAGAATATGAAAAAAGTAGAAAACACTCTTCCAGAGGCGGGGTTAGGAGTACGCGGGGCTTTGTGCCGACCTTGACCGTGCGGGGCCAGAGTGTCGGTATCTCGATTGGTATGCTATTGGAAACACTGACTATGTCTGGACTAGATCAACCTTCGCGATTTGACGCACAAATTTAGTTTTTTCATTATTCATAAAAAAATTCCTATTTGTGAACAACGGGTTTTTTAATCGAAATAATAACATGACGACAATGCCTTTGGCCTAATAAAGTGACTATTATTGTCATTTTTCGAATAACATGGACACGAATTAAGAACAATAATTTGCGTGCATTACGTGCGGCCTGTATCAGCGTTTCCAATTTACCAGAGAATATAGCTTGACAAACTCATAAGGACGACCTTAGGCCTGAAGCGCGATGTCCCCTCAAGAGCGGGGCCTGGGGCGATTGCCCCACTTGCCACCCCCAAACGCCGTTCATGCACTCTTCAATTATCGCATATGATGGAATCCGTACGCCTATGTTTATACGTGCAAGTTTTGTTTCATATTTATTATCGGCATCACGGAGGTTAATGCTTAGCAGCCATTCTTTCTTTCTTTAGCATAATAATTAATTAAATGATTTTCTATTTTCGGACTAACTGTGATTGTGCAGCGTCATAAACTTGCCTTCTATAATTAACATTAATTCCCGTTTATGTTTGACATCCCTGCCACTATGGTATGGATTACGACACTAATTAATACGCATTAGTTATTGCAAAGATGTCAGACGTGCACTTCTTGATATCTCAGTTTTATGGACATATACCATAGCAAGTTTCACTGGTAACAAGAAAGAATGAACGCAAATACTGTTCCGTCTAAAACACATTCAAATCGTTTTCTTATGTGCTTTGCAATGTAATCTTCTCTGAGCTATACGTCAGTTGTGCACTGCAGTATAATGTTTTATGTTTTTGAAAAGCTTATGATGGAATATAAAAAAAAACAATTTTATATTTACATGGTATTCTTGCAAAGGAAGTTTCATTGAACTAACAATAAAAATGCATCTAATGCTATTACAGTTTTCGGGATGGAGTTTTTAAAATACACGTGCTCGTTGCTAGGTGAAGAAAGCTTTACAGCAGTATCAGGTGTTTACCTGACAAGTGCTTCCATCCAAAGGCTAACACTTTCGCCAGACGAATAGTCTGCTAACCGCACAATTTATTGCCAGTACGTCACTAAATCTAAAAGTAGTTTCTAGTAAAGAAAAGATCAAATAATTTAGTTTGCTTGTCTTCTTCACATTAAGTAGATTAGCGCATCATGGTCTTTTCGGAAAACATAAAATTCAGTCCGATGGGTAATAACGTGAAACAATTACTTCTTGAGGACTCTTAAGAAACACCAAACGGTTAACTGTATCAATTTATTTTGATTGATATCGATTAACATCAATAACCCGCTGAATATTTTAAATTTTCCACCGTAAGTATCACAACCGGTATTTTTGTTGGCAACTAGGTACGCATTTGTAACCTAAGGAACACTGTTTAATCGAAGTAATTTGGGGGTATTTGCTAAGGATTGTTTAAATATTTACTTGAATCAAGGAAATAATTATCAAATACGTTTTTAAAATATTTTTCCTAAAGTTAATATTTTAATCATTGACGGCACATCGTTTTCATCCGAGAACAATACTTATTTTTGGGATAACTCGCAATGCTTTTCAAACCATATGAACAGTAAAATAAGCGAAATCTTGTTATGATTTATTCTAATCGGATAAAAATCAGATCTAGGCTGTCCTGTGTGATGATCTGATAGTAACCGCTTAGGGGTAATGTTGCGGTAACCTATGTTATTATTATAATCGCTAATTTTATCAGCTAATCAGATGAAGTCTTTTTTCTTCACTTTTGGAAGACTAAGCAGTATGGCTGAAGAACATCAATGTGTACCGAACGATCTGATTCACTTTTAGAGTTTAGAAAGCTGCATTTGCACTAGCTCAATTATCACCAGAACATGACCTCAAAGCGCTCGCTGTCAGATCCTCACGTGAGACAGTGGAGATGTAATTTTAATCTAATTGGAATTTACTCTTATATTGTATTAAGTAACAGCATTTATCATAATCCTATTGCATATTTCTCAAAATATATAAATGAAAATAAAATGTTAAGATGCCCTTTAGGTTATAAAAATGGAAGGGAAAATTTGACTTCAAAGGCAAGTTTCTTTCATATGGATTTAATTTTTTTTTATTCATACCTGAACAGTATTTCCTGACCACTTGTCGCGAATATGCGAAGTTAAGAAAACGAAATGTTTCAGAAATATTAAAACCTGAAAATGAGTTCAAAATTTCAAATAGATTTTAAAAATTATGCAAAATAAAGATAGAACGATGAGAATTTCAGCATTGGATTCTCACTTCATATAAAATGATGCTTAAAAAATTACTAAATTCATCTGAGTCACATAATAAATACTTGCGACACACGATGGGAATAATTGATGAATATATTATTGTTTGAAAAAGAGAATTTTTAATTGAAATCAATGTGATATTCCTATTTGTTGATATTGACATCAATAAGCTAATTATTTATGTTATATCGGACTAATTTTATTATGCCTCTCAATGGATTAGACAGGGAGATGGTATGTTAAGAATCGGTCGTGGTACATCCATATAAACTGTCATAGTCAACTGATGTATGCATTAAAATTAATTTGTGTTAACCATGGTAAAACAGGATTTGTAGGCATGCGCAACCACCGACAACAGGTTTTCATAATAAATGCATACGTAATATTAATACCTCTGACCAATAGTACTGTGTAATATTTTCGATCTACATTTCATTATGTAAATATCAATTTAACCATAGGAGCGCCAATGCGCAGGATGAAATACACGATTCATTATCTTTATGTCATCGAAAATTATACGGTAATTTCCATACTTGATGAGGTCTAGTGGTATTTATTAAGTCTAATCAATGCGATGCAAATATATATTTTTGTGAGCCAGAGAATTAAGGCTCGTTTATCTTAAAATCAAGTCACCTTGGTTTTTGTGGGATATTAGTGACTATCACTCAAAGCTATTTTGCTCTAGACGGCCTCTGTATCGGCAGTCTTGGACGTGAGCCCCCAACAGAAGCATTACTAGGAAGCATTGCTGCACTTACGTACATTTACATAGTAGTTCCAGCTGATCCCTTAAGAGGCTTTGCTATTTGCAAAATGTATTTCCAGGAATCCATATCAAGTTTGCAACGACCAGAAGGGTAACTTCAGTTAAGTTGTTTAACGTTTCATAAACGCTGCGAGAAACCCATCTGTCTAAACGTTACAATAATGGCCTTTGCTTCATTTCAGCTAAAATGGACCACAAATATGTTTTTTATTTCCTGCTAGCCACAGGTCGTCGATCCACTTCGTTCCACATCAAGTGCATGTGAAATTGGAAAGCAGTATCTCATTTGTCTTTTACAGTTCTTGTTTCTCTTATTTAATGATACCTAAAAAAATATAGTTTGTTCGACGATGTGACTTTCGAAAACTTGAAATTCTCTGCCAAAATCGGATATTAAGACACAATAGTTACGATCGTTTTGTCAATAAAATTAAAGTTAAATCGTAGTGTGATCGATTCTGGATTTATAGCAGCTAAAAAAAATTTAAAACAAATATATTATCCCAGTAAACATTTTCTTACTGTTAGATGTAGATTTTACTTAATGTTGAAGCTAAAATTTTCAGCAAGCCTTAGCAACTTGCACCGAGAACTCTTTAAAATACTGTGGTCCATAATTGTGTACTTGAATACTCGTAGGTATCTACATACTTTGGTTAAAAAGTAAGACCTGCAACGGGCGCGGAAAATAGTCGTTGTGTTGTTTTTTTTTACACATCTGCATTACTGAAATCCATTTCAGTGTGATGTTTTTGTAAAGTGATGTCTCAAGTGTCTGGTACTAAACTATTAATTAGGTCTTCTATGGCATTCTGATGAATCAAGGAAAGGAAACCAAATCGTCCCACGGGAGTTGCACAGACATATCTATCATGATTAGCCCATGGCTTCACGTAGGAAATTGATTTCTGCCATTTTGCTTGGACATAATGCATATAAAGTCCAAAGGTTCTTCGGCAGTTTCATAACGCCATATAAAAAACCTAAATTTTGAACTCGAACAGCATGAGGAAACTAAACTCTTGTAAAATATCAATGCATCTATTATGAGATGTGACAGTTTACTCCAAATGTGTAAGTTCACTGAATATAAGTAAGATACTCATAATAGTAAATTATTATGAACATGTTTGCCTGATAGGTCATCTACCCGAGAAAATAAACAAATCGGGCCTTTGCCCCATATTATTGAAACCTTTGAGTATCAAAACCAAACTCAAAATCAGGGCTAGTTCCATATTCCTGAAATCTTTGAACAACGAGCTCAGCGAAACAAAAAACACAATCACATTTATACTATGTATCCATGTAAATGAGATTTAGCATGCGAGAAGAGGAGATATAATCTTCTGTGACATTTGCTTAAGGTTCTTTAGTTGAGAGATCCAGTGAAGTTTGCTTTAAGTTCGTTAGTTGTGAGTTCCAGTGATGTTTGCATTAGCTACGTTAGTTGGGAGTGCCAAACAAGCAGACGATCAGAATTACAAAGGCATGAATCATACAATCTTTCACAGTTTTCCCATGTCCTATATATTTTTCAGGGAAAGAAAGTTTACCTCAGTCTAAGGTTCTTCAGGAATCGTCAGATATATGCGGGTTCAGACCTCGTGGAAAGAGCGGCAAGTATCGTATTGTAGGTGGCCAGGAAGTGCAGAAAAATAGCTGGCCTTGGCAGGTATGTCCAACTGAAAAGTTCATTAGGTACAAAAGACAAAATCAATACGTTTGAGCTTCTTGACCGATACTTAAAACTGTGATTGATGTTCTCCGTAATGCGAGCTATGAAACCTTGCCGTTTTTTCTCCATGGTTATATGTTTTTGTAGTCATATTTATCACTTGACCTTGTCCAAAATCAAGTTCATTATGAACCTGACAGTAACATTTTGAGTTTGTAAACAACAGATTACATAGCTATATATTTCGCTATGACTTGGGGTTAAATATTCAGATCATTATTAATGTACACATGATTATCTTAATCTGATTCTAGGACATTGGAATTCCCCCACGAAAAACATAATCTCTTCGATGTTTACCGAGTTGTTTCTAAAATTATACTTTTAATAAAAAATTTTTGTCTTCTTGACAACCTATAATTTTTCTAGCATATCCTGCTTCTATAACGTGCCTTACTTTCTTTATATACTTATATTTACTTGAGAAATAACTTATTCTTGCATCAACATCATCATCAGAATCAGACTTATTGTTGTCCTTAATATTTCATTTGGGTTGAATTATTTATTCAAACAATTCGTCACTGGAAATACAACGTGCTCATCTATAACATCTTGGACTGGAACATTAATTTGGAATTATAGTGAATTCACATCAGAAAATTTCTTGATTATACTATTGTGATACATCATAAGAATGTTAGTAAATCATCACAATTCAGGCCATTGGCACATGGCCACATTCGAGAATAGAGGCACATCAGTACATACAATATTGGAATTTAGTTGGAATACCATTAAAATTCAGTTGGACCGTTATACATTTGGACAAATGATAAAACATTTACGACCATATGGGAATGAATTAACAATATTGTAAGTTCTTTTCAAATTTTAAATTTGTACTCTTGGAATTTTTTTTATTGTTATAATTTTACCTAACGTTTTGGTTTTCACTCTTTTCTGATATTTAGTTTAGGAGTTTAAGATGATAAAGTCACTTTTGTTTGTGTTCAAAAGGGGAATTATATATGCATTGTTTTCAAGAGTACAGATGACAACTACACCATGTCAGAAGGATTGCAGAAGTTCATCTATGTGCTCATTCACAACTTCACGTTCCATTGGATATGGGCATATCTTGAATTATTTCAATTAAATAACTGCTACGTTCGAAGACCTAACTGTTTGGGAGTAGCTATTACCGATGCTAACTATCAAGAGTGCACCAAACGAAACTTTTTTCTCTTGGAATTGGCACGTACGCCAACCTTTGATGAAATACTTCTTTTAACCCATTTAACGTTTCTTGCATCATCATTATTTGTTCCTTCATATTCGAGATCACTGATAGTATAACGACATTAACAAAAAATGGACTTAGATGATACTAAGATTGTTACTGTCTTAAATTAAGTAAAAGAGCTGAAAATGAACTCAACAATTCTAACAAATCCGATTCGAATGTTTAGACGGGAATAAATAATTCCCAGGTAAACAAGATCATATGCCCATCTAGTTGACCTAGGTTGCAGTTACCATATTCGGAAAATGCACTCTCACTTAAATGAATTTTCTATTCTAGAAGTTTCTTAAGGTCAGAGTCAAGACTATAAACAAGTTTGCCATAATAATGATCTGAATATTTAATCCACAATTATAGCTAAAATTTTAGCCATGTACTTTGTAGTTTACAAAATAAATTTCATTGGTTAGGTACACAATGAACCTGATTTTTGGACAAGATCATGCATAGATATGGATATACATAAAATACAGTCATTAGGAAAAGCCAACAAATAATGCTAATGCATATACAAAACACCTCCCCTCATAAAGGTAAAGAAAACATTCTACGACAAATATATCATTAGCTATTAGTCAAATGAACAGTTGAATGGTATATTTTATTTGTTTGTATTAGTACACACGGAACCAAGTACTCATAATTAAAATAACAGCTGTTTTAGTGCACTCGTTTCTTTCAGCAGCAGGTATAGACTTACTAATCAAACCCAAAGAACATTTATCCAAAAAGATTATTTTCCACGAAATATTGGACCAAAATATTTGTTATGTCTTGCTTCGTTAAAAAAGCCTTTGCCTGAAAAAAGATAATCTTGTCTGGCAAACTGGAGTAATTAATGCTGTTTCAAGGACTCAACCCCTTCCTACGTAGGATTTAAAATAAAGTGATCCACCTTAGATGACATTTTGAATGCTTGCTTGTTTCACTTTATATTTCTGAAATATGTAAAAATTAAAATAATGGGACTTAGAAAAGTAAAAAACAAAGTGAATTTATTTTTTCAAAAACCCATAGTTTTCTGAAATATTTGTTAGAAATTCGTATCCTAGGACAAGCTTCCAATTTTCTGTTACGACTCTATGGATCTAAACTAAGTAACCGAAAAAAGCGAAAATCCACAAGTTTTGTAAATTCAACAAATAATTTATTTCACTGGAATACCAAATGAATATTTTAAATAAACTTACAGTATTGCGAACTAAGTTACAAATAGTCATAAGAGTTATATCATAAATCCAGACTGATAAAGTTCCAATTGAATTCCAGTAATATTCTAAATAATTAAATAATTTCTGATATTGAAAGTGTTGATATGCATGTAGTCTCGAAAGTGCTAATGTGTCCGTGGCCTAGAGTATGGCTATGTGCAGAGAGACTTCTGATGTATGAAAATAATATAATCCTAAATGTTCTTGTCTGAATTCATTATAATTCAAAATCAACGTTCCAGTCGAATAATATTATTGAGCACTTCGTAAATTCAGTGAATAATATTATGAATAATTGAATGCACTCAAATGAAAAACTGAACACAACAGTAAGGATTATTCTGCTTCCGATGTTAAGCCAATAATGAGAGATTAATCGGTAAATAAAATTACATACCACTCTACTTGACCTCATTTGTCCTTGCCATATTCTGAAAATACCCAGCTTTATAATGGAATTTTCCATGCGAGAAGTTCCTGACGTCAGAATCAAGACTATACACATGTTTATCATTAATAATGATCTGAGCATATAATCCACACTCTTTTAACTGTGTTCTGTTTTTTTAATATAAAATAAACGTCACTGGTCAGGTACACGATTTTTGGATAAGGTCAAGTACGAAATACAGATATACATAACATACATTTATTAAGAAAAGCCAACAATTTATACTATTTAAATATACATCATAATATATTTAAGGCATAATGGCTCCATGAGAGCGTTTCTTTTGTCATCATTATTTGTTCGTTCATGTTAAAGGATACTGACATGATGATAAATGAATAATGACACTCAAGAATACTAAGGTGATTATAACTTTAATGGAAAAGTGATCATATTTTTACCTTCCTCATGAGGATGCTGACATGTTATCATCATCATCATCATTAGCATTTTCATTCTTCGTCTTCAATTAATTAATTACTGAATTACTTAAATAAATAGATTATTTAAATCAATAAATTAATTGACACTTATTAATTATGATATCTGAAACGCTTTCGCCCTGAACGTACTGTCATCTCCTAATTTCAGGTGGCCATCTTAACTCGTTGGAAGGAACAATTTTGTGGTGGGACCCTTATAGCCCCTCAGTGGGTCCTTACGGCGGCACACTGTGTCAGAAAGAAAAAGCACAAGAAGAAAGTGGTTGTCAGGGTGGGTGAACACGACATTGACGCAACGGACGGGGAGATCGATCTACATCTTGAACAAGATTTCCCAAACCCAAAGTTTGACTACTCTACAATCACGCACGACATCGCTTTGCTAAAACTACAGAAACCCGTGGGGCCATCAAATAGAATCGGGTATGCATGTTTACCGGATGAAAATTATGTAGTACCCACAGGAACATTGTGTTATACTATTGGGTGGGGTAAAGAAAAAACAACTCATGTGTTTGGATCAAATGTTCTTCAAGAAGCCGAGGTTCCAATAGTAAATAGACACAAATGCCAGAATGTTTTTAATTATAAAATTCTTGATACTCAGGTATGTGCAGGTTACAGGAAAGGAGGCACAGATTCATGTGCAGGTGATAGTGGTGGACCCCTATTGTGCCCTGTGAGCAGCAATAACACAGTAACCAGGTGGATTGTGTATGGAGTAACTAGTTACGGAGAAGGGTGTGGACAAAGAGGGAAGTACGGAATTTATACAAAGGTTACAAAATATTTGAAATGGATAAAAAGAACTATTGAATCCCACTAAAATAGATTATAATCACAATGGGTCCATACTTTCATTTACCTGGATTTTGCTAATTGAATATTAATAGAAATCCTGTCTTCATAATATGGTTGAAATGATACATAACGGCGTCCATCAAAGTTTCAACCAGCTACTAAAATGGCAATTTACATAACGAAGTGCAATCAGGTCAAAGGAAATCCTACAGTTACCAATTATCAAAATATAGCTGTGCAACGAACATTAGAAAGTGTTGTAAGACTGTTCCTCTTGCAACGGGTTGGATATGAGTGATATTTACAGAAACTCAGGTGCAAATATTTCCTGCTACAGAAAAGCGATGAAATATGAGTGCTAAACCTTACTGAAATGATATTGGTGCCAATGTTAGCCAGTTCTGATTAACATTAGTTACTTTCTATGTATATTTTGTTTTAGACAGACTGGTCCCAGCAGCTAAATATAAACATTTCTAAGGATAGCACTTGACTGACTGGGTCGATCAATTGTTATTGGGTCGTATTGCAAACCCTAATGAAATCTTTCATATTTTCTTTGAATTTTGCTTGATATTTGATGACCAATAAAAATGCTACTTGTTTTCAGTTAAAAGCAGTAATAAAGCCCAAAGCAAAAATAAAATGATTTTTTTCTAGTTCAAGTTCTTTACTTCTTCTTACCAAGACAAGTCATATGGGTGTGGTTGGGCCTATTCCTGCAACAAAAATTCCATTCATTTAACTCAAGTGCAACAATTCAAGAAAATGACACATAATCTTTTTTAAAATCTTGTCTTTAACTCAAAGCGTAACATCAGCAAGATAACGTTGTTACCTTCGAACTTAAACCAATGAACTAAAAACGTCATGGAAAATATAGAAAAAAGGGAAAAAAATAAATGCGGAACATAATTAGTCCAATAATACATGAAGGTGCTTTCGTGTGTCCTCAGATAGGATATCTACTGAGGGTCAACACTGGCAGATCATCGCAAGGTGGGTTTTAGGTATATGGCGTTGGGGGCATTGCCAGACCATTCTTCAATTGCCGACGTAGGAAAACCACTAGTTCGGTCAACGTTATTCAGTGGATGTAATGCAGACGTTGGGTTATATGCGTTGGTGGAAAGTTAGAACATGCTCCCCCCCCCCCCCCATATTAAATATCTTCTGTCTATAAAACAAGTCATATGACTCCCCTTGACGCTCTATTTGTAGATCCCGTACATAAAGCAGATTACTAGCTTGAATAGTTGAGTACTTGATCGTGTTTTATGGGCGCGAAACGTCCGATTCAGTACATTTGTCTTTTTTGGCATCTGGGCGTTTTGGGACTGTTTTATTTCTCGCAGTGGTGGAACACTTACTTATTGAATTGTTTTCTCACGCGTACCCAATAATGTTGATTGTAATAACCGAATACTCTACCCATCATACACCCTGTGAATTGAACAATGGACTACCTATATAAATCGTTTATCTCCCACGGTGTAAAACAACCGTATTCCCTTCAGCTTTCACGCGCAGCACTGCATTTAGTGAACTGAGGTGTTCCGTTGATATTGAGAATAAAACTGTACACGTCAACGGAAGAGATATATGTGGCTACAAGTGCTTATTATTTATTGGATCCCCGGATAAAAAGGCTTGCTTTATATCAGCTGTTTTCCTATTCCTTTCAAGCCATATGGAAAGTTTCTGTTAAGAAATCTCTATAACCGATGTTTCCGTTTATAAGATAAGATATGATGAGATTTATGTATAGTCGACACGATCTAAAACAACAAATCAACATAGCACATACATATAATGGGACACATAGTGCATACATATAATGGGACAAACCACATAACACACCACTTTAAATAGGAACAAGAAACTCCGTTTAGAAGGCAGTAATTAAAAGTGGAATTGGCTTTCAGGTGTAAAATTTAAAAGAAAGTTTTAAAAGAAAATTTTAAATCTTAAAAACAAAAAAGCAGAGGTTATGACGTAAAGGAGGCTAGGAAAGAGTCTAGGAATCTTATCATTAAGGGTTAAAATCGAAACTGAATTAGTTTTTAAAAAAAGCACTAATTTATGACTAAAACATGCTGAGATGCACATTAATCGAATATGAAAATGGAACTAACAGTCACTTGTTGATACATAAGAAACGACAGTACTCTGATGGAATGATTTATATGGATTTTGCAGCACACAAGCACAGTAAGGCTATGCAGTACAAGTGACAAGACTATTTGATACATGACATATATGTGAAAACTGGTTCACGAACAACAAGCGGTAGAAACAAAACACAAACAAAAATAAACACAATAAAAACAAAAACTAAAAAAAGTAACAAAATAATGATATGGTGAGGATAATATATAAAAATTCCCAATAGATAATGTATTGGTATCAATAAGTGACAATGTATTGGTATTTAAAAAGGTAATGTATTGGTATACATAAAGATGACCGTCTTGGTATGTGTATGTATTGGCGCTCACAAACGTAATGAATTGGTATGTATAAAGGGTAACGTATTAGTAAGTATCAAGTATTATATATATATATATATATATATATATATATATATATATATATATATATATATATATATATTGACGTTTTACAATTTTTGGAAGGCGCGTTTGTTTGGTTTTCATTTTGAATGAATATGTTAATGATCTGAATTATGCTGCCAAAATAAAGTATCAGACTATATTGACATTTTAATACATAAACTCATCACCCCTTCGCTATAAATACTCTGTTTTGATAAGCTCGCTTCGAAGACTTGACTTTGCATGTAACGCACGTACATAATAATTGCATCAAAATGATAAAATTCTTCTTGCAATGTACATGGCATGCATTAAACCATACATTTTGCCTTGACAAGTATTTAAAAGCACATAAGATAAAAAAAGTAATAATTAGTTGGGCTAGTTTGGAATTTATGGATTTATAACTGTAAATTTACATGCGTGCCTAGCATGGAAGGGCGTCTGGTATATCTGCCCCCCTCCCCCCAGCAGAAATATTACCTATAGTTTCAATGGAAGCTCATTGAACACTTTGTTATGATTATTATGTACGTCACGACTTTGATGTAGGCATCGACCAATAGGAAAATCACTTAACGCAGGCATTGAACAGTAGGTACAGCACTTTAGGTATACCAGTCAAGGCTTGTTTTGATCAATAGATACATCACTTTATGCAAGCATTGACTTAATCTTCATGCTTTTGACTGGTTTACAAACTACTTGTAACATTCAAAAGTCATTGCTGGGCACACTTTAAGTTATAATAGTGTCAAATAATATCAGCACTTGATTAAATTGAAATGAACTCCATTTTCTCGGCTTGTGAATAACGCCAATATATAAAAATGATCCCTTGTGCTGTATTCAAAAGTAAAACCTCATCACATGGCAACTGCTTCAATCCAGTGGCTGTTTTGTTCCCTGGGTGCTAATCAATGGTCATATCATTCTTTGTTCTTTGCAAGGATTTTACTGCAGGAATGTATATAAATATCGTTTTTAGAAACGTCTGTCATGTCTGCCCAATATTTTTTTAAATAGCAGAACTGTGTACCAGTCACATACAACGAAAATAGAATATGTACCTAACTTGATTGAACCGTCTTTCGCACACTGATACAATAGTGAACCCGTCTCTCACAAAGTACAAAGGAGTAGAGTAAATATATTTTTCATCTATATCATAACCTCTTTCTGCTTCTTGTACGAAGTACATACTGGGGAGGGCTCAGGTGATCGGCAAAAATATAAAAAAGAAGTATTTAGAATACTGTTGGATCGCAAACAAAACTAACAAATATTTTTTCAATATAGATTAATTTTATTTGCTCCATATACATCCTTCTTCAGTCACACATGAATTTTATAGTCTGAGCCAATAGCTCACGTGCATTATATATACGGTCGACTCAATACAGATAATGTTAACGGTTAAAACAGTTCAACTTCATGTTGAACCGTTTTAAAAAATTTCAAAAATTCTTCTTTGAATTTTTGTTTGATGTCTTTGATTAAAAAGTGTTGAAAATCCGTGAAATCAAGAGTGTGCTCAATGTAAAAAGTTATAAAATTGCATTGAAAAAGGATCACGTTTAGATGTGCGCATGAGTTACCCTTATGAAAATATGTCAAGGCTACAAGCAATAGGTCAGATGACGTTCAACTGTGTTGTTTGTAACGCGAATAGCAAGTACACCTCGAGATGCGTTGACGGTAATTTAAGTGGTAATTAAAAAATACCTATTTACTGCAGTTGCCCGTTGGATGAATTCTTGCTGACGTGCAGCAATTTATTCTCCAAGGACTAAAGTAGTTTTTATTACTTAAATCACTCGATAATGCAAGCCGAGTGTTGTCAAATGGGATCGTGAAGGTAGTTCAGAATGTTACCAAGCGTCAGTTTACGCTGTCTGTCTGTCTGTCTGTCTGACTGTCTCTCGCTCTCTCACATATTGAACTTAAATCTCTACGGCAATCATACTTGCTTTGGCAAAGTATGCCAGACACACCGTGGCTCATATTAGTTCAGTGACTTAGAAACTTTTGCATGTATAGTTAAGAAATAGCATGAATACATTCATATTTATCACTTATGTTAAAACTTGTTTAAAGTAAGTTGAGGTTGCAAGGATCTATATTTCTTGAGAAATTGGCTGTGCAAAGATTTTTGAATATGTACTATATTCATCAACATAATTTGCTTTTGGATTATTCTTTGCACATAATTTAAAGCTTATAGCCAATAACACGCTTTAAAAAAGAAAAATGCTTAATTTGGTTTGAATTTATGCTTCATACAATATTTCATCAGCGTTCTCATTCTTCCTTTTCAAAAGTTGCGATTTTATTCTTGTTATTTTCTTCATTGTTCAGTTGAACATTTACTCTACAATTATTAGAGTATATTTCTTTATTTGTTATATTGTGTAATATAATTATATTTGTTATTCATGAATGTTCCGAATGTTATCTTTAAATATATTTGACAATGTCCGTGGAAATCAGATGGCATGGCTTTTATTCAAGCATGACATAGCCGACAAGGTTAAGATAGGCTTTTTATACAATATTTGAGTAATTATATCTAATATAAAAAACAAACACTAATTGTTGTTTTCTTTCAAGGATTAAATTAGCCGGAAGAGAAACTTTATTCAGAAACATTACATTTTAGATGTATTACTGTGCCACGTGGCATCAGGAGTGACTGTCAAATATTATTTGGTTTATTGGCCCTTAGTGGGGTCAATGTTGACCTCATGGATACCACCTTGCCTCCATCATCGACCCTTCTTGGCTAAATGACACTGACTCAACATCATTTTTGCTTATTGGATTTATGTGGCGTCAAAGTGTCGAGCCAATGTTTGCTGAACGGATGATCATAAAATCGTGACGATGGGCCGACTTTGGTTCAACAATGCTCACCGTTGATCCAACTTTGGTCTCACATGTTAGTTAGATAGAAGGTGAGTGAGAAAATTAACGTTGCAGACAAAGTTGGCATAACGTGGGTATGCTTATCTGGTGCATAGCAGTCGATTCACACCAAATAAGCTTTTCCTAGTGTTTGCTTACAATGATGTATGTAGTTACAGTTTCATTTGAATAATACGATAGTGAGGTAAGTATGTACAGAAAAGTTTTCTTCGAGGTACAATGCTTTTAACTACCATAAATACATATTACGTTAAGATGTGAGTCATCGGGAGTACGTTGAAACCTTTGTACCTTAGACTGAGAAAGCGAAATGGAAAATATTTTTTTTTTTATCATAAATTTAAAGCATTTTACATAAGTCCATCACAGAAAGAATGAGAAAAAGTAAGAAATCGTTTAGCGATGGGTACCTAAGCTCCTTGTCTTTATAGTCATGGTGGGGACTTTAGAACTAAGGTCAAATGCATTCATTTCCATCAGAACTGATATTTTATTTGACGTCCCGAAGTAGCTCTTAAGCATTTCATCATTAAGTTTTACCAAATAAAATAATAACATATTCTATAAAAGCATTTAGTTTACTTGATTTCGACTAAATTCAGGTGTGCCAGGGTCTCTTATCAGCAGTTATTAGCCTGTTGGCTGTGATCATCATAGACGCTAAGCTAGTTAATTGCAAATACAAGGTGGAACATTTACAAAATCACGTTAGTTAGCCCTGGTTTAAATGAAATCATAAAAAGCAAACATTACGTCGAAATGGATAGGAAAACGAAGAAATAAAGGGATATATACAGTTCTGGACCCATAAGAGTTTTAGCTAGAAGCACAAGCTAAGGCCGAAAATCCCAAAATCAGACATGAATTTGACAAAATATTTATAGTATAATTACGGTATTGAAGCACTGCAGTCTATTAGAAGAACGCAGGGAAATCTGAAAGTTACGTAACTCTTGATTCAGTCTAATTATAGTTACAGACCGTCAAAACTTTCGGTCTTTCAGCGTGAGGCTGCGTTTCCTCTTCATAAAAGTAACACTTTCGAGAATGCAAGACTAGAAAATGATTTCACTCAAGTTTGAGTTTGAGACTGAAATCTGTGCTTAACTAGTCACAAGGAACTTTAGGTTAAAGTACCATCCTTTTGATGCTGATTGAACGATAATAAAACTCAGATTTAAAATCAAAATTAAAAGTTACCTGACTTCCAGCTTTGATGATTAGAGTGGCTTTAGAATCTGATTAAAGTCGACATATCTATATAATAAGTAGATCTGATAAAACAACGATACAAGTTTATATTCTGGTGCCGTCTGGAATCCGCTGTCAACTTATTTTTTTAGTATATTAGGAAGCATTATAGTTAGAAACGTAATGTTCCGAGTGGAATTTTCCACTTTCATTATAATTTGATAGATACATTAAAGGAGAACAGAACATGGAATTCCCCATTTTACCCAAATTGGCGGCACTCTGATGAGCTTAAGAAGAAAATAATTACCCATTAAAACGACTTGTTCTGGTTGGCGGATAGGAGTAATATCTTCCCAGTAAAATGACTTGTGTTGGTCGGGGTTAGGAGTAGCATTTACCCAGCTCAACGACTTGTGTTGGCTGGTTGATAGGTGGTAATAATTGCCAAATAAATTGACTTGTGTTGGCTGGTAGATAGGTAGTAATAATTACTAAGTAATATGACTTGTGTCGGCTGGTTGATAGGTGGAAGTAATTACCAACTAAAATGACTCGTGATGGCTGGTTGATAGATGGTAATAATTACCAGATAAAAGGACTTGTATTTGCTGGTTGATTAGGTGATAACATTTACCAAGTAAAATGACGTGTTGGCTGGTTGATAGGTGGTAATAATTACCAAGTAAATTGATTTTGTGCTGGCATACGCTGCATGAACAATAATTACCAGTAAAATGACGTCTGCTGGTGATGAAGGTGGATGTGCATCACACAAATGATCACACAAAGTACATGAATAAACTGAGAACCCCATTTTTAAGCGTTGCTGACATATCTAAATCGTTATTACATAAAGCCATTTTTAGGCGTTGCTGACATATCTAGTACGTTATTACATAACCCCATTTGTAAGCGTTGCTGACATATCTAGTACGTTACATAAGCCCATTTTAAGCGTTGCTGACATATCTAGTACATTATTACATAAGCCCATTTTAAGCGTTGCTGACATATCTAGTACTTTATTACATAACCCCATTTGTAAGCGTTGCTGACATATCTAGTACGTTACATAAGCCCATTTTAAGCGTTGCTGACATATCTAGTACATTATTACATAAGCCCATTTTAAGCGTTGCTGACATATCTAGTACTTTATTACATAACCCCATTTGTAAGCGTTGCTGACATATCTAGTACGTTATTACATAACCCCATTTGTAAGCTTTGCTGACATATCTAGTACGTTATTACATAAGCCCATTTTAAGCGTTGCTGACATATCTAGTACTTTATTACATAACCCCATTTGTAAGCGTTGCTGACCTATCTAGTACGTTATTACATAACCCCATTTGTAAGCGTTGCTGACCTATCTAGTACGTTATTACATAACCCCATTTGTAAGCGTTGCTGACCTATCTAGTAGCAGCGGGGGGGGGGGGGGCGAATCGGACATTTTGTCCAATCGTCATTTGGCTTAATTAATACTTTCTGCACTCAGCGGATCCGGTGTCGTCAGCGCCCGGTAAAAAAAAACGACGTCGTCGTCGGGGGGATTGTCCGGAACGTCATTTAGTTTAATATACTTTCTGCACTCAGCGATCCCAGTGTTGTCAGCGTCGGGTAAAAAGCGCGACGACCGCGTCGATGTCATCGCCCCCCCTGCTGCTGAGGGGCTATTTACAATTTAACCGAATATTTGGTCAAGTCCGATACGATATCGTGTCCGAGGATCATGTAAATTTATCGTTACAAATCCATGTGGGGTCGACTGAGCATGACTAAAAAAGTTTCGAAAAACATTAAAGTCCATGTCACCGCCGCACCATGTCTGCCAAATATTTCGTAGCGTGTGTGTATCAACGCCGTTGAATACAGCAAGAATATTGCAGTTGTCCCTGATCACTTTTGGTATTTGGGTATACCGTTGAGTGACATATATCACGTCGGTGTTTTTATGCCTGCCTCTGGAAAATATCCTAGCTGGGTTTTTTTGATTGTCTAACATAACATCATCGTACACGACTAAATTGTTAACGTCGCCATCAATATCATCAATACCTGGTGCATCATTGATATCTGTAATAAACTCAATAACATTTTTTTCAGCGATCGCTGATGCATTCTCGTTAAAATCTTTCAACACCTCGTAGCATCGTTGATCATCTACGCTAGGGGCGATTAAATACAACTTATCCCACTTCATCCATCTCATTATTAAATTAAGTAATAATTGCGTCTTACCGGATCCAGATGGTCCGATGATAATCATCCGGATCGAGTTTGGTAACGCTGCAACATGCTTAACTGGTTCTCTTGTTTTAGTCGCCGAAAAATCAATTATATTCATATCTCTATACATAAATTATGGATCTATATTGTGTGAAGTGTAGAGTGCGTACTGGCACAAATGATATGACAACCGTTACAACAAGAAATAACAGATCGGCACTTACTGGTAAGTGTGTACAATGCGGTACAAAGAAATTTAGATTTATTTCTATTAGACCCGGGAATGTTTTAAAAAAAAAGCGAGGAGGTGATATTGCAGCCAAGTTATCAAAACTCCCCGGAACACCGTGGGCAAAGTATCCAGGAGAAAAGCACCTCCCAGGATATAGCTACTGTGGCCCCGGAACACGATTAGATATCAGACTCGATGATCAAAATCAGCCCAAACCCGGTGAGTATCCAATAAACGCTATCGATAAGGCGTGTCATGCTCATGATGTTGCTTACTACAAAAGTAGCGATCTGCAACAGCGTCATATCGCGGATGTAAAATTAATTCACGCGTTAAATACCATTCCTGATAAATCCCTCAAAGAAAAGTTGGCTTCATGGTTGGTAAAATCGGCTATGAAAGGTAAATTAATGATTGGAAGCGGAGCTTCTCGCGCTGGTAATTGAAAACGCTAGCGTTTATAATAACAACATGGAATCCATCTATTATTCTCCGAGAGGATACTGGAAGGGGAAGGCCGCAATTGGTAAACTCGCAAGCGCTGCAAAGGTAACAAAGGCCGTTGCGGCTAATTGGTTATCCAAACAGGCTATATGGCAAATTTATCTACCACCGCCTAAACAAATCAACTTTTCGCGCTTTGATGTCAGCGTACCTAATGAAGTTCATCAGGCTGATATACTATTTCTGCCGCATGACAACGGTTACAAATACGCGCTAACCGTAGTTGATGTTGCGAGTCGATACAAACAAGCGGAGCCGTTAAAAACAAAGTCAGCAACTGAAGTAGCCGATGCGTTTGAGCGGATTTACCGAAGGGGTCCTCTGCGCTGGCCAAATCTATTACAAGTTGATCCTGGTAGTGAATTTCGCGGCGCTGTTTTATCAACGCTGAAACATCATAGCGTCGCGATACGACGAGGTCATACTGCGCTACATCGTGATCAGGCAATTGTTGAACGATTCAATCGGACTCTTGCTGAACGGTTATTTGGGTATCAATACGCGAAGGAATTCATCCAAGAAAAACGATCTCATGAATGGGTCAAAAGGTTGCCAGGCGTAATTTCAGCGTTAAATAACGAGATTACCCGAGCAATCAACATGAAGCCCAGTATATACCCGGAAGATCAAAAATAGATAGCGTTTCCAAGCCGATTCTCGGCGATGTCACTGTTAGATATCTGTATGAACCAGGAGAGCTTGAAGGCGGTAAAAAAAGAGCTACTGATCCTATTTGGAGTGTTACCACACATAACATATCAACGATAACACGATCAACTGGTAGACCACCGATCTATAGACTGGATTCAACTGCCTCACAGCGCGGATTTACTCGCGAGCAACTACAAGTGATACCTGACAATACTCAATTGCCCCCGCGTGGTCTTAACTAGCGCCGTTGCGTCTATTGCACTCAAGACAGGTCAACCTCACATTGTTTTTGACATGACCGAGACTGTTATCGATCCTGTCCACGGTAAATTGGCGAGCGTCTTTATCCGAATAACGCCAGCGCATTACACAATTGCAACTCGCGCAGTGATTATTCTGTTGTTGTCGTAACGCAATTATTAATTCGGCATCAATATCAAAACGCCGCTGTTTTTTTTATCCTGTTGGCGGTAACCCGAGAGTTTTCTATCAATGACGCTAGCATCAATAATGTCATCGTTGTCACTGGCTTCGTCAATAACAATTCTTCGAAGCTGATTCATTCTCCGTACTCTGGACACTGCAAGATAGACTAGATTTGACCATTCGATGCGATTATCAACCATCCAAACAATTGTATCCGTGATAGTCAATCCCTGCGAGGAATGTATTGTCGTTGCATATCCTAGCGTCCACGGGGATTTATCAGCACGTAGCGCGTCCTCGACGACGCTGATATCAACGAGCACAATATCATTCAGCACAAGAATTTGTTTTTTTGTCCCTGACGCTGTCGGGCCCGGGATTTCAACTTCAATGTTCTGCCGCCGTGTGTCCGCGGGTCTATAACATAACGGCACTGGGCGCGTTGGAAACTTTTCCTTATGCAACGTAAACAACTTCCGCTGAAGTGTGTCTCTGACTATCTTTCTACTCGCTACAATCAAATCGTTTGGTCTCCATGTTTCCCAGAATTCATTTAACGGCGTTTCCGGAATCACCTCGCGGATTATTTCACATTGAACTCTATCCGGCTGTAATCTGATTAATTTTTTAACCTCGCGCAGTTGTTCATCAAGTGCTCGGTAATCAGTATCGGTTTCTTCATAATAGTCCACAAAACCCTTTAACCAATCATGTGGACCCTCGCCGACAAATGGTGGTGGTTGGCCATGATCTCCGCACATTATCACCGCTGTATTCGCGCGCAGCAACCACTCAAGAAACATTTGTAAAACATCTAACGAAACAGTACATATCTCATCCCAGATGATAACCTCAGGAATAAATTTTTCCCCCATTCGATCAGGAGTCCACTCACCGCCGCTGTATCGAAAAAAGCTGTGATAAGTAACGGCGTCAACACTTCGTTGTTTTATCTCTCGCGCTAGTCTATGGGTCGGTGTAAGCACGATTATACTTGCCCGCGTTCGAAATAATTCAATTGCCCGAGTCGTCTTTCCTGACCCGCCACAGCCGCTTAAATAAACTGTTTTATATCTACAAATTGGATCAGAACACGGTGGTGCATTAGACCATTCTGACAATTTATCACCGCGTAAGTAATTATTTTCAACGGTGACATCTGCTGACGGGGAATAATCGCGTCGTATTTCATTTTTAATTCTCCATATACCCCAACTCTCGTCCGGACTAGTAAACTCGGCTATGTTTCCCTTATACTTTACGTCTATGTAAAATGAATCAATCGCAACTCTAACCGCGGTGTCGGGAAATCTATTTATCATCGAGAATAAATTGATAGCGGCGTAACCCAGCATAGACGCCCTCAAATGCGGATACGCGGGGCTGTCTCCATCGCTGTAGGTAACAACTGTACCCAACTTTGTTCCATTGGACAAGAAAGCTGTTTTGCAGTTCACGTATCTATTTTTTGCCACTGCGTCCTTGATTACGAAATCATATTCTGCGTCATCTATAATCGGCCGTGAGCAATATCGTTTGTAGTCGCAGTTTTTTCCACCTTGTGTGAACTTACCAATTATTCTTCTACCGAGATCTTTTGCCTCGCGGTTTCGTTGGTTGAATATCTTTTTGGACCATTCGATGATATATTCCTCGTTGGCATCAATGTGTTTTCTGGACTCGTCAATTATGCTATCTAGACGCTCTGGTTCTGGTAACCAGACTTCAGTCTGCGCCCGGTATGATATAATCGCGTCACTGACAATCAACCATATAAGCATGCTACAATCAATCATAAACCGTAGCAGCGCTATTGGCAACCACTTCTTTTCAGCCATGTGTCTACCGATCCAAATATAACAACAGCGATGAAGTCCTGCTGCGAATTCAAATGATACTATGCGAGCGAATCCGGTTAAATCAAAATCAGGCAGTGGTCCATTAATAGCAACACGAGTCATTTCATGTCTGGGGTGTCCAAATCGTTTAAAGTACTCAGCGGCGGATCCATACCCAAGAAAACTCGCTGGATAACAGGCAACCATATCAACGGAAATCATAGCGTCGCGGTTGTATTCAGTGTTCCATAGTCCACCGTGATAGTATTCCAAACAACTGGATTGTACATCCGGTAGAAATTCCTTGCGCGTTGGTCTCCACGCATTTTTCCTTGCTGCAACATGAGCCGCAACCGATGGAATCGTAAAACAATTTGTTAGCAGTTGTTCATCATGCTCTTCAAATTCCATGGCGGTTTTTTTCATCTTGTTGTGAAACGCTTCAGTGCGATATAATTCACCGTTTGGTCTTACAAACTGATCAAAGGTATCCGCATCGTTTTCAGCGCTGCGAAGTAACCACACTGACACAGGGTCGTTTTTACACAAACAAGCAATAGCATCAAATAGTTTCCTCTCCGCGAGAAATCCATCCTCTCCCAGGAATTCCCCCGGGATATACTTTACTGTTCTATCCCGTGGAAATATTGTGACCGCGGGCGTCCACGCGTGTTCGTTATGATCAATAATTTTGATTGGGGCTCCCTTTGATCTATACTTTGATTCATATAATACTTCACCGGTTATTGTTGTAACGGTTATTGGAAATCTCAACGACGTTTCTAATTTCGCTATGTCGCTGATGGTTGCTCCTCGCTCGCGCACTAACTCCTCCCATTGGTTTATTTTGCTACGTCGTAAATCGGTCAGTTTATTTCCTCGACACGCATTTGTAAAATGCTCTATTACTCGTTCTGCTACACAATTTATCCCCGTTGACTGTTTCATCGGCGCTAGTTTTCCGATATCAGGTTTCTTATTTAACGGGCATATTCCATAGACAACTGCTGTTTCAGGATACGCTCGTTCGTAGTATGGTCTGTCAATTCCGGTTAACAGCCCTGGCTTGGAGTCGCGGCTAACAATGACTGATTTCTTGTCGCTGAGAACCGGTTCAAATTTATCACGTATGATCCAATTACCTGATTCCACCCGGACAATGAATTTTACTCTGAAGAAATACTTTTTACCGTCAAGTTGTGATATTATCGTTGCTGCGCGGTTGTCGTTCATGGTAGCATCAACAACACCATCAATTCGAAATGTTGACCAACTATGAGATGCACCATCACGCTTGAATTCATTGATACAATCGCGTATTTTATTCAACAGGGTTCTATCGTTTATTAACGCTTTTGGTGCGTCCTTGAGGACTCTATCGAGATTAAACCTAATATTTTTCCAGGGCTTAATTGCTGCTAATCTCTCGAACTCCTCCATATAATTAAAACAAGTATTTAAATGAAAGAATATAGTATAATGAATCACTGCAAATGGTTGATGATTGGGTCGACAACCCCGTGCAATAAATCATGTAGAGGTGAATTCTGCGGGTATCATTTACAAAGCGTTCGTAATGGTTCAAATGGCCCCCTCCCGTGCTTGGTTTGCCACGTTGGTGTAAGAGGAAAATCACAGTTGTGTATCAATTGTGGCGGAAAGCGATACAGGGAACTAAAACGCTATTATGACAAGCGAATAAAAAACGCCGTCATTGACTCCGTCCTTGACTCCGTCAAGGACAAAATCATCAAAACTCCTCAGGACTACATTGCAAGGTTTATAATTAAACCAAATAATGAATTAGACAAGTAGTATTATTATACAAATGAACCAAGAATTTCAGCCGCATCCTGTGCTCGTTAATTACGAGGCATCTCGCGACGGCGTTGTTAGAAACCGCAGACTGAAGAAGCCGGTTGGTACCGTAAATAATCACGGGTATTTGGTGTTTGGTGCCGGGGGGAAAATTTATCTTGTTCACAGGGTGGTATATGAAGCGTTTAACGGATTGATCAACGACGGTCTTGTTATTGATCACATTGATGGATGTCCTCAAAATAACAGACTGTGTAATCTGCAAGCCATCTCTCAGAGTCAAAATAATAAAAAAGGCCAAACTGGTAAGTTTTCAAAGCAAGCAAGGGGGGTCAAATCGTTTGATACATCAACGCACGAGGAAAAAATATTTCAGTCGATGAATGAGGCAGGAAAATATTTCGACATTTGTAGGGCCTCAGTACGATTTGTTGCAGAACGAGTATATCAAACAGCGATCTCAAAAAAGACGGGTCACAGAATTCGATTTTCGTATATAAATAAATCCTCCGATTATAAGGTCACCATGACGAATTGTCTGTTTCAACTTCATACTAGATAACACACCTCGGGATTGATACGCAGGGTTCATTTTGTAAAATAATTTTTTTTTATTTAGAAATAAGATGTTTTATAAGAATATGAATATCGAAGACATCAATAATATATTAACCGAGATTTCAAAATTAAAAAATCAAGGAATTGTATTATCTGATAAGCTTGATAACCAAAAAATATTGTCCGATTATGAAATTATTAACGGGCAATCAAAGAAAGGTCGATATACCTTGCCACGTGAGTATTCTTTTATAAAGCGATTACAATATACGATCAATGAAAACCTGTATGGCAATGACGTAAATGCATTTATTGGATTGTTTACTACCGTTGAAAAAATACGACAAAAACTCGGACAGGCTTTTGAACGGCGTCGAGAAATCTCTAATAAAATTAAAAACATTAGAAGGATTATAGACGAAAACTCCATGGAGCCCCCAATTTAATGGCATGTAGCGTACGGAAGTGAATTTTTACGTTGTATACATTCCCCCCCCCCCGATAGGTCGTGGTAACGTGCGTCTGACGCTGCCAAAGGGAAATTAGAAATTACGGAGCAATTTGCAATAATGGTAGGCGAATCACTTACTACTCGGCTAGCCAGAGAGCGGCTAGCAGCTCTTAAAAAGTTCATACCGTTACGAGACAGGGTCCGAAAACAACTTCAAACGCGGCAACAACTACAAACTGATTTTGCTGTTGGAAGTGAACAACTCTTTGCTCCGATAACGAGTGCAACTGTGCCCGTCCTCGGTGCGCTTGAAAAGATAGCGGCTCAGACCGAGCAAACAAAAGAGTCTCTGGAAACACTTCGTGCGAAAATAGCGGTTGCTACAACACACCAACGGAGGGGGAGGCCGCCACCACTCGCTATAACGGACCCACAAGAACCTTATGTTACAATGGCCGATGAAGAAGAACTAGGCGCCACCGCAAGAGAACCAGAAGAAGAAATACCGGAAGAAATACCGGAAGAAATAGAGATAAAGGAGAATATACCCTCTAAAGTACTTACAAAGTCCGCAATAGATAAAATTAGAGCCTTCGACAGCTACGAAGGATTAGTTAATTTTACTGCCATAAATTTTGATAAGGATTCACGAGAGATGTATATCAATAGCGATTACGAGAAAAATATAAAGTCGTTAAAGGATTGGACAAGAATAGTGTATTTGGCAAGTAAACATAAAAATGTATTACCACCGCGTGATAATAATTATATAATATTCCACGAGAAAGTAAAAAGTAAAAGACCAAAGCACGGAAAAGGATACTCCGTTGGTAAAGACGTGTCATGTCCTGGTAATGTTCTCAGTGATATATCACGGCTGGAAGTACTAATCGGAGGAAAACGAGCCGGAAATAACTCTCCGGAAATAATCAATGAGGCCGCTGATATTTGCAGGCGGTTATTTGCCGGTGGTATCATGGACATTAATGTATATCGAACGCTCATAGACGAACTCGTGGACGGTTTTGATGACCACGGTCATTACAGCGATTGACCAATCACTAATTGGAAAACACTGGTGTTTTTATAATAAAGATGATTATACACTACAACCATGATAAACCAGTCAGTGTCTACGTGGTAAACTCACGATTGCCTGTATACCGCGCGTGGTACGGAGACGGTCTCGGTAGCACCATTGCGGGGTTATTTACAAGAATGGCTCCAAAAGTTGCGCCGTTAGCCAAACAATTAGGAATGAAGGCTATTGATGTTATTCGTGATAAGGGAATCGATGTTGCCGGAAAGGCGTTTTCCGCCGCACGAGATAAACTAATGTCGTTGGTGAGAAAAAGAAAACAGAAACCACCGGTGATGCCATCAACGACAGTGATGCCTGCAAATGTCAGTAAAGTAATAAATAACGCCGTGGAAGAAAAACTAGAGTCGTTGGCGGCTCTGGCAAAGCCATCCACCGATGCAACAACCAACGCGCTCATGAACGCGATAGCGGGAAGTGGTCTTAAACAGGATTCAAAGAATTTACGACGAAAACGACGTTGATGAATTGTAATTGAAAACATCAACATGATAATAATAAAATGTTTGCGCGAACCGCTGATCCCGCGTTTGATGGACGCCCCAGTGCGCAGGGATGATTCTGTCCGTGATTATCAATTTTATTCCTATCAACCACCACAAGCCGACCTACGATCGCGAATTGAACTTCAAGTCCAAGATACCAGTAAATACTTTTTGCCGTGTGAAGCGTTTATCGAAATTGAGGGAGAACTTGTAACAAATGTCGCCGATAATGCACCATACGCAAATGACGGTCGTGTTCGAGTTGGTTTTGTCAACAACGGTATCATGGCGTTATTTGAGAGTGCCAGATATCTTATTGACGGGCGAGAAATTGAATCAATAGAACGCGAGGTTGATGTTGCAACGACGATAATTGGGCTAGCGAGATACTCAGATGATTATACAAGATCGGCGGGCCCATCTATGATGTTCGCAAAGGATACCACTAATAACGCTGATCATATTCAGTACATTAACGTGCTGACACCACAAGATACTTCAGTTGCTAATCAAGCTGAAGCAGCCAACCCAGACCGCAGGGCAAGACCAGGTGACAATTTTACTATTATAAAAAGTACTAACGATAATTTTAATCTAGGGTTTGCAACACGAGTAGCAACATTACAAGGACAACGCCGACAGTTTTCATGCGCGATTCCACTCCATCACATATTCGGATTTTGTAGAAATGTCAGAAAAGTTATCTATGGGGCTAAGCATACAATCGCTCTAACGCGAAGGGGCGATGATAACAATGCAATATGGCGTGCTGCTGGTGTCGCTGCCGGTAAAGTCGTTTTAACTAAAATAGCATTGTGGATGCCGGTGTTGACTCCATCAGTTACCACGGAAGCACGATTGTTATAATTTATGGAACAGAGAGGGAAATCGTTGTTGAGTTGGCTAGCGGTAACAACTGATGCTAAAGAGGATAATGTCGCTGATACATTTACATGGCACCTGGCATCAAAACAAGGCGTTTCAGCCCCGCGTCATATATTTATAGCGCTACAGAATAGGGATCGATTGGGTAATCAAGAACGCAGCCATATGATATTTGATCGATTAGGAGTCAGGGAGGTTTTGCTGAGAATAAACGGACAACAGGAACCATCCGAGGATATACAGCTTAATTACGACAACAACCATATTGCTCGCGTGTATCATCGGATGCTGTCATATATGGGTCGTGATCAAAACGTTGACACCGGTTGGCAAATATCACAACTTGATTTTAAAAACCTGTATCCGATTTATTACTTTTCGCTGGAACATCTTGATTTAACGAGACAGTCCGTCGTTGATATACACTTCCGAGCTCGTATAGCCCCGGGTGGTGTTGATTATAGAGCGGTTGCTGTCATTCTCAGCGATAAATCAATGCTGTTGGAAGGTGTTGGTGGACGAATGAGAATCGTTGATGCACCAGTGGAAAACATGTAATTGAAAACATAAACGCGTTTACAATAAAAATGTCGTATAGTGTTGTCGGTGTAGAGTTGACCGATGGTCAAGTCAAGAAATTACGATCAAAGTCCGCTAAACAATGTGGAACCACAATAACGTTAAAGCCGTCACAGATGGCAGGTGGTAATCATAAGATATCGTTGACGGCGCGTCAAATAAAACATTTCAATGATGCGATGAAGAATAAAAAGGGTGTTCAAATAGATTTTTCGGCCGCAGCGATTAAAAACATGGAAAGGACCGGTGGGATATTTCCGCTGTTAGCTGCGATTCCAGCGTTGATTGCCGCGGCGGCCCCAGCAGTGGCGAAGGCGGCGGCGTTAGGAGCCGTTGGTACCGCGGCGGGAATGGCATTGAAGAAGGCAACCGGGAAAGGCTATAAAAAAAAGAAACGAGGACGACCCGTAGCCGGAAAGGGTCTAAGACTACCGCGAACCCCGTATTCATGGTACTCGGGGAAGGGTCTAAGACTACCGGGAACCGTTTATTAACGCAAGAGTCAATGACTCCTATGTCTAATTTTGATTTAATAGATGCCGCAAACGCGTTAGCGATAAAAAACTTCAGAGGTGTTTTTATGAGGGATCAATTACCGACAAAACCAAGGAATATTGAAACCGGTATAATTAAACTCGATAAATCCTCCGGAGCGGGAACTCATTGGGTTGCATACGCGATTGATCCGCGTGCGATCGTCTATTTTGATTCATACGGGTTAGCCCCGCCAAACGAGTTCATGCGGTATATCCGGGCGTGTTCAGCCCCGGTTTTTTATTCCACGCTGCCAACACAGCAATTAAGTGACCCACCGATATGCGGCCGTGAGGTATTGAACGTACTCGCGGCGATTTCATCATTGCGGAAACCACCTCATGTGGTTGTAAACGAATACACTAGTGGGGTCGTAGAGGCCCGGCGGGTTAATTAAAAACACTGTGTTTTTTTACAATAATAATGATTGATATCTGGGGACGACCGGTTTCGGCGCTGAAGGAATCCACGGAAACGCTCGCCACCGATGACATAAAAAACTAATCGAGGATGAAATCGCTGATACGTTAAATCTAACCAGTGTTGACCCGGGCGAAATAGTTGTATTTCAAGACCGCCAGGGTAAATTGAAATCCAGTAATGTGTCGCTGGATGACGTTTTAACACGACAGCGTAATGCCGCCGAGAACACTATCGCGCTATATACCGGCGACGGACGACTTAAATCAGGTGAATCCATCTTGACGATAAATGGAAAAATAAATACACTGGGCGACAATTATATATCCATGTCGAATTCGTTAAAAAATTTCTATGATAAATTTAACGCGCAAGCAAATCAGTTCGAGGGGATACAAAAGTCTGTCACCGGTATACAACTCACTACTGCTAGTTTTTTTGGGACCCCGACGGTGACCGAACCAAATCTTGCAGTGATAAAAAATAGTATTTTGGAGTTTACAACGCTGTCGGGCCAATTTACCTCGTTACGAAAAAAAATTAACAGGGTTGATGACGCCGTTGATAAATTCTTTGGTAGAAAAAATGTCAAACCGGATGAAATTACAATAACTATAAATGATATCACTGCGTATGGACAGGAAATAGAAACAATCAAAACTGATGTTGCAACGAACAAAAGGAGTGTAGACGTGCATGAACGGGAAATAGAAATAATCGGCGTTAATGTTGCAACGATCATAAATAACGTAGACGCGCATGGACGAAGAATAGAAACAATCAAAACTGATGTTGCAACGATCATAAATAATGTAGACGCGCATACACAGGACATAGAAATAATCAAAACTGATATTGAAGCGAACAAAAGGAGTGTAGACGCGCATACACAGGAAATAGGAACAATCAAAACTGATACTGAAGCGAACAAAAAAATGTAGACGCGTATTGGCGGGGAATAGGAATAATCAAAACTGATGTTGCAGCGAACAAAAAAGGTATAGACGTGCATACATATGAAATAGGAACAATCAAACTTGATGTTGCAGCGAACAAAAAAAGTATGACCGAGAATACACAGGAAATAGAAACAATCAAAACTAATGTTGCAGCGATTAAGGGGAATATAGACGCGCATACACAGGAAATAGGAACAATCAGAGCTGATGTTACAGATATCAAAGACAGACTACCGGAAATGACAAAAATAAAAATCCCTCATGAGAACACCATCAACACAGTATACACGATTCGGCATGGATCATTCACTTGGACTCCTACACAGAATATAGTAAATATTACCGCAACTGTTAAGGGCATTTATCGATTGACACTGGTTTCAATGATGCAGTTTAATATATTATCGTCGAGTTCATTCGGGTTTAACAATACAATATCAACAATTATAGACAAGGACGCAACTGAACCGTTTACAATTTATGCCGTTGATAGAAATTTAACCAGGGCAAACATTACATGGTATGTGGAATTTGTAGCGGATCTAAGTAATTAAAAACACTAGCTCTTTTAAAATAAAAATGACCACCAATTAATTGAATCAAGGGTATCACCGACGTCACATCAATATCGATTCAATACCGTAAAAGAATTCTCCGCGAATTTGAAAACGCTTTCCGAACAATACCGTGTAAAAATAAAAAAATACCGTCGAAAAATAACCGCCATCGACGCGGTCGTGTACTCGGTGTCAGGTATAGTAGCCGGTACCGGTGTTATTTTATCCACGGTGACCATGATGGCCCCGATCGCTGTTCCAATCGCTATCTCCGCGGCAACAACAATTGCTGGAGTCGCCAACGCAATCACTAGAAAGATATCATCGTGTTCTCAGAAAAAACTCAACGAGTATACAGTAAAACATCAAATAGTATCCGACGCGTACTCGAAATTATCCGGGTTGATTTCGTTGGCGATAGATAATTCGTTTATGTCCGATGTTGAATTCTCCACGATGGTCCAGTTGTATGACTCCGCGATGTCAAAAATCGAGGATTTTCAACTGGAAGCTGGAAACCACGTCGCTGAAACCACTTCAATGGGCTCAAAACATTCTCCTGAAAACAAGCAGGTTGTTAATATTCGGTGTTGAAATTAAACCCTAGAAACAGCGAATAATAATAATGTCGCTGAACCCCGAAGGGTTTCAATTACTTCAACGGATCGCGGAGAACACCACTCCGGTACAAACAAGTATGATATCGATAACATCAACGAAGCCAGAATTCAGTGTAAACTTCCCTTCTCCGATTCCAGTGAAGGAAATAGCGCTGGCAAAATTGCGAGTATATCACAGTTGGCCTAATATCCGAGCGGAAGCATTTAACGGACAACAACCTAATAACTCGCTGGTTTTTGCATGGACAAATAAACCCAATGGGACCCCAGACTGGAAGGAGGTTACAATACCAACTGGGTCATACCAAGTAGAACAAATCAATAAAGAATTTCAACGCAGGATAAAATCGATCACAGGAAAAGAATCAAAAATCGCTATTACGGTTCATGAACCGACGTTATCGTCGACGATTGAAATAAGCACACCGGGGTATATGGTTGATATTTATAACAGTTCAATAAGAACCATACTAGGTTGGCCTGAGAATCCACCTCATGAAAGTCCGCGGTAATTTCACACGAATGCGCAATCGTATCATGAAATTATTCCCAGTTATCAAGATGATTTGTATATTATGAAAAACACGTTATTACCCAGTAGGTTTATGTTTCAAGACAGGAATACCATTGAATGGTATTTTATGTATAAGAAAACTCCTGAATCGCTCGTCATACTCACAGTTAATTTAAATGATATCGATAGTTTTTTTATCGAGATTAATCGTAATTACCGATTGCAACTAGAACAACTACGGAAAACAAAAGCACAAAAACACGTTGAGGTGTTAAATCAACTTATATCAGACATGGAATATATCAATGAACGAATCGTTCAAATAATAATATCCGATATCAGCGATGATAATAAACAAAAATTCCTAACCGAGTATAATATCACAGAAGCCGATTTACCCGATTTCAAGTTTCCAGGATACAACGCGCCAGAACTAAGAAAGTCTCGTAATGATTTTTTCGGTCCATCAACTATCCTCAAACACGATAACGGAGATGGTGGTAGGCATATTGCTCCATACAACGTAAATATCGCATCGGTGATAGCAATCAATCTAGTGTGTGATGTTATCGAAGGGAGTTACCAGGTAGATACCAAGCAATCAAATCAAGCTCAACAGGGGTATATCCTTTATTCATTTTCACCAACAGCCCCTCCCGGATTCTTAATCGTTGAGAGCCCGATTAATCCGGTCTATATGCGATGCCATAATCGGTTTTTAACGAGAATTAATCTTAGACTTACCGATCAGTCAAATAACCTAATTGATCTACAAGAGGAGGAGTTAGTGATCACTCTGTTTGTAAGATCATTGTAAATAACTTCTTAGCAGCGGGGGGGGGGGGGGGGCGATGACATCGACGCGGTCGTCGCGCTTTTTACCCGACGCTGACAACACTGGGATCGCTGAGTGCAGAAAGTATATTAAACTAAATGACGTTCCGGACAATCCCCCCGACGACGACGTCGTTTTTTTTTTACCGGGCGCTGACGACACCGGATCCGCTGAGTGCAGAAAGTATTAATTAAGCCAAATGACGATTGGACAAAATGTCCGATTCGCCCCCCCCCCCCCCCCCCCGCTGCTCTAGTACGTTATTACATAACCCCATTTGTAAGCGTTGCTGACATATCTAGTACGTTACATAAGCCCATTTTAAGCGTTGCTGACATATCTAGTACATTATTACATAAGCCCATTTTAAGCGTTGCTGACATATCTAGTACTTTATTACATAACCCCATTTGTAAGCGTTGCTGACATATCTAGTACGTTACATAAGCCCATTTTAAGCGTTGCTGACATATCTAGTACATTATTACATAAGCCCATTTTAAGCGTTGCTGACATATCTAGTACTTTATTACATAACCCCATTTGTAAGCGTTGCTGACATATCTAGTACGTTATTACATAACCCCATTTGTAAGCTTTGCTGACATATCTAGTACGTTATTACATAAGCCCATTTTAAGCGTTGCTGACATATCTAGTACTTTATTACATAACCCCATTTGTAAGCGTTGCTGACCTATCTAGTACGTTATTACATAACCCCATTTGTAAGCGTTGCTGACCTATCTAGTACGTTATTACATAACCCCATTTGTAAGCGTTGCTGACATATCTAGTACGTTATTACATAACCCCATTTGTAAGCTTTGCTGACGTATCTAGTACGTTAATACATAACCCCATTTGTAAGCGTTGCTGACCTATCTAGTACGTTACATAAGCCCATTTGAGGCGTTGCTGACATATCTAGTATGTTATTACATAAGCCCATTTTTAAGCGCTGCTGACATATCTAGTATCGATATTACATAAAACATGAATGACATGATCAGTAGATATCTGATATCATATATCATGTCATATATAAATCTTTTTTTTTATATACTTGCCATGCCAAGATAACAGTGATGAGAAATACAGCATAGATTACAACATACGGGCAATATGTTATATATTTATTCACATAAGACATTATTTCAGGACTTACGTTATAAGATCAGGTAAGGGTAAAAATAGCTTATTTTGAAATTTAGTTTAAGAGGTTTTCAAACCATCCTGTGTACTCCATTGAAAGACGCGAAGATATGCAAATAAGATCAAGATTGGACTACATATGCAGGTTGCTTATCCCTTAGTCCTCTCACTTGAAACTATTCCATGTGAAACGAACAAGGTGACAACAGCGAAAAAAATAAGAAAATGCGGACCATGAAGATGGACGCACGGACAATTTCTATTTAAGTCTACTAGAGTAAAATGCACTACGTGAACCTTATATCCTACAATTAATTGTACATAAAGACTATTTGCTGAACGACCAGGGAACACTTGTGATTTCATCAACCTGGTCGACTGTATGAAAACACCTGGAGTCGATAACTTGACTCCTAAAATACTGTGCCTGATGCAGAGGCCCCTGCAAACTTTGATAATTTCTTACGCCATGATAAACATTGCCAACATTTATTTTGGATTTTTAGCTATGTCGATAATGTTTTCACGCAAAGGTCTAATAATGCACAATTGATACAATTATTTATTTAACATCAATGAAATCTGACCAAAACACGTCAATCATAGATAAAAGTCCAGTATATGTTGATCTGACTGTGATATTGTCACAGATTGTATATGAATGCATACAGCGATTCTTTAAGTGAGTTTTTGTATACTTTTGCTTGTTTTTCCACACAAACCGTTGACATTTGCGCTTTCTTACCACGAAGTTGATTTAATTTCCTACTGTGAACATGATTAATAGTTAAGGGCAATTAGGTGGCTTGTGAAATTCGCCCATTAAGAATCAGCAGAACTCTGTAACCAATAGTGTCATGAACTTTGCAGTATAACATATCCAAACATTTCATCCTCAGTTAAGACGAAAGATAAACACGTATAGAGTTTAGAATTGTCAGACATATGGGCTGTTAAAAATTCCTTCCTCTTCTTTTTTATTTAAGAACGTTTCAACGTTGCAGTCATCATGTTTCATACATGTTTGCATTAAAATCAAAAGAAATATTTTGAGAAGGGATCGGTTTATTAATGATATACTGTGCATCTTGTTTACCGTACTGATCCTATGACTGTAGATCAGATACAAATTTCATTAGGTTGTTCTGACGAATTGGCCAGAATGACAAAATATCAAGTCCGACAACATACAATTGTGTATTCCCGACACCATATACTTGTGTATTCCCGACACCATATACTTGTGTATTCCCGACACCACACCATTACATATTCGTTTTATATAGATCTGCTGGTAGAAGTTTTAAAGTTGAGTTTGGTATCTCCTGTGTCAGGTTGCTAATCTATTTCACTGCGCACGATTCCGACCCGGAACTGAGCCTCTACTAACACACATTAACATCTTCGAGTGAATGAAAGTAGGCTCCCGATACGGCAGAGACTAGTAAAAATCCTTGACCCATCTATCTCACTTTGTGAGATGGGATCTATGCATACAAAAGTGATTTGACAGAAGATTGGCTCATTGCTGTTTTAGTACTTAACCTATTTTCCAAATCTTTCAGCTGGTTTGAGACGAGGTAGACAAAAACAAAGCACTTAAAGTACTGTAATGTGTGTGTGTGTGTGTGTGTGTGTGTTTTATGTTTTTAACGTAGCTTTAACAATTTTTCAGTCATATCGCTACGATGTCTGCAGTGTGGCAGTTTATAGTGATGTAATGCAATGAGCATCCGAAACCGGCGCAATACGGTTGACTGACTTTTTATTACCACGCGGTATGTTTAAAATGTTACATATTATATTCAAAATGATTACGATGATTACTCAACTGTTTGAAAAACATATCGCCTTAACCTTAGCTTTGAAATGAGTATACTAACAGCTCTTTCCGATGCCCCCCCCCCCCCCGCAAAAAAAATGAAAAAAATATGAACCCTCCCATACCTTCAACCCCCACCCAAAACCGAACAAGCATAAATGAAACAACAACTTCCCCCACCCCACCCCGAAAAAGTAGACCCCCACATTACACAATTTTTTTCTTTTCTTTTAACCATGACCATGTCTGATTGTTTCAGACACAAATCAGAAAGACCTATCTTTAATCCATTTGGATGGCATTTAAGACCATCACGTGTCACTAGGCAATGCATATCATTGAAGGGTGCATGTAGGTCGAAAAGCCTATATGAAATGTGTATAGCTATCTAAGTACGTCATGCGGTACTACTATAGTTTCAGACCCAGTACAACATCAGCTGCCTCTATTGTGTGTCACAAATAGACAAATATAATCCTTGCCCAGAACAAACTGAGTATAGTATGATGATGATGATGATGATGATGATGATGATGAGAGAGAGAGAGAGAGAGAGAGTACATAATTCTTACAACAAAATGACATATGATGTTCGTGAATAGGATGTGATGAGTTTCCACTCCACGTCTGATATCTGCTTTTTAATTTTGACTTAAATAAGCACGAAAAAAATGCAGCTTTTCATGAAATAGGTACCTACTATAAATGCAGTACTTTTTTATTTTCGCTAGGTTTGGTTTGGAAACAAAGACTACCTAATCTGAGACTACTGTTGATTCAACAGCTACGTTCTGTTATGCTGGACGCGGCAGCGTCATACGCTACCATCATTCGGAATTGTTAGTATAAACACCACTCTTCATCGTTTTGTAATAAAAGTGTTTTCATTTGTAGCATCTGTTTCCACAACAAATAGGTAGCCGAGTGTTCGCCTTTACCGATCACTGCTATCTCACCTGTGTGATTCGAATCTTGGACGCGGCCAATGTGGGTATGTAAGAAAGTTTAAGAAGTAGTTTTCCTTGGGTCGGTGGTCTTCACCGGCCATTTCCAGGGTTGTTCCTCCACCAGATACACTGGTCGCCACGTACATATTAGCTTCCCCTTCCAAAGAAAAACCGAAACCAAAACAACAAATCCAAGTTGTAATGTTTCGTTTTCATTAATATCTCATGTTATATTTAAAATATATAGATGTAGGTTTTGAGTGAAAATCGTTTCAATCAATATCTATTATTTTGGGTTTGTTTTAGTTTTTTTTCCAAACTTAATGAACACAGTAAAAATAAGCTTTCTTTGTAGTTTAATGTCGTCGTTCAACATTTCAAAATGGAATAGATATTGGCATGCCACGCAGCAATAACAACTTTCCAATAATGCAAATAATAATTGCGAAAAGTACGAATAACTTAACCATTATCCAGTGTTAATGCAAAATTACTATGATAATGGTAACATTTGGAAAGTTCAATCATTGTAATATTTATTCTGAAACAAGTCTTTAAATTAAATGTTTTAATTACTCTGAAAGGTTATGAATTAGGCTTTTGGCGTTTTTGTGAAAGATATTGCACAACCGTCATGTACTTAAGTATATACTGTGCAGTTCCGCCATGGGTTTGTCGGCGTTCCAGATACGGATTTACTCATTAGCTTTAAATTTAAGAAAAAAATGTTGTATGAGGCATACGAATGGATTTAATCTGCAGTCACAGGAAACGGGATTCTTTTTTCTTTCTTCTCAAATTGAACATGGGTTTTCGGACCAGTAAGTGACCCTTTATCTTTCACTCTACTTACTGAAAAGACAATACACTTTCAAACATAGGTCATGTCATAGGTCATGTCATTTGTCATGGCAGAGGTCAGGGCATATTTCATACAGCAAAGGTAGTTAAATACATTCAATTTTATACAGAAAGCTCATTAATAAACTTTACATTGAAACTCTCAGTTTGTGTGTTTTAATTTAGTACAAGACATTGTTGATGAATTGAACTTATAGTGATAAATTAAACAGATATTTTGTAAGAAATCGATGAACCTGTCTCTTTCTAACATGCGAACTAAATTTTCAATATTCATTTGGATATAGTTTTAAAAACAAGTTCCAAACAATATTGTACTATTGTTCTGCTTCTTCTCTTTATTATCTGGCTGAACAGGAGTCTAAAATGTAAACATACGGTACCTTCGTGCGTACCAGTGTATACAAAGTTACATTAACATTGAAAGATGTAAAATGGCATTCTTATAAATGTGCGTCACAATCAAAACAGATGCTGTTCGTTGTGATACGTCAACCATTATCTGGCAAAATGTCTAACTTTTATCTTCATAATTACTTAACAAATTTGATCCTCGATAATTTTAATACACACATTTTAAATCCCTCCACCTAATCTTGCTCCTTAAATGCTACAACTTTGCAAACATTATTTTTGAAATTATGAAGCTGAAATGGACTTAGCTAAGTTTGGTATTTGGGATGATTTACTTTGTGGAATGTCTCTGGGAATTAAACATGGGGTAAAGTTGTCTCCAAAAGTAGTCATTTCTAACCATGCCTTGAATCTTTACATGTCTCCCTGAACGAGTTTCTTACATTGTCTAGATTTAAAAAAAAAATTCAATACGAAATTTCAGCGGCAAGGTACCACTCCATATCTCTCTCTCTCTCTCTCTCTCTCTCTCTGTGAATTAATTAAATTCATGTTTCACACCAGCTTCATCTGAGAACTCACTGTCAATCTTTAACTTTTAACTTCTCGGCCTAGGTTCTGAGAAATGCATATAAAATGCTCGCCGCTTCTTACTGTACTCTGCCATTTTTCCAGGCGGCAAAATCGACCGTTTTAACAAAGAAATGATTGCTTTTCTTAAAGCTACAACCGTGACATCTTTTTAATAATTTTAAAATGTATAGCAATAAATCATTCCCGTTATTTGAAAATGGAATATTATTAATTATTTCAAGTTGTAAAAGCAGTTCCTTGCTGTGTAGGAGATACGGACATTTTATGTGTGCGATACAAAATGTGCTATGCTGAATCACATAGTGAACATCGAACGCCAGATCAGCCACGTAAGATTAAATGGGTTTGTAATAAATCAGCCTTAGCAAACGCGGGGCCCGGTTTGGATCACTTTGGCGTGGACCCTTGGATTTTCGCGCCCCCAGTGAGCACGGCATTTGGAAGTAAACTTTTAAACAAGTTTTATATGGTATTGAACTTATAATTTTCTTCCATCTCCTTAAGATTACTTTCTCTCTATAGATATATTTGTAAAAGTTACTAACGCGCAGAGCCCCTGTGAGCGCCGTGCCCGATTAGGCCAAATCGGTCCAATCGGTCTAAGGCCGACCCTGCAATACATGTTGCATATTCTTTTTCATAACGTATGCTCATACGCTTTGACAGCGAAGTCGAATTTTCCAACTTCGCGCTCAGAACGCAATTAACAATGTGCCAGGAGCTACCTACTATGCTGATGTCGATATATATAGTTCTAGTAACGTCTAGTTCATCCGTTTCTGCGCACTGTTTCTGTACCGTTTTCGATTATCGTTTCAATCGCCTATCGTACTGTTCCCGGATTTAACCGATTATGAATATCCATATTCGTCTCCGTACCGGATCGTTCAGAAACGTCCCTAGGATGTGCGGGCCCAAAGCAGCAAGCGAAGAGCTGGTCCCCAAGCAAAAATATTGCATTGCATAGTTCATTTCCGTCAGCCGCGCGGGACCCCTGAAAGCGAGGAGCTTAAGGCGTTTCCCTGGGATCGTTGGTACCATTTCAGGATAGCTTCCCGGCATTTCGCTATCTCAAGTTATTGAAATTTTTGCTTCTACTTTAATTCAACTTTTATTCCCTGTAAATTTTGTCAAACAAGCATAAGTTCTAAACATTAAAAACAACGGTTCTATTGTTTCTCTGTTACAGTTCTGTTTCGTACCGTTCTAATCCGTCTTCAAAATTGTACCGTTTCGTCTTCGTACCGGTTCCAATCGTTTTCGTACCGTCTTCTTAGCTTTACCAATATTTCAGAAACATATTACGTACTGTCTCGTTTTGTTTTCGTTCGGTCTCGGTCGGTGGAGGGTTCTGGTCATTTTAAAGCTAAGACAGCTTGAAAGGAGTAGCAAAAATAACCAATTAAAAAGCATTACATTTTATTTTATAAAAAAAAGTCTTTAGTCCAATATGACCATTTTGACGCCCTGTCACCCATCCCTCTGCTGATCTTAAATACAATATTTATACACAGTGCCGGATTAAACCCTATTATTTTCCACTGAGAGAATGAATTAACAAAGATCTATCTGAAGTGACCACGGCAAAGGGATGATAAGTTGCGGGCACACTGGTGCAATGGTCCACTTCATCTAGATATCTGCCATATAATTTTTGTTCGTTCCAGGTTTTCAATTGTAAAAGTGAAATATAGGATAGAATGAACAAATTCCTCCAACGATATTTGTTTTCCATTGTCTACATCATTATATTTTTGCATGGCCTCTTGTAGCATAAAGAACTTTCGCAAATGAATTATGTCAAGTGGCGCAAAGTTACACTCGAGATTATGTCTGCTTGACTGTTGCAATGCATGTCAGTCCCTAGTTCATATCGGCCTACTTTACTCCTGCTCTTCATCTCGTACGATACCTGGAAGTGCAACGAAAACATGCATTGGCAATTTGCTATCAGGAAATGTGGAAACACTCTTCTATCACAAGTCCAAAAGTATCGTGTAATCCAAACGTGTTCCAGTAGTATTCCGAATGAAGTGCACTATATGCTGATGCCCCAATAGTCTTCATGAATCACAATGATATAATCCCAAATGTATTTAAATGAATTCACAGTAACTCCAATACAGATACTAAATACGAAAGACTCAGCACTTTGTAATATTCAACTTGGATGATCGTTTGAGTCGAGCTGTTCAATGGATTCCTCTCTCTCTCTCTCTCTCTCTCTCACACACACACACACACACACACACATGCACACACACAAACACAAACTCACAACCACACACAGAACGAGGTTCCAGCCACACGTCAAGTACGTCAAGTATTCGTCGTCAAAGTAGTCATATACACGCTTGTACAGATCTTAAATGAAACATCAATTGTGGATCTAAAATCTAATGCGAAAGTACTATTACCAATTTGTTCATTCTTATTGTTGAGAAATCTGCATCTTAGCTGTCATGACAAAACCTTCAGAAGAAACTTATGGACTTTTACAATGTCAAACTGGAACTAAAGTGTGTGATGAAAAGCCGATGATACTTCCGCTCCTTCGCTCGTTTGAAAGCTTTTGTGATAAAATCCAGGGACACTCAAGTCGAGTCACATGACTAAATCAACGGAAACTTTCAAATGAGAGAAAGTGTGGATGTAGTATAAGATAGATTTATGCATCTGATGAAACTGCTGTATGTGGCCACGAACCTGCAAATAGCCATAGGAGGTAGGGTTTGAGTTAATCCAGGCAGATGCACAAGCTGACCAACATAGAATTTGACCTGTAAATATTTTGTACAGATAGCCGAATCGACCCTTCAGCCGTCCGTAACTCAAGAGCTACAATAAATAGTGGTTTGTGTCTAAGTTGTACCCAGATGTGTTGCGGGCACATATGTTTGCATCAATGGCGCGATTTCATAGGTGACATCTGACCTGAAAACGGTCCATTGGTATCAGAACATGTTTGGGGTGTTGATTTATCGGACTAGACCTGTGTTACTTGTACTTTAGACATAAACGCATAAGGTTAGAAGGCGTGCTTAGATCATGTACTATCCACAGCCTCGGCATTTATGTTATAAAAAGGTTATGGTACGATTGCATTGACAACCGGAAAACGTTGTTTGAATTCTGATTACAGCTAGCAGGGAATAATTTAGTCGGTCACAAGTCATAACATTAAATGGCATCGGAGTGAAGTGGACAAATGCAATATTAGTTTGTCCTGCTACCAGCTGAAGTGATGGATTCTTTGCGCAAAGAGCTTAAACAAAAAAGTTTACGAAATCGAATAACAGAAACACACGTGTATACTTCTGAACCGTACACCTGCTGATTCCGTTCCCAGCTGCACCACTGATGACACACAGAGAAGAGAATTTACACAATGTAAATTATCTAAAGGTTCAACACAAACCAGAAGACCATTTCAACATCAGATTTTTTAAATATGACTTGCATATTTTATGCAGCAAGTATAGTAGAGTAACTTTCAACTTGTCTCTGAATTTTACAGAGTAAATTAGTGCTAAACTTTTGAAACATTTGCAGACGTATCATAGATAGGAGCCGCTCCAATGACTCCTATTGAAATATAGAAGAAACACATCCTGCTACAATGTTGTGAAACCGTTTCCATCAGTGTTGTGTAGCCGTTTCCATCAATGTTGTGTAGCCGTTTCCATCAGTGTTGTGCAGCCGTTTCCATCAGTGTTGTGTTGCCGTTTCCATCAGTGTTGTGTTGCCGTTTCCATCAGTGTTGTGTAGCCGTTTCCATCTGTGAGGCTGAAACAGCTGTTCCATATTTCCATATTTCATTTTAAATTCTTGCGACGTTTCAAGCAGAAAAAAGGACAAGAAGACAGAACAATATAGTTTAGAATGTTCTTGTTTAAAACATATCGAAATAATTAACAAAATAAATTTATTCGGCAAGTTAGAAAGAGAGTAGGTCTTCGCTTCATGAAGATATAATCTTAAAAATGTGTCTTTTTAAGATCAAAAGTAATTTCTTGCAATGAAGACTTTCAAAATACAGAGTTAGCAATATTGCAAATTAATGCACTTCCTGTATTATTGAATGTATTTAATTACTTAAGTCTATTCAATTTTCCTGAAATGTGATTGTAAGTGAAGTTTGTGTGCATTCAGTCAGTTTATTTTAACATGAAAGCTTTCTTGATACAAGAAATTTGAGTACTCTGATACCGTAATAAATTCAAGAATATTTATCACTCACAGCAGACTAACACAATTATTTTTCCCAAAACTCTTCCGTTCTTACTCATGTTGACTATGATCTACCTGTGTACTTTTTCTTAAAGAAGGTTTTCAGTTGCACAAAAGTACATTCTCAATAATGGTATTTATTTTCGTTATGAATCAGAGTCGATCTATGTCAGTAGGTGATGACAACACTTGTTAATGTCTTGACATGAACTTCTATATAAAATTCCCACCTACCCCCAAACAAATAGCAATCTGAAACTGGCAGATGCTTCAAAAAAAATGTTGTGTTGCTTACATAAAATTTAATTTTTCTCTATCGCAACCGACGCAATAAAATATGCGTTAAGTATGTAAAGTAAAAGTGACCATGCACACATTAAAGACAAAACGATGCATGTATGTATGCATCATTTGGTGCGAACAACGCATCCTTCTAATCCGAAATTACAACCGTTTCAACTTTGTAAACCTAAACGAAGGAATAGAAAACGCCTCACGAACTATTTAACTGAATTTTATAATTTGGCGAGAGAGAGAGAGAGAGAGAGAGAGAGTAGTTTAGTTACGACGAGTTACGATTCGAATTTTCATCACAATAGAAATCTTAATAGTTTCAACAAGGAAAGTGAATAAATTATTTGTTAAAAGAAGTATTCTGATAAGCGTTATGACTGGTTTCTACATAATCTGCAGTTGTTTCTTGCCCTTCAAAGACTTCATCTGCTATAGAGAAAAAACTTTATATTTCACAGGAAGAAAGAAATCTTTTCAGAAACAAAGTATATCGGAAACCGAGTATTTTGTTTGAATCTAAAAAGCTTATAATTTACACGTGTTTTTACATCCTTTATCACTGTCTTGTTAAAAATGTTTTATAAAATAACCTGAGTTTGTGGTCTAGATATGAAACTGACTCTTATCCGAGAATTAAAATAAAACTCAACAATTCTGCAAAGGCCCATTTCTATTCGGTGAGAAAATAAAAAGCACAAAATTCCTTGACGTAACTAGAATTTTACACTGGCTTTCGAAAAGTATTTTGATGTCGAACATTTATGCAGCCTAGTCCTGGCTAGGCTGTATCAGCATCTACATCAAGCAAATTTGCAGTTTTCAGTCTGGGAAAAATACAACAAAGTGTACACCATTTGCGGATTGTTTACATCGAAGAGGATAAATTTGGATGACATGTGCTGAAAATATGCTGCCAGCAAACATAACGTCAACAACTAAGCTAGGCTTATATCCAACTAATTCATCTTAAATAATTCTTCCTGCTAAGTTCAAATTGTATTTCTGTTGACCATAAAGGTGTGACATATCGTGCTTTCTTTCTATTTTTGTACTGAACATATTTTCGTCAATGCTCACATTATTACCTGGCACCGCACGTTTTAGGGTGTCTCTTTTCCGTTTTATTTCGCATTTTCACCAGGCCCTGCATCGGGTGTCCGTGGATTTCATTCTTGGATACCTGCTAATGATGTCATACAATAACAACGACCTGAATGGGACCGTTACGCTGTTACGCCAGGTTCCCTGTAAAGTTTTCACGGCGACGAAAATAATATTTCCAAAAGAAACGACGCATACTGAAGAAATGGTGGCCATTTTTATCATCTCCTAAGTCCATGGTTGTTATAATATAATAATAACGTTATTGTCCTCATGACGAATTGATGCCGTGTCTCCAGTAATAGTGTTAGAACACTGAGACTGAATAATTCTCCTTCTTTGCTAATCATTAAAACTTACTCGATTATTAGTTCAAACCCTTATTTTTCACCTGGATATCTATTTTGCTTTGTTGTATATCTAGCCTATGTTCGTCTGCCAAAAACTTACCAGTTTGGGAACTATCATTTCGATTACTCCCGAGTCTCCTTCAGAAGATGAAGTCATTTGATTCCAACCGGAAGCAGACTGGTTTAGCGCGTGACACTATATATATGTCTAATGGCGCCCAGGTGAGCATACCTAGCCTAAGGAAACGAAAATATACTACATTGCACTATATATCTTTACTTAGTGCAGTTATTGTTCATTTTTATTCGTTAAAAATTGTTTTGTTTACTCAAAAATTATGTGACGAGCTGCACAGTATTACTTTGGTAACGAGCAGAGATCGAAATAAGTCTAATTCAACAAGAATCACTCTAATTCACATAGATCGAAAAAAGTCTAATTTAACGAGAATCACTCCAATTCACATATATCGAAATAAGTATAATTCAACGAGAATCACACCAATTCACATAAGATCTATCAGGTTGCTTCGATTTCACGACAAACTGCTGGTTGACAAATATGTTTTAAACATACGCTATAGAAAATCTATATTTTGATATACATATTACCAAACGAGCTGACTTAATTCACGAGCGCTGCGCCCACTAAATGGGTATTTTTTAAAACCATAGCTTGAACAGTCTCTTCAGCGCTTAAGGTATATGTTATGATATTGTGTATATCGATATGTTTTTAATATGACTGTTATCTATTATTATGCATAACATTGTCCATGAGTGAAAATTATAGTGATTATCTATTAAAAAAAATGATATTACATAGCTAATTTTGTAGACGGGTATAGCTTCTATTTTAAGAAAGTACAGTGCCTGAGATTGTATATGATCTATAAATAGATGTTGTCAAGTTTCCACTAATAACACTTGACAAAAGTGAGGTAATTCGCACAGGGTGGTGGGGTCAGGTTGTTTCTTAGAAGAATTAAATTATATTACATTAGATGGGTTACGCTAATTTTTTCCAACGATACCTCAAACATTCTCGATGAGCATAAACTGCCCAAGAAACGAGTAACACAAGATCAGGAAATTAATACAGCTTGCAAAATTTGGATTAAAGTATGTAAAGCTAATAATCGCAGTATATATTATATATTGAATGGAATATGTGGTGACAATACAAATTTTGCTTCTACAATTTTCCGACATGCATCTGTTATTGGCCATTCTGTTGTTCCTAGCAGCGCACTGAAACATGTAATGTCTGCATGCACGAACTTGTCATATATTTTACATTTGGTCCTTCTTTATTTTCAACATAAACTAAGCAAATTTTACTTTTCTGACAATTATACATGATCACAAAAACCGAGCTGGCAAGATAATAGAAAGGTTGCTTGGACTAAAAGTAATGTTACCGACCAAGAAGAACAGATATCAAAGAAGATTCAGGATGTTCATAATAGTCCACACATCGGAATGACAGCAATGGTCAATCTCATAATTATTAATGACACTGATTCAAAATAGTTTGTAAAATGGTAATCGAATTTGTAATAAAAATAATAAGAGATGGTTTGGAACTAAAAATAACACCACGAAAAAATTCGACGTAACACTACCAAACAGGATATATCTTATCCATTCCAATTTGTGTTTATAAGGCTCAAACTGTCCCTTTTATTCTTTAATGCCATTTAACTGTTGTATATAGCAAGCACGCGCTTCATTTTTGGGAGTACATTTGCGTAACGTGAGATTTTCTTTCTTCGTTCCTTACCGCTCCTGTGGCCTAGTTGTTAGAGCTTCCGCTTCGGATGCGGGAGGTCGTGGGTTCAATCCCCGGCCGAGTCATACCAAAGACTAACAAAAATGGTACTAACAATCCAGTGTTAGGACTGGTCGGCCTGGTGTCAGGGTAATGTGACTGGGTGGGACATCAGTAGTGAAGTGGGATACCCTAGCGACAATGGAAATTAGCATTACAGACCCCCTTGGGACAATCTGGCGACAATGGAAAATTAACATGGAGAAAAATCGTGGGACAATCTGGCGACAAGGGAAATTAACATGGAGAAAAATCGTGGGACAATCTGGCGACAAGGGAAATTAACATGGAGAAAAATCGTGGGACTGTTGAGCGACAAGGGAAATTGAACATAGGATTTTTGTTTTAAAAAAAAATAAAAAAATTTTTTAAAAAGGGGTAGGCAATTCAAAGACTATCTCTTTTCGAGAAATATGGCTGGCCCTGAAAAGGGCCTTTGGTTTATGTTAATATGCCCTTAACATAGAGGGCATTTGCGACATCTTCTTTTCCTCAAACTTCGTCTTACAGCAGGGCCATACATCAGAGTCCTCTTGAGGCAACCTTGTCTCTCTATATAGACTCTTCTTATCCACAGACTGCTGTTGGTCCTGTAGACAACGGTCCACTTGGATCGGACATACATGAGCATATCCGTCCTGAACATCATTGTTGACACAAGGGTTGAAGATTCAACGTCGGTCCACATGTTGAGGCTCCGAGAATAGGTGAATCAATGTAGTGAACGGCGCTTATTTATAGGGACAGAAAGGATTGAAACGGATTGAGTTCATTCACCAATCCGAACACGCGTTACAGAATTCAGTCAGCCCGCATCCAATCCGAAGAGAGCAGTCTGTGACGTCACGTAGTCAATATAGATTCGCTAACGCTTGTGTGCAGTCAATCTATGCGATAGTGATTCAACATGACGGAAACTCAGAAAACGATCCAGTGGGGTGCACCAGCAGGGGAGACCGCCCAAGGGAACCCGGACTTACTTTCAGAAGAGGTGAATTGGGATTTTGTGGATTTTCTCTCCTCGCAAGAATTTGTTCCGGAACCTTCGTTACCTTCTTCATTACCGCAAGTGGAGAATTTTAGACAGAGACAGAAAGAAGAATTGGAGAAATTTATACAACGACAAAAGGAAGCGGAACAGGCTTTTCTCCTACAGCAACAGCAACAAGAAGAAGAGGTAAGAAAAAAACAACAGCAAGAAGAAGTAGCAGCAAAGAAACAAGAGGGTGAAAATCAAACGGTCACGGTACTGTTGGACATTTTAGCGGAGTTAAGAAGTCTGAAACAAATGTATCAGACTTCTTTATCACGACCGAAGAGAATACGACCTTCCCGAGCCAAACATGTCAACCCTGTGGCTAAGCCTACCGTACCACCCTTAGTGATTTCAACCCAATCATTATCATCATTACGCAGTCCAGAAGTAGGCCTTGGCCGTGGCAAAGGCTTAAGGCAGTTAAAATTGATTGCTTAAACTCACCCCTGCACCATAAAGAAAAAAAGGCCCTTTTCAGGGCCACCCACATTTCTCGAAAAGAAATACAATTTCAATTTGCCAATAACTCAAAAAAAACTCCACCCATTTTACCCTTATAGTACGTGTCTGTGTATGAGTGCGTGAGTGTAGCTTCTTATTTTAAAATCAAAACTCAAAGACTCTTACCTTATATCATTCATTTATTCTTTTCTCCATTTTTTACAATCCAATTCACAATTCACAATTCACAACACAACACTTTAATAAAAAGTTCATTGATTTCTTCTTTTCTCCTTGTTTAGTCTCTCTGTTTTTTGAATTTCTTCACTGTCACACTCTTTTCTTCTTCTTCCTCCTCACTTTCTTCCCTTCTTCTTTTCTTCTCCTGTTTCTTTTTCTTCACCTGTCTGCTTTCTTCCTCAGAAAAATCCCTCTCTTCCTCTGAAGAACCCCTCTCTTCTTCTGAAGAATTCCTCTTTTCTTCTGACTCCTCTTGTTTCTTTTTTGGGCAATCTGGAGACCAATGTCCTTTTTCTTTACAATAATAACAGGTATCTTGACTTTTGTCTTTTTTATCCCCTGTTTTTTTTCTTTTTTGACGGTCTGGACACTCTGAAGACCAATGCCCTTTCTTCTGACAGATATAGCAAGTATCTTGACTTTTATCTCTAAAGGAAGGAGAGTAGTCCGTAGGCTGGTCTGAAGAGAATTTTCTAATGACCCCTCGCAAAGCTCTGACGAAACGTTCCATCTGGTTAGTCTCTTCCATCGTTGTGCTCGGCTTGAGAATGAAATGAATAGTGAAAGGACAAGACACACACCCTTTTATATACGCTGGTCTGCTATGACTATAAAGTAGTTTATGGTGTTTGAACTTAAGTCATTTGACTTTTTGCTTTCAAGATGAAACGATCTAATTCATTCGAGAAGAAAGAAGAAGAAAGTAAGAGGCAGAAACGTGATCTATCGCCTCGTACCAGGGCTGAAATCTTGGCACAAATTCATGCCAGTGATTTTGAAGAGGACATGAGTGAACCAGAATCCGAACCCTCTAAACCAAGTTCACCACCCTTAGTCAACCCTGAAAAGTACTATTCCATTCGAGAGACGGAAAAGCGCTCCTCTAGAAAATTTAGAACCACGGCTTACAAATACACAGTGAAGTTTAAAGATTTCAAGGCTGAAGTGCCGTTAGAGAAAGCAGAAGTGTTCATCACCGAGGTGTGGGATTCTTTGCTCACTGCACTCAAGCAACAATGTCAACCCAAAGAAGACGATCGCTTGAGACTTTCCATACAACACGACGGTTTGAAATCCCCTGTTTGGATCGAGTTTAGCACCCCGGCAGAATTGACCGCTTCCAAAGTCATGGACAAGATTCAACACGTACAACAATCTAATGACCAGTTTGACATCACCGATGGAAAAGCCACACTGGACATGACCCACGTCTCTCCTCCTCAAGGGACAGGACGCAAAAAGATGTTATTGGTGGACGACCTTCGCAACACCAAAACAAGTCTCGTCCGAATTAACAACTCTCATGACCAGATGTGTTTAGCCCGTGCCATCGTGGTGGGACGAACCTATGCCAACAAGAACGACACGGTAGAATGGAAAAGAACCTGGAAAACTATTCAACGATCCGACCGAGCCAAACAACGAAACGAAGCAGAACTCCTGTTACAACAAGCCGGACTGTCCAAAGACACACCCTGTGGCATTCCTGAAATGCAAAAATTGCAAGATGTCCTAGCTCCACGCTACACTTTGAAAGTGCACCCTCAAGAAATGCGCGGGTCTCTGTTGTTTCGAGGCCAAGAATTTAAGGACGGAAAATACATTCATGTCTATTATAACGATGGCCATTTCGATACCATTACCAGTATCACTGGATTCCTAGGATACGGTTATTATTGTGAGAAATGTGATTATGGTTATAACAATCGAGAGCAACACAAGCATTGTGGATCGAAATGCCCAGGATGTTTGGCCTCTCCACCCTGTCTGAGCGAAGAACCAGTGCCTTGTTCAACTTGTCTGCGCACGTTTGTCAGCCCTACCTGTTACCAACAACATTTGAAAACACAAGGTTCACAGAAGAAATGTGCTTGTCAACTCCTGAGATTGTGCTCTACGTGTGGACAAGGCATACTTACCAACAATGCCAAGGCACATGTATGTCGAGGAAAGAAAAAATGTCACATTTGTCACCACATCGTGGACTTGGAACACCAATGTTACGTGCAAAAATACCAACCCCCACCAGAGAAAGAGGACGGTCACAAGAAGAAAGGCAATTTCATCTTTTTCGATTTCGAATGCATGCAAGAGACTGGCATTCACATCCCTAATTTCTGCGTGGCTCATCGAGCGTGCGAGAAGTGCATTCAAGAACCTATCTTCAGTCATTGCCCTCACTGCAGCAAGATTCCTGGAGGACGTGAAAAAATCTTTCGGGGACCGAACACGTTAGCCGATTTTGCCCAATGGGTCTTAGACCCCGTCGACAAGACGTGGAGCCAAGAGGACATCGAACGTTACGGAGATTGTCATCGTCATGCCACGGTGATGGCTCACAATTTTTCCGGATACGATGGACAGTTTCTTCTCAGATACTATACGGAACAAGGCACCGAGCGTCCTAAAGTGACTTTGAACGGAGCCAAAATCATTTTCATGCAAGTGGGACAAGTACAGTTTAAAGATTCGATGAGTTACTTGGCCATGCCTTTGAGTCGAATGCCTAAAACGTTTGGAATGACAGAAATGGCTAAAGGGTACTTTCCACACTTTTTCAATACGGAAGCCAATCAACACGCCGTTCTACCCCATTTACCCGAGGCTCACTATTACGACCCCGACAACATGCGTACCGAACAACGAGAAGCTTTCTACGCTTGGTACCAGGCTCACGCCTCGGACCCTTTCGACTTTCAGGAAGAAATGCTAAAGTATTGTCGTTCCGACGTGGACATTTTACGGCGTTGCTGTGGAAAATTTCGAGAACTGTTCATGGAACACGGAGGGGTCGATCCTTTGAAAGAAGCTTGCACCATTGCCAAAGCGTGTTCCTTAGTGTATCGACAACGATTCATGCCTGAAAACACCGTGGCTGTCATCAGCCCTCAAACGACCCACTTTGTCAAATGTCAATACTCGGTCAAAGCCCTACGTTGGTTACATTACTTGTGCGACAAGGAAGACAAGTGGATTCAGCATGCCCGCAACGGAGGGGGCGAAAAGACCATCGGAACGTATTCGGTCGATGGCTGGGACTTAGAAAACCCCAAGATCGTGTACGAGTTTAACGGTTGCTTATTTCACGGATGTCCTGTTTGTTACCCTGACCGTGGCACTAAAAATCAGTTTTTGCAACGAACCATGGAAGACTTGTACCAGGACACTTGTCAGCGACGCCTAAAGTTAGAACAGCAAGGATACCAAGTGGTGGAAATGTGGGAACACGAGTACGATCACCGTATGAAAACCGATCCCGAGTTTAAACGCCTCGTGGAAAGTTACCAGTTCATGGACCCGCTGAACCCGAGGGATAGTTTGTACGGAGGAAGGACCAATGCCACCTGTTTGCTGTACCAAGCCGACGAAGAGAAAGGAGAAGAAATCAAATACTTGGACGTGTGTTCGCTGTATCCCTACGTGTGCAAATATTGTCGCTTTCCTGTAGGGCACCCGCAATTGCTGACGGAACACATCGACCTGAAAAACATTCGACAATACGAAGGCTTGATCAAGTGCAAAGTTTTGCCTCCCACGAACCTCTACCATCCCGTCTTACCTCACCATTGTCAAGGCAAACTGATGTTTCCCTTGTGCCGTACTTGTGCCGAAACGTGCAACCAAGACCAACCTTGCCATCACAGCCAGGAAGAACGGGCCTTGACGGGAACCTGGGTCAGCGTAGAATTGTTCAAAGCTCTGGACATGGGATACCAACTGTTAGAAGTGTACGAAATTTGCCACTTTCCCAAGACACAACAGTACCGCAAGGGTGATCCCAGTCAGAAAGGCATTTTCGCCGACTACGTGGATGCCTTTTTGAAACTGAAGCAAGAAGCCAGCGGCTATCCTTCCTGGTGTCACACTCCCGAAGACCAAATACAATTCAAAGAGAAATACTACGAACAAGAAGGCATCACTTTAGACCACATCGAGAAAAACGAAGGCAGGCGATCGTTTGCCAAAGTGATGTTAAATTGCTTGTGGGGTAAAATGGCACAACGACCGTGTTTACCAAAGACGGAATATTTGACAGAACCTTCCCGCTACTTCCAGATGATTCACGACAAAACCAAATACATGAAACACGTGGACGTCGTTCGAGAGAATTTGATCTTGGTCAATTACGAAGAAGATCTGGACTTTGTGCAAGACGACCCTTTTGGAAATGTCATCATTGCGGCTTACGTGACAGCCCATGCTCGCTTAAAATTGTACGAAGCTTTAGAACTGTTAGGGGAACGCGTCCTGTACTTTGACACGGACAGTTGCATTTACATCCATCACCCGATTCAACATCACCCTGACATCGAAGGAGACCGTTTAGGAGCCTGGACAGACGAGCATCCCGACGACAAGATTCTAAGTTTCGTCAGTGGCGGTCCCAAAAATTACGGCTACGAATACCGGGACAAACAAGGAGAAGTGCACACGACGTGCAAAGTGAAAGGACTGACTCTGAATTATCGTACCAGTCGAGTGGTCAACTTTGGGGTATTGAAAGAAGCCTTGCAATCGGGAGAGGATGGAAACTTTAAAGTGACCACTCACCAACCGAACAAGATTGTACGTTTACCCACTCACCACATCGTCAGTCGACCCCTGGAAAAAGTCTATCAAATCGTGTACCAGAAGCGAGTTCGACTTCCCAATCATTTCACCTTACCGTACGGTCACGTCGGTATTGGTCTGTATATAAAAAAGGAACCCTAGGCAAGATCGATAGTTCATTGTGACTACCAAGACCGAGCGAACAAGATGAATACTTTGAAAGAGACATCGTTCCAGTTTGGGGATTGTAAAAAAGCTGTATCTTTCTCTAGTGTGACTAATACTGGATGGATAAGACCCAGACATTGCGACGGAAAATGTCCGGAAGGAAACTGCGATTGTCCATGTGGTTACCATTGTAATTGCGTAACGGAGTTTGCAGACGAGTGCGATTGTGAGCCTTGCGATGGGACCGATGCTGTACCTTGTGACCTGAGCGATGCCGTAAAGCATCATGGGAACTTTAGTCCCCCTACCCCTGTCATGGAAAGTGATGCTGTGCGTGTCAAACCTGTGGGATGCGAAAGCGATGCTGCTCGTCCTCTTGGACATTTTACTGGGTTTCGTTTTAAAGGGGAATGTCGACCTTCACGTTTACCTCCCTACGGATGTCATCCAGCCCTGAGCAAACTCCTGCCCATTTCACTCAACCCTCATCGAAACGAACCTGTGAAAAACGAATATTCGTTTCCTGTGCGTTTGTCGGAATACTGCGACTTTGAAAATCGTCTTCAAACGTTCAAAGGAAAATGGCCAAAGTATCTGGGAGGACCGACCCCCGAAGAATTAGCCAGAGCCGGATTTTTCTACTTGGGCGAAGGAGATAAAGTCAAGTGCTTCAGTTGCAGTGTGTCACTTCACCACTGGGAACCGCAAGATTCGGCCTACGTAGAACATGCTCGATGGTCACCGCATTGTCATTACTTACCCTTAGTGGGACCGAGACATTGAAGTAACTTCTTACCATAATAATTTGTTCATGGATACTTTACAAGAGAACATTCGTGCTTTGCCTGTGGAGTTGAGAGAACGCATTTATCGAGAACTGGTCAAAATACAAGTGAAACGTAAAGAACAATTGCATCCGATACGTCACCGGTGTTTGAACCAATGGTACCTGAAGGCTATACAAGGACTGATTCAATTGAAAGTGTTCCATTGGACAGACATTGATCAACGACCTCCTGGTTATAAAAAGGAATGGTTTGGTATGGACGATTTTATCTACTACATTGTAAACGTACTGCATCGAATTCCAGAGGAAGAGTTAACGAATTACCAACATCTTGAACACAATGTCAACTTGGTGAAAGAGGAAACTTCTGAACGAATTGTAATGTGTAGATTAGTGACTCAACGATTTAAATTCGACACTGAAGTGAAACCATGTTTGTGCAAAGAGTACATTTCTTGTGTCAGACCAAAGAGGATTTAGTATGACCTATTCATGGATACTTTACAAGAGAACATTCGTGCTTTGCCTGTGGAGTTGAGAGAACGCATTTACCGAGAGCTGGTCAAAATACAAGTCAAACGTAAAGAACAATTGCATCCGATACGTCACCAGATCTTTAACCACTGGTACCTGAAGGGTATAAGAGAACTGATTCGTCAGAAATTCTTTCAATGGTCAGACATTGTTCAAAACTTTGAGGTCGCTAATGATCGACATGTTCATGATTATGGTTACTTCGAGATTCACCTAGTGCAACGCATTGAGGAAGACAAGTTAAAGGATTACAAACATATTTTACGTGGAATCTGCTTAGCGGAAGAGGAAACACCTAAACGAACTCTGACGTTTCGGTTACAGTATGCAAGATTTAGATTCCCTACTGGAGAACGAAGATCTCTGGCTAGAAAGTACGTGTATTGCATCCAAAAAAAAGAGAATATAAAAACAGGCTGCCATGCCACGGTTTATGTCACATGTCATCCAACAGATTCCGTGGAAGGAACTCAATGACCATATTCAAACCGTGGATCATTACCATCGATTATTACAAGAACTGTATCCATTCAATTTGGGACGACAAGTGGTGTGTGTCTTAGTGACTTGTTTTCTGGGATTTCGTTTACCAGCCGATTCTTTGTGGACTCTTTACGATCAGTACTTACCACCTCCATGGCCTTAAATGGTCACGAAAAACTCCTTTTGCTCAAAGCCTTGCGTTTTCATCTGGATACTTCTCGACCTCAACAGGAAAAAAAGATTCGTCAACTTTTAGCGACCCAAGACGTGTATGACGATGTGTGTGTAGCTTGTGACTTACACCCTCATTGGACAGATGTTCGTGACTGGAAAAAGGGGGGTTTTGAGGCTTGGACCCAAGAAGTGGCCCAGTATGCACAAGAGTTGTTCAAGGAAAAAAGTTACTTTTCAACCTGTGTTAGTGACGGTGCCAGAAGAACCCGTCACCGAGAACAACCACTCGCTTCAGGACAGGACTGTCATGGACATTCCTGAAAGGTCATTCCGGGAGGACACTTGTGTGACAATACCTCATGTAGAGACTGTAAGAACATTACACACTGTCCCTAGGACATCTTGGTTACCCAAAACATGTTGTACAGACACTTGTTTATATTCCACTTTGATCGCTTTGCTGTGTTTTATATTCCTGTACATCACTATTTGGGTTGTATGTATTTATGTCTTTCGTGTTCATATTTGAAACATTCAATAAACGTGTTCTGAAAAAGTATATAAACTCTTGTCTTGTTTGTTTTTCGTGTCACAAGTGACATTTCTCACACCATGGCTACCTCTGCTGTCTCTGCTCCCTCTTCCTCTACTGTCAAAGTCATCGACGAACACTTAGATCGTGCCAGTTGGGAGGCTTTGTATCTTCGCCATCCCTTTAACATGCTCATTGCTGGACCTAGCGGTTCTGGCAAAACCGAATTCGTCAAACGTTTGATCGAACATAAACATCATTTGATCGATCGGCCCCCTCAACGGATCGTGTGGTGTTACAAAGAGTGGCAATCGGCGTACAGCCTCTTGCGAGAAAGTCAAGGCGATTCCATCGTGTTTGTGGAAGGCATTCCTAAAGAAGACGACGGCATCGTCTCTGACTCCCGTCAAACCCATTTGGTCATTTTCGACGACATGTTAGGAGAAGACGAAGAAGAAATTAAATTGTGGTTCACGCGCAAAGGGCATCACCGTAATGCCAGTGTCGTTTACATCACCCAAAATTTGTTTCAACAAAGTAAAGCCCATCGCACCATCAGTCTCAATGCGCATTACGTGGTCTTGTTTAAAAGCCCTCGAGATAAATCGCAAGTGCAAGTCTTAGCCAAACAGTTAGGAACGCCTTGGCTGACTCAGGCGTACGACGATGCCACTCAAACGCCACACGCCTATTTACTCGTCGATTTGAAACCTACGACTCCCGAGGATTTGCGATTTCGTACCCACTTGTTTCACCACTGGTGCCAAGACGGAGGGCCTGTCCTGTACACGTCTCCGTCCTCGACTTCATTTCACTCCCCATGAAAAAAATCTATAAAAACCTCAGACCCTTTTTCGTCTGTCTCACACAGTGTGAACATGACGTCCCTTCAGTCGCATCTTCCCGTCAAATTGATTCGTGCCTTGTATGGCATCAGTCGAGAAAAAGATCCACAAACACGAGCTCGTGTCTTAGAAGCTAGCCTCAAAGAAGTCTTACGATGGTTCACGGTGACGGCACGTCAATTACTCCAAGGAATCATTCAGATTCCTCATCAAACCAAACGCTTTTTCGATCGAAACAAAGTCGCTTTGGTCCAACTGGCCGATCCCCGCATCGACACTCAAACCAAAAAACAAATCATTTTGAAACCTGGAGGGAGCGGTACTCTAGGAGGGGTCATCATTCGCTCACTCTTAAGATGGGATCCTAATGCCCCCAAAGTTATCCCCAAGACAAAAGTTCAACGAAGCCCCAAGAAGAAAAAGAAAAAGACCAAGTCCCCAAGAAGAATAACTTCTCCAGTGGCAGGACCCTCCTCTTACCAGACACCACCACCACCATCACCCCGGAAAAAGAAAAGAAGCCCCCAGAAAAAGAAACAGAGAAAAAGTCCTCAAAAAAAGAAAAGTCCACAGAAGAAAACTAGTCGCAAGAGAGGCACTTCGGCCAGGACGCAACCTTACACTCGCAAGCCACGACCTGCCACAGCGTCTCCGGCAGCCTCACGTTTGTCCACTTCTCCGTTGATGTCACCAGGAACTGAAGAGTACTTGGAGACGTTGATCACACCAAGAACTTCTCCGTTGATGACCCCCAAAAGAACTTCCCCAGTGGCAGGACCTTCCCATTTAGCGGCAGTGGCTGCTGCTCACAAAGTACCTTCTCCCAAAATCAAAGTCCATGAAAGATCGGGCATGTTACAAAGTTTACTGGATTTGTCCAAGCAAGAACTGGCTCGATTTAGTCCGTTACGTACCCCTGCACGACGTGTCATGCCTGTCCTCAAACTGATACGACGTAAAGACAATCAATGGCGACGCGTTCCAGTATAAAAAAGGCCTGTGACCGAGTAGGGTATCAGTGTTTTTTCGGTGCTCCTAAAGACTCAAAGATGTCACCCTCCAGAAAACCCCAAGGAAAGAAAAGGAAAGGACTGCCACCACGTTTAGCCAAACATGGGGACATGTTATCTGTCCTGTCCAAAGCTTCTCCACCCCTACGAAAAAAACTCATTCAAACGGCCTCCAAAGAGGTCATCGATACCGTGTGCGAATGTTGTTTGAACGTTTTGAAAGGCACGATCCCTTTGTCCAAACACCAGAAACAATGCTTAGGCAAACATCATCACGTTCTTCGCCAAATGGTTCGAAAGAAAATTCCCATTCGTCAAAAAAAGAAGATGTTAGTGCAACGTGGAGGCATTTTGCCCCTCTTGTTAGGCCCCATACTGAAAGGAGTCTTGGGAACCATGTTGGGAGGACTAGTGGGAGCAAGATAAAAAGGCCCTCGAAAGTCCCAAGATCTCAGAATTCACCCCTGACAACCCCATGGAAGGACGAAAACTAGCTTTAGTGCCTTACAAACGATGGATGGAATACCATCGGTGGCAAGAACAACGCACCCCGCATTTACCTCCCAATCCCAATTTGAGCGAGATGTCCCAGTTACAACACGAATTGCAGTCCTTGATGGATCGCCAAGATTTGTCCGAAACAGAAAAATCGCAAAAGTACGGTCAACTCTTGCAACGACTGCAACTCTTTCACCAGAAAGCTTTAGACGAAACAGCTCTACCCACTTTGAAAGATTTTAAGACCTTGATGAAAAGTCCAGCACCATCACCAGTACCAGTACCAGTACCGGTACCAGTGGTCAAGAAAGAAAAAGGAAAAGAAGAAGAAGAAGAAGGGTTTCAAACTCCACCAGAAAAAGTACGCAAGTTAACAACACCACCTACCTCCAGAATTGGATGGATTAAAAAGATGATGGCCACCCCTTCTTCATCACAAGAGAAAAAGAAAGTGAAGACAGAAGTGAAACAAGAACCGATATCCCCTGCTCAGACATCCTCCTCTTCGACACCTATTGCCGGTCGCACACGCAAAGCCTTGCAATCCAAGAAAATACCCCAAGAGAAAAAGAGTAGCCTCTTCCAAGAGTGGGTGCCTTATTAAGACACCAATCAACACAAAAAAATGGAAAAAGTCTTAGCTAGCATTTACTACGATCCCTCCCATCCTGCAGGTTACGCAGGAGTTCAAAAATTGTATCGTGCTGCCAAAACGCGACTGAAAAGTCTCTGTTTAAATCAAGTGCAACGATGGTTACAAGAACAAGCTACCTACACTTTGCACAAACCCATTCGACGCAAGTTTGCCAGAAGTCGCACCCGAGTGGAAGGCATCGATCATCAATGGCAAGCCGATTTAGCCGATGTCTCTCATTTGGCCAGCTACAATCGTGGTTACAAATATTTGTTTTGTGTCATCGACGTCTTTTCCAAATTTGCCTGGGTCGTACCCTTGACTTCCAAATCCAGCAGCGAGTTAGTGCGAGCCCTGCAACGGGTGTTGAAACAAAGCGGTCGTCGCCCTCTTCGATGGCAAACGGACAAAGGCACCGAATTTCTGAACCAAGCTTTCCAAAAAGAATTAAAGAAACGTGACATTCATTTTTTTACCACCGAGAATCCCGAAACCAAAGCCAGCATCGTGGAACGTTTTCAACGCACTTTGAAAGAACGCATGTGGAAATATTTTACGCATCACCACACTCTGAAGTACATCGACATCTTACCGCACCTGGTGCAAGCGTACAACCAATCTTACCATCGAAGCATCGGACGTGCCCCGCAAGACGTGACTCCCGACAACGAAGTGCTGGTGTTTGAGCGTCTGTTCGGTACGTCCCCGACGAGGGCTGTCCCCAAGAAAAGTGGAGAGTTGACCGTAGGAGATTGGGTGCGCATTGGCAAAACCAAACGCACTTTTGACAAAGGTTACTTACCTAACTGGACGACCGAATTGTTTCGCGTCACTGGACGAGTGCATGGCCGTCATCCTGCCGTCTATAAATTGGAAGACATGAACGGAGAAGTACTCAAAGGAACGTTTTATTTGCCCGAGTTACAACGTGTCACCAAAAAAGAAGACGACGTGTACGACATCGAAAGCATTCTCGAACGCAGAACCCGTAAAGTGGGCAAACGACGTGTCAAAGAAGTCAAAGTACGTTGGAAAGGATATCCACCCAGTTTCGATTCTTGGATCGACGCTTCGCAAGTCATCGACTATAAAAAGAAGAAGTGACCATCATGCCCTTTCACACATCAGACGCAGCTACGTCGACCAGTCCTTCTTCCCCTAGTTCTTCTGTGCAAGATTTACAAAAACAACCCTTGTGGGTGTGGTGTGGAGAACGTGTGCCTAAAACGCAAATCGTCTTTTTCTGCCAAATCTTCGTGGTGTATTGTGTCATCGGGGCAGCCATTGCCAATTTGAGTTTGCAACAAGGAGACAAACAATTGTGGACCATTTTATTGAGCAGTTGCATCGGTTACCTGCTTCCTAATCCTTCCCTGAAATTCTCCTCGAACGGGAACGTTGTGTCTAGTGCCAGTGCCAGTCACCACTCCAACCACAACCAGAACCCCATTTTGGGCGGAGACACGCCTCTGACGTCCAGTAATATCCCCTCGGACAGCCACAGAACTCTAGAATTATGAGTCACCAAAACCAATTTTACTTAACCTTACCCAGTGACAGTTCCATGGAGGTGTTTCCCAACAACACGTTGTGCTGTTACACGGCCAAATTACCTCAAGCCATCCCCTTAGATCACGAAGCCCATTGGGAAGTGGCTTTGGTAGAAATGATTCACCCTACACAAATCCAAAACATCACCGAAAAGCAAAACACTTTTGAGGTGGAAATCCTGAACCAACAATTACAAGAAGCCATGACTGACATCGGGTTTTCAGGGATCACAAGACCAGCCAGCAAACCAGCCTTCAATATCTACACCGTGAAAATTCCAGCAGGGTTTTATTTTAGTGGCCAACATTTGGTGGACACTATTGCGGACAGGTTCGAGTTCGCCTTTGGCAAAGCCCTGATCAGAATAAAAAAAAGTGTCACCCTGGAGTACCATAAAGTGGCTCGTCGCTTACTGATGAAATTTCCAGATACGGACACATTGTCCTTCAGGTTCAATGGTAGTTTGTTTGAAATTTTGGGTGGATATTCAACAATGGTCACAAACAATATGAGCCCCAAGATCAACAGTAATATGGATTTTTACAAAGCTTTTGGAAAACCGGTAGAACTGAACCAAGGACTGAATTTAATGTTTGTGTACTCCGATGTGGTGGAGTATAACGTGGTGGGACACACCTCTGTGCCATTACTGCGTGTCATTCCTTTCAAAGTGGATAGTACCGCGACCAGTGACCAGGAAGGTGGAAACACTTACCACGTTCACCGCGAATTTGTACATCCTCATTATTTACCCGTCAGCAAGTCGTATTTGGACACGGTCAACATTGCTATAAAAGGAGATTTGGGACAAAATATTCCATTCACCAAAGGAAAAGTCACGGTGAAACTCCATTTTCGAAAACGGTTTTCTCACGACTCGTAAGTAAGTAAGTCATGTATCCAGTGTACCGAGGGGTTGCACGACAGCGAGGACACGGTTTAGGAGACATGTTAAAATCGGCCTTTCGTTCGGTGGCTCCGGTGTTGAAACCGATGGTGACACGCGGATTGCACGCCTTGAAAGATGCGGCACTGACGCAAGGCAAAGAATTTCTCCAAAATGTCATCATCGACAAACAAAACCCTAAAGAAGCCTTCATGAGGGCTGGCAAAAATGTCTTGCTGCAAACGGGCAAAGACATTTTGGGCCGACGAGACACACCTATAAATGCCCTGCACGCTACCGAGTCAGGCATTCAGCAAGGACAAGGCAGAAAGAGACGACGAAGAAGAAAACACCCTTTCACTAGACTTCAAGCTAGAAAGGCCAAGAAAAGAAGAACCGTTCGAGACTTAGACGTTTTCGATTATTGAAACACAGAAAAAAAATGATGCACCGAGAGTCTTGCGCTTGTTCCAAGACGGAACTGGACCTGTTTGCCATGCCCCCCACCATGATGACGATGCAAGAATCCCAGTGGGTAGAATTTCACCCCGTCTCCTCATTGACAACCTCAGCTCCCATCGAGTTTGAAATCAAAGGACAGCCCGAAGATTACATCGATCTGAATAGCAGTTACTTGTACCTGAAAGTCAAAGTTCTAGATAAGGATGGAAATGCTATAGACACTGAGCCAGTAGCTCCCGTCAACAATTTCATGCATTCCTTGTTCAGCTCAGTGGACTTGTACTTGAACAACAAACTGGTCAGCAGCAGCATGGATACTTACCCTTACCGTGCCTACCTGGAAAATCTCTTGACGTACGGAATAGACGCCAAGAACACTCATCTCAATGCCTGTGTGCTATGGGAAGCTGACGATGCAGACGAGTTTGAAAATTTCGAAATTGATACAAAGGATAAAACTAAATCAAGAAATGATGGATTTATAGAACGAAGAAACAGAATCATAGAAAACAAAAGTTTAGAACTGATGGATCGTTTGCATTTGGACATGTGGTTGCAAGAGAAGTATTTGCTGAACGGGGTGGATGTCCGCCTGAGACTGAATCGTAGCAGTGCCGCTTTCCATTTGATAGGTGATGACGCTTGCAAAACTGTCATCGAGGTAGCCAGGCTCTACGTACGACGCGTGGAAGTGTTACCTAAAGTAGGTAACGACATCAGTCAAACATTGAGCAGAACGACCGCTAAGTATCCCATACGACGCGTGGAAGTGAAAACCTTCACCATTCCCAAGGGACAGCGATCCATGATCGAAGATCATCTGTTCCAAGGACAGTTACCCAAACGTTTGATCGTTGGTATCGTCGAGAATGAAGCCTTCAACGGAGCTTCGGGTAAAAATCCTTTCTACTTTAAACACTTTGGCGTGACCAAGATCGAAGTCAGTCGCGATGGTAAGACCTTGTGTACCCGACCTTTCGAACCTAACTTTAAAGAGAAGAATTACTTGAGGTCGTACTTGTCCCTGTACGAAGCCACGGGACAGTTAGGGACCAACACCAGTCACGGCATTACGTACGACGATTACGCAGGAGGCTACGCTTTGTGGGCTTTCGATTTCACTCCAGACCAAGGCAGCGACGAAGGACATTTCCACCCTATAAAATCCGGTCAGATTCGTGTGGAAATTCAGTTTGCAAGCCAATCAGACCCCGCTACTGCTAATCCAACGTTGAACGTCATCCTGTATGCAGAATTCGATAACACCATAGAAATCAACAGTTTGAGAGAAGTCATTCTAGATTACTAGAAACCATGGAAGACTGTTATCCCTCTTTACCTAGTGGAGAAACTTTGGACATGGAATGTGAGGAGACCCTGGAAAAAGAAGAAGTAATCATGATGAAGTCGAGATGGCCAGAACAAGAAGCCCATTTAGTCTCCTGTTTTGCCAAACACTTGGTCGACAAAATGACGGAATTGATCAAGAAAAATTGCTATGGATGTCAAAACGATCATCCCAGTCAAATTCAACACGATAAATGCATGATGTTAAGTCAAGAAGAAAAATTGGACGAGTATCTGGACGATGCTTGGAGTCTCATCTCGAACAAAGACGTGTTGCACCAGTGGTATAAAGACTTGCGTGAACATTCTTGTCCAGCATTAACCACTCAAGAGATCCATCGTATCGAAGCTCTCCTGAATCAGAGTGAGGAAACAGAACGAATAACCGTTTATTCGTCAGACATTTTCAAGCAAAAAGTCAGGATCGAATTGACGACGTATTATTACCTGTGAAGAAAAAACAAAACAATGGATACCTGGGAACTTTATTACCTTTTGAACCACAGTTCGTATACGTCTTCTTGGAATCCTGTCGTCTGTGCTAAAGATGAACTCCCTCATCGCAAACCTAAAGACCATCAAGCTTACGTGATCAACACGGACGACAGTCATCTCCCAGGAACCCACTGGGTAGCCGTCTACTTTCCTCAAGAAGGATGTGTGGAATATTTCGATTCGTACGGATTGCCCCCTTTGGAAGACGATATCATCGACTTTATGAGAAGAAATGCTCAAACCACCCGATTCAATAACGTGAAATTACAAGGCACAGATTCCTTGGTGTGTGGACAGTACTGTGTGTATTTTCTGCATCATCGCAGCCTGGGCTATTCCTTAGAACATTTAGTGACTCATTTCGATCCTCGTTCTTCTGCTAGAAATGATGTGAAAGTAGATCGATGGTTTTGTGACCATTATGCTTATCTTTTGTCTCAAGCTAGGAAACGTAGTGTCAATCAATGGCCTAATGATTTCCAACAATGGAAATCACAATTTCATTCACAACGTTGTCAGCCTTGTTCAAAGTAGTTAGTAATTGAAGAAAAAAATGTTTGTCATTTGAAAAAAATTGTTTGATGTTATCATGTTGGATTATTGTTAGAGTTGATGTTAGTTAGTGTTAAGTGATTTTTGAATAAAAATGTTGTGTTTTGAAAAAAAATGCCTTTGTGGTTTGTTTAGCTATAAGAATGTTGGATTGATGCTCTTTCATTTCTTACTATCCCTCTCATGAACGTTGCGGCTCGAAAACCGTGTGGGGGATGTTTTCCTTCACGTCCGCGCTTTAACTTTAAGAACCGGGTTGTTCCCAGTCTAACCATCCATTGTCGACTCATCCTCCTAAGAAGATGTGCTCCAAACTAGCTAAGCTCAACGAAGCCTACGTGAATTTACATAGGGTCAGACACAGTCTGATACCGAAACCAGAAGAAATAGAGAATGTGAGAATGTTAAAAATCACTGAAGACCTGATAGAAGAGCTCTTCAGAGAAGAAATGAACAGGGAGAAAGAAGAATGGACAGAGAAGTACAGACTTCAGAGACAGCAGCAACAGCAGCAACAACAGCAGCAGCAGCAGCAACCTGAAGCTGACAGAGGCTTTGTCGATTGTCGTATCGACACCAAAGAATTCTTCTTCTCTTTCCGAAGAAGCAGACCTATCGCCAGAAAGTCTATCCTCAGAGGACATCGCATTCTTAGAAACTAAAAAAGAATGCCATAGCAAAACAAAAAAACAGCCCTTTTCAGGGCTACCCAATACTCTAGAAAAGAAATAACGATCGATTTGCCAATGTGTGTAGGTAGAGTAGTGAGAAAATAAACACTAACTGTTTTATAAAAAATGTGAGGGTATGTGTTTGTGTGTTTGTGTTAGTAAGAGCTAACGTAAGTTGGTAGGGGTAGTAGATTAAAATGATGTTTGTTTTTTTGGCTGTTAGAGGTGTATATTTGGAGTTAGATTGGATTGCTTTGCGTATGTGGATAGTCTATTGAAGTGATTTATAAAAAATTTTACAATAGTGATGGGTAGCATAAAAAAGTGAGTGAGTGTTTCTTTTAGGTCTGCGCGTTGTTGTTTTTTTTTTGGTTCATGATCTAGGTAAGATGAATTTTATGTTATTAGGGGATGTTTTCCTTCACGTCCGCGCTTTCAGTATAAATTGAAAGTCGTTCGGCAGTCCAGCTACCCTTGTTGATTGATCAACACCAAAAAATGAACACGAGACTTGAGAAACTGTTGGAACTTCATGTGCATCTGGAATATGCCAGGCGCATATTAAATGAACTGGCCGCGGAAGCCATTGTCGAGGAGGGAAGGATAAGAGAGGAGGAAAGAAGAAACAAAGAAGAGGAGGGGAGAAGATATAAAGAAGAAGAAAGAAGATATAAAGAGGAAAGAAGAAACAAAGAAGAGGAGGAGGAAAAGGAGAGAAGAAATTTCAAAATCCCAGAGAGCGAAAATTGGGATTCTGAAGCGACATATCCTGCCTCTGCTCTCTCCCCCCAAAAGGTAAAAAGTAACTGGGGGATAAGATGCGTATGTGGCGCCAGGCCTGGAAGGTGCCACCATTAACCAGGTGCCCATGAAGTTCCAAACAAAACAGCCCTTTTCAGGGCTACCCAATACTCTAGAAAAGAAATAACGATCGATTTGCCAATGTGTGTAGGTAGAGTAGTGTGAATATAAACACTAACTCTTTTTAAAAGATGTGAGGGTATGTGTTTGTGTGTTTGAGTGTTTGTAAGAGCTGAGGTATGTTTGTGTGAATAGTAGATTATGGGTTTCTTAGCGTATGTGAAGAGTATGGTTTGGGTTATATTATATGAAATGAAAAAGTAAGGGGATGTTTTCCTTCACGTAAGCGCGTTGTTGGGTCATGATCTAGGTAAGATCCATTTTATGTTTTTAGGGGGATGTTTTCCTTCACGTACGCGCTTTAAGTATAAGAACCCACAGTATTCGTCGTTCAAACCATTCTTCATAGAAGATGGCTTCAAACCACCTGGATAAATTTCAATCATTGCAAGACGTCCTTGACAATTTGGGAATGATAGAACAAATGCTCGTACGACTAGTTGAAGATCACTATTCTTATAGTCCGCATAGAGTAAAAATGGAAATTAATAATTTAAGAAAAGCAAAGGATATGATAAGTGGTGTAATGAAGGAAATAAAGGAGGAGAAGGAGGATGAAGAAGAAAGGACAAGGATGAGAGCATGGAATGAAAAAATTGAAAAAGAAGAAGAAAATGAGAAGAGGAAGAAAGAAGAAGAGGAGGAAGAGAAGAAAGAAGAGGAGGAGAAAAAAAAGAAGAAAAAGAGTGTAGGTGAGAAAATAAGAAGTTGGTGGAGGAAAAGAAGAAATTAGAAGCAGAAGAAGAAGAAGAAAACCCAAAGGCCCTTTTCAGGGCCAGCCATATTTCTCGAAAAGAGATAGTCTTTGAATTGCCTACCCCTTTTTAAAAAATTTTTTTATTTTTTTTTAAAACAAAAATCCTATGTTCAATTTCCCTTGTCGCTCAACAGTCCCACGATTTTTCTCCATGTTAATTTCCCTTGTCGCCAGATTGTCCCACGATTTTTCTCCATGTTAATTTCCCTTGTCGCCAGATTGTCCCACGATTTTTCTCCATGTTAATTTTCCATTGTCGCCAGATTGTCCCAAGGGGGTCTGTAATGCTAATTTCCATTGTCGCTAGGGTATCCCACTTCACTACTGACATCATGCTACATGTCTGCGGCATGATGCCCCAGTGCTAGACATCATTACAGACTGCCACATTGCAGACATCGTAGCGATATGACTGAAAAATTGTTAAAGCTACGTTAAAAATCCAAATCACATCACATCACATCACATTCCTTCGCTGCAATATTGATTCTACCAACTATGACTCTGAACATGTGACGCAAAAAGGGGATTAGCGTATGGTGTCGAGGGGAACAAAGTACATGTATATCATCTTTACGTGTGGGATCAACTACTGCGGTATGCAGGCATAGATCTATGGAATAATGGACACACTGTCGTTGAGAGAGAGAGAGAGAGATGCTTGTTCATACGTAGAAGATTTTTTATCAGAAACAACATGTCTTAGGATGTGAGGGGCTCAAGGCAGCATGCTGGGCCCCAAGACACCAAGTGATGAGTGGGGCCCGAAGCAAAAATTGGCATTGCGGAGTTGATTTCCTGAAAGCGGGGTTGCCTTGCTTGCCTTTCCCTGGGACCAGGCCTGTCTCCATACTCTTTTAATGAATATGATACAAGAAAATATCACTTCTTACTCCACACTTTTTTTTTAACGTGTGACTAACTTTTTCTCTATTTTTCGATTCAAGAGCATGCGAAACCTATGCGGCATTATTTTGCCTTCAGTTCTATGAGTCAACATCATGTAATACCTATACAGCGTCACCTTGCCCTCATTTCGGCAAACCAAGATCATGCATAAAATATGCGGTATCACTTTGTCTTCATTTCCACGAATCAAGATAATGCAGTACCTATGTGGCATCGCTTTGTCCCATTTCGAAAATTCAAGATAATGTAATACTTTTGCGGCTTCGCTATGTCCCATTTCGACAAATCAATATAATGCAGTACCAATGTGGCGTCGCTATGTCCCATTTCGACAAATCAAAATAATGCAGTACCTATGTGGTGTCACTTTGTCCTCGTTTCGTCAAGTCAAGATAATTCGATGCGATTGAAGTAATTGGAACGTTAGCAAACATTGAAACTCTAGCACCTTGTTGTAAAAGAAGATAAAAATATTTTGGTGAGTGAAATATAATCGTTAGAAGTAATTAATTTATTGACTCCCTTAAGATAGATTATTTCATATTATTTGGATTCTTTCAATTCAGTTTGTTAAAACAAAACAAAAAGTTCTAACTTGTGGTTTCTTAGTTTTGTCCAGGGAATCTATTGTCTTATTGATTGGAAGATAAAGAACATTTCTAGATATAACCCATAATAAACTTCTCAATACACAACAGCAAAATAGCATTCCATTTACGCGTATATATTCTGTAATGTTTCTCATTGTGCTTAGGAATGTTCTATCTGAAATACTAATAATTGTGCTTAAGAGTGTTCTATCTGTACTATTAGTCATTACGCATAGGCGTGTACTATAATTAATATTAAACATTGTGCTTAAGAGTGTTTTATCTGTAATATTAGTCATTTTACTTAGCCGTATTCTGTCTGTAATATTAGACATTTTGCTTAGACTTATTCTATCTGTAAGATTAATCATTATCCGCAGGTGTGTAGAATCTACGTCATTACATATCGGCGTGTTATATCTGCAATTTTAGTCATGAAGCGCAGGCGTGTTCTATTTGAAACATTTGCCCTTGCGAGTAGGCTCGTCTTATGTGTAATATTAGTAACTGCACGTAGGCATGTTGTTGTTGTAGTTGTTGTTGTAGGGTTTAACGCCATTTTTCAGCACACGACAGGCTATGCATGGCGACCAGTATTAATGGTTTAGACCACTCGGCCACTCGGGGCCCCACGTAGGCATGTACAATCTGTGAAATTGCTCATTATGTTTAGGAGTATTTTGTCTGTAATATTAGTCATTCTGCTTAGGCGTGCTCTATCTGTAATATTAAACATTATGCTAAGGCGTGTTCTAATTGTAGCATTAGCCATTATCCACAGGCACGTACAATGTGTAATGTTAATCATTTCGCATAAATGTGCTCTATCAGCAGTTTTAGTCATTGTTCTCATGCGTGTACTAATATTACGGGTCGGCTCCTTTTGCGTCGATATATGACACGTACTTCCAGAGTTTCTGTATCTGCAGTTGTATGATACGTACTTCTAGATTTTTGTATCTGCAGTTGTATGATAGGTACTTCTAGAGTTTTTGTATCTGCAGTTGTATGGTACGTACTCGCACTTCTAGAGTTTCTGTGTCTGCAGTTGATACGCATGAGCGCATGATTCAGTTTTTCTATTCCGGAATGATACATTCCGGAATAGAAAAACTGAATCATGCGCTCATTATCAATTTTTCAGTGGAAAAAATCATCCAGGCTAAGTAACTATTCAAAGGCTCCTAAGGTGTATGGTGCAATGAGTGTGCGTGTGTGTGTGTGTGTGTGTGTGTGTGTGTGTGTGTGCAAAATACATATACGTATTCTCTCAGTAATAAATTTAAAAAGTGTTGAATTGCTTCAAATTTTAAAGAGGTCATTATACTTGCTTCAGTGCAAGAATATTGATTTTTGATTAAATCAATTTAACTACAAGTCATATCTTCCTACAATTTGCAGATATTCTTTTTTCAATACGAGTGTAACGTCTCCCTCTTAGTATTACAGCCCGGTGGGAGTGGGAAAAAAATTTCAACAGAGAAATGTGCAAGAAAAAATGCAATATGAGCCCCCTTAGGCGAGAAAAAATACAAATTTAATCGAAACAAATGAATAGCGGCTATTCCAATTCAATATAAATTATGTCAACAGAAGTGTCTAATTTGGATTAATTTCATCATAATAACGAATGGTGAAAAGAGCGCAATGTCCACGACTGATTGCACCACCTTCCTCCCGTGACCATGTGTCAACGTCTTTCTGTTTACTCGAGCCTTCCTATTCTCTACACCTTCCTGGACTTCCTAGTCCTTTATTCTGAACTCGTCACTCCTTTTTACGACTTCCGTCTTCGGACCGTCCCGTCTCTCCCCAGAAAGCTATTCCTTAAAGGACAAAATTACCCCCTAAATCTCTGTATATACCACTTTCTACACGTACATAAGTTCCTTCATTTACTTTACAATGAAGCATACTAGCTATCCACACTTCATAAATTCTGAACTCATCCGATAGAACATCACCCTCGCTTCACAGCGACAGGTCATAAATAACACATTAGCGGTATATTGAACGTTACCGTATTTCTTTACCTATGCTACCACATGCTCGATTACTATTGCATAAAATTCAAATTTTTCTAGCTCACAGCAATTCCTAACTTTCATGATTATTTAAATATTACAAAATCAAGTATAAAAATGCGATAATCGTTAACTCGCGATAATCAAAATCGTCAGAACAGACCAAGAAAATGATTTCATATAAACCCTATGAAATACTACACATAGGAAAACTTGGATAGCACGCAATAGTCAGTTCTATCAATAAACTACTAACTATAAAATTCAGCAGATAAATTGCATAATAACTCTAGTATCAACAGATTTCCATATAAACCCTGTATTTTCTTACAAGACAGCCACATGGCCCCCTTTTCAAGTTTAACGAGGAAAGCATTATTCTTTTTAGGTGTCCTTGGAGTTAAACTTCTCTTCTCAGGAATTTTAAGACTAGAGAATTTCAGCTAAGGTCGTCGCTTTAAATTCACATTAAATTCACCTTCATTTCCTCTGGTCAATCGTAAGCAGCGGTTCCTTTATTTCTCCTGCCAGATGTCAGACAGCATAAAATCTGTGAAGTTTGGGGCATATCAATTTCGCTTTGAAAAAGATAAAATGACATGGGTTCCTATCAAGTGGTTATGGTAGCTCAAATATTTACTATCTCAGGACATAGTAGCTATGCCCTGATCTATCTCACTAAGACAAACATTATAGCCTTTCAAGTTTTAACACTGACACGGGGGAGTAAAGAAGTAAAGCCGAAGTGACTCTTCACAAAAACTTTTCTGGCTTAAATGTGATACAATTTTAATGCTCAATGCATTCAACCTTAACGATCAAACAATTCAAAATTTGACACTTTACTCCGAGTTATCCAATTACGATATAAAAAAATAATCAAAGTCTTATTGCATCATAATTATATACTACGAAACACAAGGGGGATCACTACCGGGAGAACAAAACAAGTTCCGCGTTAGTCTGGTCGATGATTATTTCCAAGGACAACGATACAACCGAAAGGCTGTAACATACGCTTGAAAATACATTAAACTAATTTTATAATTTCCTAATGAACACACGTCATGTAGTTCTAATTTCACATGGTTGTTCTTGCTTCACATTTGTATGACTCATACACAAGCATTTCCAAGCGTAATATAACTACTTTACGCCATGCATCAAAAACATAACCCAAAAAACTAAATACAAATAATTACTCAGATCTCAAATTACTAAACACTTATACGTTAGAATATCTAGCCAATTCCTTAAGTTAAGACATTAGGGAGAGCCATTTCGGGAGACTGATCCACGATGCCATAAATATCTCGTGAAAACTGTACTTGTTGACGTATCCTTCTACAAAACATCTAATTATTCGGTTTGACATATGTCTTCCCAACACTGACTCAATAATTAACACAAATTAGATTTTTGTAGAGAGTAATGAATATATATAAGGTATGTGTGTATATATATTAAATATGGAAATGCTTTAAAAGTCTTATCTTTTTTAACATATGAGATAATTTCAACGTAGCACTGTAAGCATTGAGAATTTTACCATCCACATCGTTAATGAATTAGGAAGGATTATTAATACAATTTACTTCAACTGCAATTTTAGCAACACATATGATGTAACACAAATCATATAGCGAAGAGAGGGGGGGATTTCTTGTACAGCTTGACTCAAGTGATCATATAATTTGGATATTGTGTGTGCGAGAAGAAGATAAGCTCAATGAGAAGGAAGTAAAAAACGTTGAATAAAAATGCTCATCAATAGTTCTAACAACAATCTATTTATTTATTTATTTATCTATCTATCTATCTATCTATCTATCTATCTCCCTCTATATATATATATATATATATATATATATATATATATATATATATATATAACCTCTCCTTGATACACGTATATATTTTTTAGGATTTTGGCAAAGCTATATATTAAAGGATTCCTTGAGAAAACGGTTTCGATTGTTACCATCGGAATTGCGAAATTCACTGCACCACTGATGGCATTGTGTCACTGCAAGCGAAATTGGGAAGGGGTGTTGTAGAGAAGGAATTCGCTATTTTTCTCACTCCACATGACCACAACGTTCTCAGATAATCTGGCTTAAAGTCGAGAAAAATTGCAGAAACAGCTTCTTTTTCAAGTAAAGCGTGTTTGCTTTATCAAAGTAAATCTTTATTACGTGATGAAACCTATATGAGACGGCAATAACGGGACCCTCGAATGGTCTAAGGTTTCCGTATTGGTTCAAGTCTCGGCTCGGCTAATGTGGGTCTTTGAGAAAGCTTGTCACCATTAAAGATGATGGTTAACATTTATAGCCAGTCATGTGCTGAAAAATGACGTTAATCCCATAACCACACAAATAGATAGTAATGTCAGTTCTGACTACAGCTTTGATACCTTAGCATTGGTTATGTATATGTTGGGTCATAATATATCCATATGTTAATAAAAATGCCATGCATATAGTCCTAGATGTAGCCAAAACTCGATATATTTGTTAAACGGTCTCTTAAAGATATTAGTTATGGAAACATGATTTCTTTATAGATATTATATCTGTAATATTTGCACCACCTTTCAGCGGTTTTAACTTCATAGATGTTTGCTTAGAATAAACCTTCTGGACAAGTAGCTTTTTAATCCAGGGCGATTTTTTATTTCATCTATTTGAGAAAGAAACAAAGAAAAATCCTACACTTCAAAAATATCGTTCCGCGTAAGCGTATACTTGTAGTCACACAACAAATTGGCGCTTTACGCCAAATGTCTGGCACTCTGAGAAATCCACGCTGCGTCTTTCATCAGAAAATATGCTTAGATACAGAGTTTGGTACAACCTTTCACCACAACAGGATTTGACATTAAAATGTGCGAGTTCTTCGAGTGTGTAATATTATGCCTCTCCAAGTTTACCTTTTGCTGTGTAAGAAAACATCCATGGCCTGCTTGATTCACTGAATGACCTCCAGCTGCTGCCATTGTTCTTTATTTTCATGCTCGTAAATTTAAGGAAAATCAACATGTTTTCGAAAATGGTTCTTCAGCCGTACCAGCTCTCCTTAGGCTCAAACTTCACAATACTGCATATACAGTGCCCAGAATCCTTCAAATATCACCCTTTGTTTTAATTTTTCTCATTCGTTCAGTCTTAAAACTGGAATCCCTCAAATATCAGCCTCTATTTCGCCCCCCCCCCCCGCATATATTTAATATTACAATCGGCAGTGGGATTATAATTTATTATTACTATTGTACACATATAGTTTTTGATGAATTTGTCAAAGTCACACCAGAAGATTTTACTAATCCCTATTTACCCAATAAAATTATATGTCTGTATGTCTGTCTTATTCGTCTTCTTCGGTGTTTATTTACGTGTCATGAATATTCCACTAAACATTCCACTAAGTGTGCCCTTTGGAAGCTTTATCTAACATGCCTAAGAATTAAATTATCTAAACCGCTTTATGCACTGGGAACATGGCTTTGTACAGGAATGGAAATCCTACACACACACACACACACACACACACACACACACCGTTAATCCTATATCTAAACATCTCTAATTTATTTTTTCACGTGCAACTGTCTTTTGCGCAATAATTCTGAAACATAACTACATACATACATACATACATACATACATACATACATACACATACATACACACACATACACACACACGTACGTACGTACGTACATACATACATACATACATAGATACATAGATACATACATACATACATACATACATACATACATACATACATGCATGCATGCATACATACATACATACATACAAACATACAGTACGTACGTACGTACATACATACATACATAATTACATACGTACGTACGTACATACATACATACATACATACATACATACATACATACATACATACATACATACATGCATGCATGCATACATACATACATACATACATACATACATACATACATAAATACATACATACATACATACATACATACATACGTACGTACGTACGTACGTACGTACATGCATACATACATACATGCATACGATCATAAGTTACTGTTCATAGACTGTATATCTTTATTTTTGTGACTATTGCACAGACAGTCAAGAGGTGGTGGGGGTAAGACATGACGACCTTTTCTTCTAGTTGATGTATCCAGACTCAATGACAAATACAAACCTAAAAGAAACAGACAACACTAATGTTCATGCTTATGAGACAGGCATCAGCCTAATTACAAAAACACTATTTGACTTGAATGCGTTTATCTGCAAACAATGAACATCATATTCTAGATATACCAGAGAATGTAAACAACACATATTCTACGTTGTCGATTGTGCAGGAAATGCCTCCAGTCCTTGACCAAAATGAAACGAACGTAAAAAGCAAGATTGTAGGACATATATGTAAGAGTTTCGTACAAAAACATGGCTTGCTATTGTAAGATTTACAATAAAATCTCAAAACGTAGGATCAAAATTTCATTATGATAATGTCGTATTCGGCGGTTTATCGCCTATACGACAAGTATTTTATTGATTTGCAAGACATGGATAAATCCAACTACGGTTGGTAGGTAAAGAGTGCCTTCAAATGTAACTGTAAACTTCGTTCTTTTAATAATCATTTATCAGCAGCCGATGATATGACAAGAAAATAAAATTTTCAAATTGTAACAGTCACTAAACACCAAAAATTACTGATCACTAGTAAATAATTTTACCATTTAGTCAAATATTATATAATATTGTCGTCTGATAACATTTAAATATTATGTTGCAAAACTGGCCGGATATGTATGGAGGCTAAAGACAGAAGTGAATACGATTTTGATCGAATCATAAAAATTACAAATAAACCTAAATCGAAGACATTGAGTCTTGTCGCGACAAAGTAAATACTATTACATAAACAAATCTTGTAAAAAACAACATTAAAAACAAAAAGGAAATTTTCTTTATTTTTTTCGGAAATCTGTAATGTGGTATTGTAGGATCATTTTCGTTTTTCGAGCAGACGCACTATTTCTTATATTTTCAGTCAGACTTTTTTTGTGTTTGATATTTTCTAGTTTGATTTTTTGGCCACCATCACGAACTTCAAATGGATAAAATTATAAAGATGAATGAATTTTCCTGCCATATTAGCCATGCAAACCTACACGTATTTTCCCAGTATATTAGTTAATGGTAGAGAATACAAAGGGAGGTAAATTGGAGAATTATTACGTTGCTCAAGATAAAAATAACTGGTTTTAACAGAAATTGTACATTTGTGGACCTTACCATATATGCATGTATGTATGTATGTATGTATGTATGTGTGTGTGTGTGTGTGTGTGTGTGTGTGTGTGTGCATGCATCGATGTATGTATGTACATGGACTAGCCGACCTTTTTGCTTCTAAACAGAAACAACATCAGGTTTAACAGACTCGAGATAATGCTTGACCCTGCAACACCAAATAACATTACAAAGTACAAAAAGAATATTGCCTCAACTATCATGTTTACAAAGTTTAGTATCCAATTATGTATGGCCATGCCACTATGTCTTGAGATATATATAAACTGTTTTTACAAAGTTAATATAACACTAATGGTTCTGTACACATATACCTAGTGGAAGTAATAGTATCAGCAATACGATGTGTACACCTGGTGTGTATTGATAAACATGGAAAAGCTACGCCGTATGCTTGGAGTATAATTTATATAATATTTAATATTCCCACTGAGACTTTTAAGATCATTTTGAGTAGAATCAAAATATATAAAGATTGTAGCAGGGGGTGTCTGATTTCCTGATATGCTATAAATGTGGTTAATTATCGGCGAGATATAGTTTCTAATATAAACCCTTTTCTTGAATAATACATACCTTAAAGTAAGCGGATGACTCTTGCGACAAAATATACCTGTAATATTAAAGGAAGACTAGAGTGACTGAAATCTTCCAACGTAGGTTATGATGTATGTATCAAAGGATGATTTACGAATATTGTTGTGCAGTAAACGCTGAGATTTTTAATAAGAAAACGATATTCTAATCAACGTTGGAATAACAGGTAACAAGCCCCATGCAGATAAAGAGGGCGATATGACAATATGTGGCAATAATTACTATATATTAACCAAATGGCACTACATCTCCATGGACTTTACTTTTTCCTCTGTTATATTTGGACATGTTCGTTGCAAGTAGGTCATATATTTTACTGTATGAAGAAGATTTACTGCCGACGTCAGCAGCATTAATCTATTCCATACATAGTCATCAATAGAGGACAAACAGACAACCCTGCTTCCAAGAAGTGTCTCTAACATTATGCCATCTACCTGATTGAGTTAGTCAATCCCGTCTCTCACCTCTAAAGTGTCAAACACTCTGTTAAAGAAACATTTTGTTCTGCATGTAGCATATCACAAACTAAAAAAAGACGTCCCCAGTCTCTTTATCCACAGAGTTTAAATATTCTAGGTTTAACAACAGGCATGACACAGAGATTCACTATGTCATACATAGGCTATAACATCGTTGGAAATTTACGTCCAAGAAACCATATGTTATTCCGTTTTAAATTTAAATGAATATTTCTGGAGTTATAAGTCACAACTCAATTCCTTGACATGTATGTATGTATGCATGTATGCATATATGTATGTATGTATGTATGTATGTATGTATGTATGTATGTATGTATGTATGTATGTATGTATGTATGTGTGTGTATGTATGTATGTGTGTATGTATGTATGTATGTATGTGTGTGCGTGCGTGCGTGCGTGTGCGTGTGTGTGTGTGTGCGCGTGCGTGCGTGCGTGCGTGTGTATGTATGTATGTATGTATGTGCAAGTGTTGAAATTTGAACTGTATTGAACCTTAAAGTTGAATGCATTGAGCATTAAAATTTTATCACATTTAAGCCAGAAAAGTCTTTGTGAAGGGTCACTTCGACATTTCCTCTTTTCTCCCCCATGTCAGGGTTAAAACTTGAAAGGCTAGAATTTATGACTCAGTGAGATTTCCAAGGCATAGCTAAGCTGTCCTGAGAAAGAAAACATCTGAGCTACCCATCATGAGCGCTTGACAGGAACCCATGTCAAATTATCAATTTTCAAAGAGAAATTGATATGCACCGTACATCTCAGACTTTACTCTTATGTTGTCTGAAATCTGACGGAAGAAATGATTGTCTTGGGATAATTTAGGAACCGCTGCTTACGATTGGCAGAGGAAACTGAGGCGTACACTTTGAAAATAATGTGAATTGAAAGTGACGGCCTTAGTAAAAATTCTTTAGTCTTAAAATTCCTGAGAGAAGTTCAACTCTGAGGACACCTAAAAAGAATAGCGCTTTCCTCGTTAAACAAGAAAAGGGGACCAGGTGGCTGTCTTGTTAGAAAATAAAGGATTTAGTGCTAGGACGCACACTTTATGAAATAAAACAGCATTAAGGTACGCAATTTAATTTTCCCACGTAATTTTCTATTTTTGAAAGTTTGTTCTATGCGAATGTGTTTGATATGACTAAGATTCATATTATGTATGGTTTATTAACTTTCTTGAAAATCTATTGCTGCTAGAGTTGTTATACAATTTATCTCTTTAATTTTACAGTTAGTAGTTTATTGATAGAATTGACGATTGCATAATATCAAAGTTTTCATATGTGTAGGATTTCATAGGGTTTATTTGAAATAATTTTCTTGGTCTGTTAGGATGATTTTGATTATATTATTATGAGTTAAAGATAATTGCATATTTAAATCTGATTTTGTAATGTTTGAATAATCTTGTGAGTTATGGATTGCTGTGAGCTGGAATTTTGTGAATTTTGAACATGTGGTAGGGTAGGTAAAGAGATACGGTAATGTTCGATATACCGCTAATGTGTTATTTATGGCCTGTAGCTGTTAAATTATCGAATTTTTTAGAATTTATGCAGTGTGGATAGCTAGTATGCTCTGAGTAACGTAAATGAGGCAATTGTATGTACATGTAGAAAGTGGTAGATGCAGAGAGTATGGGGTAATTTTTTCCTTTAAGGAACAACTTTCTGGAGAGAGACGGGACAGTCCGAAGACGGAAGTCCGAAAAAGGAGTGACGAGTTCAGAACAAAGGATTAGGAAGTCCAGGAATGGGTGAAGCATAGAGAATAGAAATCTCGAGGAAACAGGAAGACGTCGATACACGGTCACGGGATGATGGTGATGCAATCAGTCGTGGACATTGCGCTCTTTTCAACATTCGTTATTATGATGAAATTTTGACTTATGTCGACATAATTTGGATTGAATTGGAATAGCCGCTATTCGTTTGTTTTGATTAAATTTGTTATTTGTCTTGTGTAAGGGGGCTCGTATTACACTATTTCTTCCTAATGCTCTTGCTCATTTCCCTGCTGAAATTCTATCTTCCACTCCAACCGGGCTATAATATCGAGGGAGGTCATCCTCTAGATAACGCCAGCCAGGTCCAATTAACCACCCCTCTTACAAAGAGGGCGATGTTATAATATGTATGTATGTACGTATGTATGTATGTATGTATGTATGTATGTATGTATGTATGTATGCATGCATGCATGCGCACGGTACAATACAATATAAATTATTGACGATTCCTTGTCAGTCATTGATATAATGATAATCTGCATTAGGGTTCCCATGTAGATGAGGCCGGCAACATGGTGTTGATTCAGATTATATTTTTAGCGTTCAAATAATTTTGCAGCAAATAATTTCACGGTACAAGAGAGAGAGAGAGAGAGAGAGAGAGAGAGAGAGAGAGAGAGAGAGAGATAACGTTATGTAAACATGTTTCGCGATTAATCTTCATTTTATACATTGCAAAGCGTTAAAAAGAAGATTGCTTCCTTACGTAAACCTAAAATGCTACAGGCTAAGTTTATTAGTGCATTGCTATAAATTCATGATATCCGCGTATAATAGGATGCTATCTGTTTATCTCACTCCAGTTTGCTTATTTCTGGTGTCTGGAAACGACCAAATATTTAAAAACATGTTTTCAAGTTTTTCGGCTGAAGTTCAAGGACAGGTGATTTTCCAGGACGCAAGCCAGACCTAAACATATTCTATGCAATAAACACTAATAATGAAAAAAATGGATACCTCCCGACAATACAGGTGATAAAGTAAACATATTTCTAAGGCAGAAGAAACCCGAATAAAGCCACGTTTTTGTGAAGGAATCGGCTGTTTCGTTCAGACAAAGGAAAGAGGAATTCAGAAGAACATGTGCGATGTAAGATTTCATTTCTCAATTTCATTGTGAGTGAAATGAAAGTCTTTGATATGATTATTAATGCGACAGATTGGATATTGTTTTCAATACTGGGTTCTAAGCATTTGGATATTGCTTTAAATACTGGGTTCTAAGCATTTGGATATTGTTTTCAATACTGGGTTCTAAACATTTGGATATTGTTTTCAATACTGGGTTCTAAGCATTTGGATATTTTTCTTGCTCTCGTACACTTTTAATTATTCTTTGTTTTTCTCTGAAGAAATGCCGATAAGACACTGAGATGAAAACAAGAAGTCAGAGAAAATTTTACTTTGCCGTCTGACAATAAATGACAATCTTATTTTAAGTAAAATGAATAACATTTTGAGAAATTTCATCAAGATGATTTCGATAACAGAGACTTCCTATAAACGGCCTTTCCCCGTGTTATTTTCCTAGACCTTAGTTTTTGCTCTTAGTTGTTTGCTTATAATGAGAATCGCCGAATTAAACGCTGAACTTTTGATAATCTTGAATCCGGCTTGAGTTATGTCCTCAATGTTTCCGTTTGATTCTTCAAGATGCCTTTGTTAATTTTAAAGGTCCTGGGTCTCGGTCAAATCAAACACAATTTTACCTATTCTTGCTCTCTTTGTCTCGCTTGTTTTTGGTAGTCTGAATCAACGCTACTGATTAATGTCAGCGCTTTCTTCAATTGCGTTAGCGTCATAAAATAATTTGGCATATGAAAGTACGGGACATCATCATCAACGTTTAGCTATAATGCAAGTGTCATTTTGATTTTCCTTTCCACACAGTTTTATAGTCTCTGAGTTCACTACAGGCTATTCAAACGTTCAGTGTAAGCACTGGGTGCACATAACAAACTTGTTCAATATTTCCTCGCGTATACAGAGCATCACACGAAACCAAGTGTTCGTTCGGAATGGCAATATCGAAAGAACGAACATTTAGCCAGCTTCGTCCTTTTCCAATCGTTGGACTGTTTCCTGAGATGGAAAATGCTAGCCGCCACTTTAACGATAGGTTATTATTTCTGATTTTTGATAGAAGAGTATCTGTATTTTCCAGCTTTCAACAGCCGTATTTTCATTTTTTTTTTCAAAACGCCCTCCATACTAATGTCACTAAATAACCATTTTTTCCCAAAGCAAACTAACAGTTGAACAACGGATATATACGCCAGTTGTTGTAACACATTTAATGTTTACAAACAACGAAATAAAACCCCAAATCAGGATGGACTTGCTTTTTATACAAGAATGCATCTGACTAACATATTAAGTCAAGAAGCGATACATAGATTAAATCAGTGTAAGGTCTTATGCAATACTAGTATGTAATTTAGGTTGTCATGTGTACAAGACTAAACATCTTTTATGCAGTCGGTGTCTGTACAAGACACTGGTAAACAGTTTGGGTGACCAAGGACATGACTCAGGCTAAACAATACGGAAAGATTTTAGTAATCTATTTAAGATTAAATAGTACGCAAAATTATACAATTAACGATGGTATATTTCTGTTAGCTCGTGATATGGTGACGGAAATATGTAGTATAATAGGTTAAGATAAAGAATGCGAGTAACAGTTATACAAACAAGAAGGATACAAAGTGAAAATCAGGACGGTTGGATATAATCTTCATTATTTTAAAGATTTCTGTCTTGAGACAGATAAAGAAGCCAATTAGGTTGCATGAACTGGTTTAATTTACTTTTCAAAAAGGTAGAATATTAACTAGCTAGTTAAATTATTGGTTTAAGTTTGCATAATCTTTTTGCCTGTCTTGGTTTGGTTACCAAACATAACCTTTTAGTTAACATGCAAAGAACAATCTAGTTAATGCAAACATAAAAAAATGGAATTTTCAGCAAGTAAAGAAATAACTTTTAAAGTCGTACGAAGCTAGCTTCATAGTATTACACTGCTAATAATGTCAGGTGCCGATGTTAATTGTTTTTAATATTAGTTTTATAGCTAAGTCAAAAATATTTGTCATAATTTTTTAAATTCTCAGTACACGTATCTAAACTACTGGTGTCTCATATACCACCGGCACCGGTTCCATCGCATACTCTTTTTAAAATCTTTTATACCACTTGCAATGGTTATTCCAAGAGTTGTTGTTATCGCATCCTCTTTTTAAAATCTTTTATACCACTTGCAATGGTTATTCCAAGAGTTGTAGCTATCGTATCTCAAGCTGTAAAATAACAGCAATTGTTACACATATATATACCTATGCTAAAATCTAAGCTTAGTAAGGAGAGGAAAACAAACCAATATAGAACAGAAGCCAGAAAAAATATATTCTAATTAAAAAAATCATAAGATAAAGTTTAGAAAGCTGCGTAAAGAATATACAAAGGCTATCTTTGTAAAGACTAATAGAAAGAGTATTTATTTCTTACATCAATATGCTAGAGAAAATGCCAAGAGTACTACCAATGTTTCTAGTATTACCACCTACTAACAACTACATTATTATTATACTGATAGCAGAGCAACGAAATTAATCATGGCCTTGTTAAAAAGATGGAATATTATATTAAGTGTTAATATACAGTACAAGCAGCATAAAATATCAAGCAGGATAGATATTAGTAACGTCATCATGATAGAGATTAGTAACTTCATCAGGATAGAGATTAGTAACGTCATCAGGACAGATATTAGTAACTTCATCAGGATAGATATTAGTAACGTCATCAGGATAGATATTAGTAACGTCATCAGGATAGATATTAGTAACGTCATCAGGACAGATATTAGTAACTTCATCAGGATAGATATTAGTAACGTCATCAGGATAGATATTAGTAACGTCATCAGGACAGATATTAGTAACGTCATCAGGATAGATATTAGTAACGTCATCAGGATAGATATTAGTAACGTCATCAGGAGGAATATGTTATAGCTATTGCTATAGCTGTTGCAGGAATAATAGTAAAACTACCATTAACCCTTGTAATTGTGTTAGTTTGGTGAAATTTTAGTTTTGTGGCAAAAGCTATTAAAACAAACCAATATATAGTAAACTATTTAAAATACTATCAGATTGTGACCACTGCTATATGGCGAGTAAAACAATAAACAGGAATTAAATAATTTAATCAAAGATAATGGGGTCTCCAAAAAAAGAATAAACGAAACAAACAAGACCCCCAAATAATCTTTTCGGAAATTGTAGTTGGGTATTATAATATTGTAAATGATGAAAAACAAAAACAAACATTAGAGTTTCATTCTATTACATCGATGACAAGAACAAAACAAAGCGTATATTCTATGAATCGACGACAAAAGAAACAAAAAGTAGATTCAAGAATGAAACAAACAGTAGACTCTGTAATATAAACGTCAAGAATTGAACAACCAATAGATTCTATTACATCAACGAAAAGAAAGAGACAAACAGTAGATTCCATTACATCAACATCAAGAATGAAACAAACAGTATATTAATTACATCAACATCAAGAATGAAACAAACAGTAGATTCTATTACATCAACGTCAAGAACAAAACAAACAGCAGATTCTATTACATCAACGTCAAGAACAAAACAAACAGGAGATTGTAGTACATCAACGTCAAGAATAAAACAAACAGTAGATTCTATTACATCAATGTCAAGAATAAAACAAACAGTAGATTCTATTACATCAACGTCAAGAATAAAACAAACAGTATATTCTATTACATCAACGTCAAGAACAAAACAAACAGTAGATTCTATTACATCAACGTCAAGAATAAAACAAACAGTAGATTCTATTACATCAACGTCAAGAACGAGACAAACAGTAGATTGTAGTACATCGATGACAAGAACGAAACAAACAGTTGAGTCTATTACATCAACGTCAAGAACAAAACAAACAGTAGATTCTATTACATCAACGTCAAGAAGAAAACAAACAGTGGATTCCATGACATCGACGACAAGAAAGAAACAAACAGATGATTATATTACATCAACGTCAAGAATGAAACAAACAGTTTTACATTGAAATGTGCACATAACACTTAATTCCGAAAACGTTTCAAATTAGAGGCGGAAAACTGTCGATTAATTTATGATTTATCATGGCATGTTGGAGCTTGTGAATATTTATGGAGACTTTTTTGTACTCTTTGGTGATTTTGGCGGTGGAGTGTTGTTGAATGTTGTCTGAGTCGATATTGAGTTTTTCGGAGGTTTGTAAAGAGGAATGTTTGAGCTGGAAGGGGATTCAGGTGGGTTTGTTCGGGTTTGGGTGTCTTTCGTTGATTTTGGGGTGTTGTTCACTACAGTTGAAAAGTTTGGGCCGAGGAGGGAAGGTCTAGCTTGTACAAGCTTCCTGGCCTCTGGATAAGGAATGTTGGAGGTGTACTTAACCTTCTGTATTTTCTTCTCCTGTTTCCAGGTGTCAAAATCCTTTGAATTAGCATGGTGCTCCTTTCCACAGTTGACGCAATGCGGAGTGGCTCTGCACTCGGATTCCCGAAGGGAAAGGTCTCAGCATCGGCCACATACTTGGCTTCTCGAGCATCGGTCTTCATGATGGCCGTATTTTTTACATTTGAAGCATCGAAGGGGATTTGTATATATATTTCAACCTTTACCTGTAAAAAACCAACTTTGACTTATTTAGGTACTGTAAGTTTGTTGAAGGTGAGTAAAATGGGGTTGGTGTCCCGCAGATTGTTGTTTCATTTGATACAAATTCTACGGAATGCAATGACACCTTCATTTTACATCCCTTCGATGATTTCATTTTCTCTGAATCCAGCCAAGTCGCAGCAACAAATAATGCCTTTTAATGTGTTAACTGATGTGAGTGCGAAACAAGTTATTGGAATGTAATGAAACGTCTTAATGTTTAGGATGTTCTCAGTATGTCCTTTACGTTCGCACTCCACAAGCAGACCACCTGATTTATTTTTTTAAAAACAATTTTGGGTTTGCCTACTAATCCAAGTATAGTCTTGTCAACTATAAATGGCGATAGTGCCGCAAGTGGTTTTACTTCATCTTTGGACTGGATGACCATGCAGCTAGAAAAAGATTCCACGCCACATGGCTCATCTTCAGAGTCTGAAACAGTTTTTGTTCTCTTGTGTTGACTTTGTTTGATTTTCCATATTTTTTTGTTATTTCGCCAACCGTGCTCGCCCACCTGCCACAGAGTCCAACAAGGAGACACTTTCAAAGTGCTAGGAATACACAGGTGATATACTCAGTAGGTAAGATTACCTACAGATTTATCCGTTGAGCCACCGCCTTCTACGAAGTCTTATGAGAGCAGAAGAAAGGAAAATTAAAAGGGTAGAAAGTAGTGGCAACGTGGTAACAAGAGAGATACATGAAGAAAAAAAGGAGAAAGTGAGCAAGTAAATTAATTCCTCCTAGGTTTTTTGCGTGACAAGTCGCTTTGTCGAAACCGGACCCTCCCGACCACCCATCTAGAGGAAGTAGAGGCCAAAGTAGTGGATTGCATCGGAAAGCCTCTGCTCAACTACCAGGATCCTTTCCTCCCCCGACACGGGACGCAACCCACGGCAAACAGGTTGCCTCTACTTAGTCGCCTCTTGCGACACGTAGTGAGGACAATTCGGGCCGCATTCTACAACCCCGAACCCGCAAGGGGGGGGGGGAATATATGTAAGCCACCTGTGCAATTAGATCGAATCGAACGAGTCTTATAAGGTTTCCTACATCCTAACAAATCTAATTCTAGTACATAGTGTACATTGTAAGTGCACTACAATTTACTAATGTCTAAGCAACATAAAAAAGAGTTTGGCTACTATTAGGTTAAATAAAGTTTAAATCTGAAGTGGTGAATGAAAGGATCAAGTCAGTTTAGTGGTTTTATCGAATTGGGATACCAATCCAAAATGGTTTCCTGGACAAGAGGCAATTTGGAGCCCTAAAAAGGGCTGTTATTTTCCAGCAGGTTTGAAGGTATCTCGGCTGCTTCTTGGTCACATAACTTCGCCGTCCTGGACTCATTGTACCGCCAATTTGGGGGTGCCTCTACCTTATGATGTTCAGCATCGGGTCTTGCAAATAGGCTTCATTGCATTGGTGGTAAAGGGTGCATCTACCAATGTGCCATTGTTGTGGCCAGGGTTTCCTGGTCCTGAGGGATCTCCTCACCAAATGAGACTGCCTAAATGTATTCTCCTGCTTGATGTGGGTCCACTACATCTTCATTTAATCCGAGTGAGTGAATTCTCATGATATCAGGGTCGCTATCTTCTTTTATCTGATACATGTGCTGTATTTTGTCACAAATGTACATCTTGGAATACTCTTTCGTTGTTAACCTGCTGTATTCTAGCTGGAGTAGATGTTGTACATTTTGGTGGTGACCTACTTTTTGTGGACTAGCAACTACGCTGGCAAAAGTGGCGTTTTGTTGCTGTTGAGGTTGTAGAGATTTATCCAGAACGTGGTCTGATCTAACCTGGACAGTCGAATCGTTGTATCAATAGTTGTTATAACTGGCTCAGTCGTCTGATGAGGTTTGTTTATTCCTTGGGTCGAAGTGGAAGTCCGAGATTAATGGGTATGCATAATTTGCTCTCATGGTTTCTCCGTATTCCCTCCTTTTTGACTCCTGGGCCAATTTGGTAATTCGTTTTCTTTATTCTCCAATATTAAGATTAGAGTGATTCGTTCTTCCTGTGCTCTTAGGCTCCAACCGGTAGATACTCAATGACCAAGGCCTCTTACTACATTTAACACCTGGACGGGAATTATTTTCCGTCGCTAGCTCCATTTTATGACTTACTTCTTATCTGTTTGCTGCAGACTTACGACAGCGTACCGGGTACACTGAACCCCACAGTTCCACGACTCCTCGACATAAAACAGCTCTACAGCTGAAGACCGCTCCAGTCATACCAAATACATTACATTGTACCAGCAGCTGCCTCGCTCAGCATTAAGAGGTTAGTGTTAGGACTGGTCGGCCTGGTGTCAGGATAATGTGACTGGGTGGGACATGATTCTAAATGTCTGCAGCATGATTCGCCAGTGCTAAACATCACTATAAACTGCAGACATCGTAGCGAAATGGCTGAAAAATTGTTGAAACTGCCATCAAAATCCAAATTACACGCACATACACACATACACACATTCAACAGCTGATGATTCAACCAATAATGTGGACAGCTTAAAATAAATCTCGTCGAATTGTGATAACATAGTCAGACTTTATATATGCCCAGACTGTGGTGGAGATTCAACGTTTGCAGCTATTGGACTGAACTCTCTATTTTGAACCAACGACTGGTAGCTACGGTAAAAATTAACCACCCTCGGGCAACGCTGTAAGCAGCATTGAAACCCGAATACATTTTGGTTCATATATAATGCATACAGATTTTACTCCACACAATTCTGCGTCAATAATCGGCTTGAAACTAATTTTGCTTAATCAGCTGACTTTCCCATTATAATTTTAACAAAATGTCTTTATTTTCAACGTATTATTTTATATATCCTCCAGCTCTTTATCAGATGCACAACAGTGACACGCCTCTCCAAAACGTTAACAATTTAGTTTGGTTTAAATTTCGTCGGAATAGGCAAGAAAGTAAACTGGTTATATTGGTTTAGGATAGATTTTGTTTTTGTTTGATAGTCATTTGGGATTTTCAAATTTTAATAACTTCATTATTATTATCTTTTAAAACAATTTATTCAAACTATTTCCTGCTTAATAGTTATATCTGATTGTTCTATTGCTTTAGAAAATATTTTTTTATCTTCTAATTTCTTGCATGATAATTCGTATGATTGGAATATATTTCCTCATAAATCATCCCATAACCATTAATTTAAATCCGTGGCATCAATTTTGTAGGTGTAAAATAAAATACTATTCAGACAAGTATTTCTGAAACCTTATCAAACCATATACTTCGGCCGATTAAAACAAAAATCTTATAGATTACTATCTTTATTGCGTAGGGAATTTTCAATTTTTATCTTGTCGCTCATCTATTCTATTATATTATATGGTTGATTTACACGCTGATTTATATTCATTTTCTAACAAAGGCCAGCCTTAGTAATCGAGAATTTAGAGCGTCGTAAATAGTATTTTTTGATAGAATTGGTTTTATTGCATTCTTCATCTCTCCAAGGAGGTTGCCTTGCCTCTGGTCTGAAAAATGGAACATAGAATCTAATATAGTTTAGTTAATTTTCTGAGGAAGAAGTCTGTATCAGTTTCATGATATCTGAAAAGATTATTCCTTATGGCTTGATAAGCTGTACTAAACATTGTTACAAATGATATTTTATTATGTTCAATGAGACGAAAGTATTCCCATTTGATGCGAATACAAATATAAATTTCCTCTCCGTCTAAATGAATGTGATGATCACTGGGATTGTGGCTTGGGATGTTCTAGTTAGTCAAATGCACCGGATCATCATGAGTCTCAGCTCCAAAGCTGATTATATAAATAAATATTTCAGAGGAATAAATATAATTACCTACACTGCAACCATTATGAGTTCTGCGTGTGAACTGAGCATTTTTATCATCAAAGAGTATTGCATTCATAATATGAATGTTACAGTTTCTTCATCAGTCTATTTATCCACATTAACGTCTTTTGTATGTCTCTGCAATGACAAGTTTTCCTCATCATTATGTGCATCCATGCACAAACTCAAGTGTATAACATGGATAAAATCTTCGAAATTCTTAATTATAAAATTGAAATATCCCGATTCGAGAATATAAGAATCTCGACATTAAGTGTTTGATTTGAGATAACGAATATATATATATATATATATATATATATATATATATATATATATATATATATATATATATATATATATATATATATATATATATATATATATATATATATATATATATATATATATATATATATATATGTGTGTGTGTGTGTGTGTGTGTGTGTGTGTGTGTGTGTGAATATTTAGGGTAAAAACAAAACTATTTTTTATCAATATCGAAAGTTGAAGATATCAATAGTAAAACAACTTAATTATCAAATGCATGTAAGACCAGTTCACAAAGTATTTTACTGCGACGGATTTACGCAGAAAAACATTTTCTCTTCCAGAAATCCTACCTTTACCCATTCTTTTAAAAAAAAATGAAAACCACTTTAAGAGTCATAATCTTCAAGAAAAGTGATTAAATTCCTCTGATCATTTTCACCAAGTTTCTTATAAACGCAAATCTCATATTGTATGCATTATGGAAGAAAACAATTATGGTCTTTATTTTTTGCTATGCTCTGTATATTCTACAACAGAATGCTTAGTTCAACTTGCGTTTGATGGGTATTTTGTAGAGCATAGAGGTTTGGCTTGATGATGTTGATGAAAGTTATATAACTGAATATGATTTACAATATCCATATGATTGTTTTGATGCTATATGATGCCACCAGCGCACCTGCAATAGACGTGGACATCCCTTTCCTAAATTAAGCATCATTTGATTCTCATAACACTTATTCATTGGCGCTAGAAAATACATTTGTTGGCTAGGGCGATATGTCTGAACACCAATGAGAGCTTGTAGAAAAATAGGTTTTGATTTTACCAAATCTTTCAACTGAAGAAAATAATGTGTTACATCACCATAATTTTAAAATTTATACTTGCAATTGCTGTATGAAATTAACCAGAATATATCGGGTACTAAATTTTAGCTAAACGACTTTGATGACACGTTATATTAAATTAAACGCAAAAGTTAGAAATTTGGCAAAAATGATTTTGACAAGATGTTTAAACAACATTAATTAATAAGTTTATTTTTAGATAATCTATTGAAAATAACTGAAAAACTAAAAGTTGAGATAGTTAGAACAGCTGAAACGGATAGGATTCTAAAAATTGTGGCCTACCCTGGGAATTATTTTAATGAATATTTAGAACTTTTTCATTGAACAAAAACAAATTATATCTTGACCAACCTAATAAAATATGTATGTGCGTGTTTGATTTAGTAATCGGTTCATTATGACTGTATTATAGCTAGCTGAAAATACTTATGACCATAATATTGTATTCGTTTATGCTGACACTGGTCTTTTGATAACATTAATTTAAACACAAAATGTTCATGAAGACGTAACAATGTGAATTGTATTATGCAGCTGATTATCCGAAGGATCCTTATATATAGTGAAAAAATAACAAAGATCCTGGAAATTTTAAAGTTGAGTTGAAAGAAAAGCTGTTTGTTCCAATGGTTATATTAGGATACATTAACTGGAAGAATTAAAAGTTTCAAAGAAATATAAATGACATCTTATATTAAGAAAACTCAAGAGTTGGCATAAAGAAATATAAAGCCGGAATATAACATAATGTGTCACTCATAAATTACACTATAAATGATTGTTAAATACTAATCAACTGACGCATAAAATGTATCAAATAAAAAGTGAAACTCATCAACTGGGGATGTATATATTAAATAAATTTGTTTAACCTCCACAAAATATATATACTTGATGATGGTATAAATGTATACGCGTACATATATTAAGGCACTGCAATAAAGGAATTGGAAAATAACACCTAACAGCCCACCCACCCAATACCTTCATCAGTTTTTTTAATATTTAAATTATTATTTGTACAGCCTATAAAGTTAATTATATAAAATCCTTTAAAAATACTCATTAACGTATTAAAGAGTGGACATATCAGATATAAAATTTGGAGAATAAAGTCTTGATAATAGCCATCTGATATCTACCCCACTTATTTTATTGAATGGCTGTTTTTTGTTAAACACTTTTATATTTAGCAGAAAAATTTATGTAGCAAGTAACATTTATTTCCCATTTCATATTTATTTGAATATGTTACGTAAGCAGCTTTATATTTATTGTGATAATATACTTAATAGTATATTTTTTTCTATTTCTTTTAATAATGTATGTAATGGAATGGATGTTATCTATTTAGCTTGATAATTTATTTATTTGATACATATTTATTTCTGATTAAGATAACATTTGAGTAACATTATAGTGTAATCCTTTATTATGTATTGAATTAGAATCCTCGTTTTCTTATTGAAATATTAATAAAAGTAACATTTGAACTACAATCCATTATTTCTTATTGGAATAAAATGTAGAGAGATGAATCCTTTATTACTTATTGAACTACTATTTGGAATAATATTTGAAATACCAATCATTTTTACTTATTGCAATATCACTTGAATAAGTATACTTTTGTATTCACTGACATATCATTTAGAGTAACATTTAAAATATAATCTTTCATCCCTTATTATAATACCATTTGATAAAGAACTTATCAAAACGAAACATTTGAAATAAAAATCTTTATAAATGTTTTGATAAATAACATTTTAAATTTTTTTCATTTGAAATGATCTTCCTTTATTACTTATTAAAAAGCCATTCGGTAAATTATTTAAAACAGGATTTATTTATAACTTTTTGAAATACTTTTAGGTTACTACATTTGTGTGGGAAAATATGATTATTATTTTCTGAGTAATACTGCACAATCTTAGTTCGAAAAAAAAGAGTCATATTTTCCTATAAAAGTGTAGTAACCTTATTATATACACATTTCGTTTTCCTACCTAAGGCCTAATAATAAAAGAATATACTACAAGATACATAGTATTATAATTTATACCAGTTTTTAAAATAAATAAATAAATACACACTTGTAACAACATTAATGTTTACATAGCATCTTGCAGTGACCTTTGAACTTCGTCGAGCGTTGGAGATTAGTTTAAATAATCCGCATTTTGTCTACTTAAAATTGAAATATGAAGTCATATTTTAAATGAATTTGTGTTGAAACAACTTTTCCAGTCTGGAATGGGTAATTATGTTTTTCTGTTGATCCAGCTCAATTCTGCTTTTCCGTTTATGATGGAAAGGATTTATTGGGTCTGTTCATTGCAGTAAGGAGAATGTTATTTCAGTTGGAAATGTAGTCGAAATTATAGCACATTTTCGATGTGTATCAGATTTTCCATGACGTGGGTAATTATTTTTCCAATTTTGTAGAACTAACAAGGAAAGTACATTTTGAGAAAATTCAAGATTCACTAATGTATGTATATTTATTACCATTCCTATTACCAGCTTCAAAGACATTTATTTATGTCCTGTCACTTGTATGCTCGCTGTTTCAGTGACCCCAGGTATGACCTGTATCATACAGTGTGTGTCTTCTATAGCTAGAAGGTATGTTAAACAATTTTGAAAGACCTCTCTTCAAAATATGCAAAGCCGTTTCAACTCTTACAAATATACAGTTGTCTAACGTACATTATTACGACTCTATGGTCATAAACTAACAGAGAGAAACAAAACCTACAAGTTTTGTAAAACTTAAACAAATAATCTAATTATCAATGTTATAAAATAAAAATGGAAGATGAACATACAGTAGTATGAATTGAATCCAAAATAATCCTAAAAGGTTCTCTTAAATTCCAAGAGAAACAAAATTTCTAAATGAATTTTAGATCCTCGAATGTGCTGGTCTACAAACAGTCCTGATGTATCAAAATGGCATTGTCCAGAACTTCTTTGAATTATTCACATGAGTCTCAGAATAATATTTTAGTGAACGAGAACTTTGTAATTACAATGAATAATACTAACAAATATTTCTTCTCAAAGTATCTAAAGACAAAATTAAACACATCAGTAAACTAACTGTAACATATGAACCAATAATCCAAAATGTGAATGAATTAATTGCTCTGTTCTCTCCTTATATACATCCCTAAGTGTCAAATACGACTATATGTCGAAATATACCCCACGTGACAATACCTACTTATGTATCCTAACACATCCAATGGGAAATACCTTGATTCTTATCGGAATCCATATGAATCTATCAGCCAATGAGAAATTTCCCCATATATAGGTTGGATTTAGTTTTTCAACACCTATTTATATAGCTTAATATCTTTAAAAATAGAAACAAAAATTAACTAAGCATTATTTGTTTACCGAAGCCCAAACAATTTACAGCCATGAACAAATATTATGCACAATGCAGGTATAGTTGTGAATAAAAGGTTCCCAAAAATATCGATATCCATAACAATATTCCAGGAGTCATTTTTAGGTTCATAGTATCACTTTCATAACTTCTGATATAGCCACCTCTGCGAAATACGATCTCGCTTGTTTTTGTTTTTAAAAGAACGTTCACTTTAAATTTCCACTCAGCATTGTGCAACTGGTGGGCAGTGTATTAAAGGGTATTAAATCATCGGCGTACAACAATAGAAACATTTCTAAGGTTTCAAAGTAAACTCTGTTTCTTTCAACTAAGACGGTTTTCAGATCCTTCAAAAATAAAAAAGAGTAAAGAGTTAAGACAATAACATACAGGCCTCGCAGGACAACGAAGCATATCGGTAATGACATTTTTGTACATAACACTTGCCTTTATATCATTATAAATTGCCTTAATAATTCTTAACATTTTTTAATTAATATTTTCTCGACTCATCTGTTAGAGCAATACATTCCACTCCGCCTTATCGAAAAGCATTTTCATTTAAAGTTTTCAAAACTGTCAAAAGGTCATAGTCATATAAAGTTTTGCAAACACAACAGTTTTTCTGTTTTATTTGTTTGTCTTGTCTATGTTTTGTATTTATCTTCGAAAAATACTCATAAAGAGTCGAGAACGCTCAGGATATTTAAATACTAGCTTTGCACTGTTCGTAGTCATTAATAAGCATTTATCTTAACCAATCCCTGACAAACGTGATCCAGTGATTTGTAGTCTTTATATATGTAAATTATTTACTAGATCGCCATGCGAGTGTGTCTGCTACACAAAGTGCATATAACACCGATTAAGTAACATCGTTTTTGGTGATGTGTGCTTTGATGTGATGGAATAAAGGCTCGTGTATGCAGGCAAGGCGATAGCTGCCGTTTATCCGCGAATCTCCGTAGGGTACGAATTAAAAATTATCTAACCTGTATGATTGTATGATTGTATTTTTTGCTTTACTTATCAAATATGCCTACTATTACACACACACGTATGTAAACATATCTACTTTAGAATAACCAGATCTATAACCGACTCGATCTTCGCCAAATAATTTATTTTCTACATTCATTCAGTTATGCTTTTATTTAAAATCGATGTAGAAATTTCGCTTAAAACAAGCCGCAAATAATAATAATTCTTTATGGTTCATTTGCGTCTCCTTGTTCGGAACTCGTATTATAATATCCGTTGACCAATATTCTGGATTATATCCAATATCAATCGGTTTGTTTAATAATATTGTTAATTCTGGTACGGTTATGTTGCCCGTACATAGCAAGCAGTGGCTAGATAAGTATCTTTTACCGAAAATTTGTAATGCTTCAGTTCACTCAGTGCTAGGCGGGCCTCCGCTGCAGTAATTGCTCTGTGCAGGGTATCATCAAATATAGGTATATTTTCAAGTCAAGAGAAAAACGAATAATCAAATAATTCTGAAATATATTCATATCAAGTTGTAGATGTGAAACTGTTTTGTGTACGAGTACTCCGATCCTTTACTAGGCGCCAGCAAAGTACTTTTGGAGTATAAGAGATAAAAAGCAATTATTTTTTCTTATTCGTTTTACTTTTGATTGCTTCCTGTTAGAAATTTTGCATAATGCTATACAATTTATAAGTTTCAAGTGATTCTTTTGTGCCTTGTATTTTGATCCGACTTTTTTATATCTTGGGGCTTTCTTGTAGAGGCCGTACTATCTCTGCCAAGATTGACTTTCGGAAGTTTTCTTGGAAATATCGCAACTAGGTTTTATCTTCTGATAACCGTTGTCATTGGGTTTGTTGAATCATATTATATTTATTTGAAATAACATTTTTAATTTTCAGATGAAAAATCATTATTGACAGACACGGTATTATACCATCTTCTGTTAGATCCCATTATGTTATCTCCGACCATAGATATTCTCCCTTCTAATGGTATCGTTGTTGATGCAAATGTAAGTGATCGCATGGCCTTCTGTTTAATTACACGTCTTAATTATGGGTCCTCAACCTGTAATAACAGGGAAGACAAGCTTTGTAATAAAGTGGATTTTGACAAATTTGAGAATCGTTTGACAGGTATGGTCCACACAACTAAGTTAAAGGTGTGTGATGATGTAACAACTTTTAGTTCCATTTACTGAAGACTGTACACCATTGTTTACAGTAATCGTTAGGCTGAGAGAGAAACGTTGGTATTTCAGCACAATACGTAGAGCAAGCAGGAAGCGCGACCTCATGAAAGATATATGTTTATAGTAAATATTCCAATTTACTGGAAGAAATACATAAAGTGTGGAGTAAACTCAGTGATCAAAAGAAAAATTGGCAAAGGAAAAGATTATTTGTAGCTTGTAGAATCAAGATTATATTGGTGCAGACTCAAAAGACTATTGAGAACTTGTGTCATTTTGATAAAGTAAAGTTTACACTCATAATACCGCCACTCGGGACTATTGCTATGAATCTGGTTTTCCGGCAATAATTCTAAAATGTTCCAGCTTGTAAATATTTACCATAATATAGCAATAAATGTGCTTGATAATTAGGATGATGTGTGTGATATTCTATGATGTCTCTAAGTAATTTGTGCGTGGCATAAATGATTAATAATCATATATTAATTGCTTTCCTATTTACCTATCAGTCTCCAATCTGTTTTTGTAAGTACTGCCGAATCAAGTAAACCAAATGTTACCACAGGGGTTATTGTAAGGTTGTTTTCTGGGTAATGAGACAATATCATAATTAAACTCACAGGTTTATTTACAAAAGGTCACTAGCAAAACTAACTATTGAACACATATTTACAAACAATTAATGATTGATCAGTGTAATTGTTGGTTACCTTTAATCAAAATAAACTGAATCAACATTTTACTTTTATCAATTTATAAGGGCTTTTCACCTTTTTATCTTACCGATCTTCTACTGTCACTGGTCGGTGAGACAATCATGTATAATTTTAGAATCATTACAAGTTTATTTCGAACGAATCACGACTCGAAATAAGTAGAAAGTCATTATTACACTCGAAATATTTATATTAAAGACTTGAAATGCTTTATATATTTAAGGGGAATTCAAATGTTCATTTCTCCATTCGACAGCTCTGGTGGCCTAGCTGTTTAGAGCTTCCGCCTCGGATGCAGCAGGCTGGGTCATATCAAACTCTAAAAATAATGGTACTTACAGCTGCCTCGCTAGGCGCTCAGCATTAAGAGGTTAGTGTTAGGACTGGTCGGCCTGTTGTCAGGATACTGTGAATGGGTGGAACATGATGTTATACGTCTGCGGCCTGATGCCTCAGTGCTAGACATCACTATAAACTGCCACACTTCAGACTTTATGACTGCAAAATTATGAAAGCTAATTTAAAATATATATACATACATACTAGGAGAATGGAAAACCCTAGACGCAATTTCTATAAAGAACATTATACTCAACAAAATCTTTTTTTTTAAAATCAATAATGGCATGTACCCTTACGGCCTCCTGTGCATGCGTAGTTAATGTGTGAGGTGAGGTGAATGATTGTCTAAATCGTACACAAAGCATTTTTAAAACAAGGTATGCTGTCCTAATAGAAAACGGTAATAATTTTGTTTAATAGAACATGGTAATAACATTGTTTACTAGAAAGTGGTAATAATTTTGTTTAATTGAAAATGGTAATAATTTTGTCTCAAACAATAGAGTTTACCTGTTCCGTACGCATCATTCTTACCTTAGGATGATATAGTGTTTGCCCAGCTACGTCAGATATTTTATAGGTTTCACTGGATGGGGTGAGGTTGCGTGTTTCTGTGTGAGTGCTAGTAAGATGTGCATGTTAACACAAGGGGCTTAGTTTTGAAGATAATGCTATAAATTTAACGCAATGAACAAGTTTTAAGATTACCACAAAAGAAAAATGTCGCTAAAGGATGTATGGCCCATATTTATCACATAGTTGATACGCTTTACATATTGCATTTGCATTGTATATTTGCGGTTTATTATTTTTTATATGCCAACACTTGAGCATATCACTTTTTTAAAATCAGTCCAAATTAGTCCATGGAATCCTTGCGCATTATCCTCATACGTGGATTGGCTGCGACCTGGAATGTTATTTGCTCCACGTTCAGGAGCCAATTTATTATTGTTGTCAACAATATGGCGGTCGTCTTTACACTCGGTAGCGGAATGGATATTGGAGGAAAAACAAAAGAGGTGACTATCAGGACACGCACAATAGCAGGTACGCTGGTTGAATATAGGCCCATTTATTCTACATACGCTTCCGAAAGTGTAAACGTTCGAATAGTTAAAGAGAACATATGGAAAACCCAAGAAAACTCATCACGCTGTTTAATGTGAAGATGCTGAATATATCAAGAGAAAGGACTACCAGCCTATTTTATTGCCAACTGTCACCTTTACATTACTGCTACCACGCGGTACAGCTGTTGCACCTCATCCCAAGACAGACATGATTTCAATGTAAAGTGAATGTCGACAAATGCCAATCTCTTAACTGCCATCATATTTATCCAACCACGGCATTCTTCCAAACAAAATGATGCCAATAGTTCGATCACAAAACACAAAATTCCACGAAAGTCATTTGAATTCGAATCAACATACTGATGATCCTCTACATCGACACCTTCTAATTTAGTGCACGTTTCTGCTTGCAATAATCATCCTTTCACACAAATATCAAACGTCTGGAATTTTGTCTCTTCTGCCATATCTAATACTGCATCTGTGGTGAATGACCTTGGCGGAATCGATACACCTGTCGGTGGAAACGTTGTAAACAATTTCATTAAAATCCAAATATAAGGCTCCAGAAATGCTTGAGCTGACCTAATCGAGTGCACTTTGTGACGCTTTGATTGCTAATTGAATTATAATTTATAAAGAGAAATCCACGTTTAAATGTTTTTTGTTATCGAATTGTACAATATTACCTTAGCTCGCGTTTGGGACTATTTGTTTACACGCAAGGATTGAAAGCTGCAGTTTCGCAGTCAGACTTAAATGAGATACTGAAAACGATCTGCTCTTGTTCTACGTAGACTCTTTCACCTCTGAATGAAGGTACTTGAGAAACTATCTCAAATGGCTACAAATTTAATACTAAAGTTATGAAGTTAGTTAAATAGATTTTAGCATTCGCTTTCCAAGGCTCACAAAATCTGGAAAATAATGAACTAATGTCATGAAGACGGTACTAAATCATCAACTATTTGAGATATTTGTATGTCTTTTTTTCACATTGAGAAATAGTTCCATACTGTGAAGCAATATGAGATCAATACTTTTGGATAATAATTCGCGCATATGAAAATTCATCGTATTACTACGGTATTTGTCCACCTGAGTATCATTTTATAGTTCTAAATACACACCGTGGTGATATTTACAAGAGTTTCTTAATGGGATCCTCTTTTTGGTTTTATATTTTGTAGCCCAGTAGCTCCAGGGACATTAATTTAACTTGATTCTTCTCATTTTATGTTGAAAATGGCGAGGATAACAATTTAATTCATTGTTCCAGACACCCTTCTCTACACTACATGACAAACATGCCTTGGGCTTGAACATACTGCTGTGAAATCTTACATCAGTAAAATGGCTTTGACTAATTCCAAGATTTTTGAAAAGTATAACTATTGATAGCTATAGCTAGGTTCTGTTTAAAGTACTAACAGGTCTGTTCAGAGCGGCAGTTTTTGCTAATTCGCAAGGTTTGAAAATGCTAACGGGAATCCGTTGTCTGATATTGAAAATACATAGCCGTGTGTAAATTGCCCTTCAAGTGGATCGAAAAGATATCCTTCAGGCTTTCAAAATTATGGCATAGGAAGTAGTTCTAAAGAAATTATAGGACCATGAAGCAGCGTAGCTTTCATGTTTTCTTTCAACATTACTGCGTAATTGCAAGCCATTTATGTTTTTCAGTTTGATTATCGAATTCCATTAGGTCACTCGTCATTAATTAATTTAAATGCACATAAAATACGAAATTTTATTTATAGTTTTCCTCTTTGCTGTCTTGGAGCTGTTTTTGTCCATCTAATACTAATTCATGTCGTTGCTTCCATTATAGCTGGAACTTCTGGTTTTGGACAGAATGCTATTGATTGTTGGAAATAATATTGGAGAAAACTTTAGCAGTGGTGCTGTTTCCTACATCTGAAGAGAAAATCTAATAAAAATCTTCATGATAATGATGCATATATAACATTTTAAAGGTCTCAATTTATTTAAATTTGATTGTCATCTAGGTTTAAGTGTTACTGATTGCACCTGATGCCAGAACCTTCTTGTGGCGGAGCAGGAAACTCGAAGAAAACTGCCCACTTCATACAGATGATTTAATAACTTTTTATTTTGCAGCAGTTATACTTGAACCATGAATATCAGCACTACCTTAATCAGTTTCATGTATATTCTTTCGTCTAGTGTGTGTGTATGTGTGTGTGTGTGTGTATTTGTGTGTGTATGTGTGTGTGTGTGATTAGGATTTTTAACGTAGCTTTAAAAATATTTCAGTCATTTCGCTACGATGTCTTCAGGGTGGCAGTTTATAGTGATGTCCAGCACTGGGGCATCATGCGCAGACATGAAGCATGATGTCCCATCGTCACATTATCCTGACACCAGGCCGACCAGTCCAAACACTAACCTTTCATTGCTGAGCGCCTTGCGAGACTGTTGTTAGTACCATTTTTGTAAGTCTTTGGTATGACTGGGCCAGGGTTCGTTTACTACCATAATGAATCTGTTCATTGCAAAAGATTATAATTGATCTTTCAACGTAAATATGATCAGATTATCATAATGTATAGATATAATTAAAAGTGGGTAAATAATGTTGCAATCGAACACGGATGACTCTGTCCATATAAAATGGGTCATGGGGAATGTTTTCTTTAATAATGGCTTATCAAGCATCAGATAAATGCTTTAAGACTCAGCAGGACTCCGCTGAATGCATTACGATTATGATGTCTAATTACAGATATATTACGTTCGGTGCAGTACCCACGTTTGTAGTCTAAGACTATTTTTAGAGCATTATTCATCATTCATTTTGTTGGTGATAGAAGAGTTCGATTAAGTCATTCATGATAATTGTTTATACTTACAAATTTGATCATTATGTTGTGGTTGCCTGTGTGTATTTCGGCAACACTCACAATGAGACATTGATGCTGACCCAGAAGTTAAATCTGTGATCCATTGCAGGATGCTTTGTTTACAGTCAAATTATCAAAGAAATGCGGATAACCTATGACAAGACCTTGACCATGAATTTAACTTTGAAGGTGTTTTAGATTAACATATGACTTATTCGAATTTGGACACGGTGGAAAGCTCAGTATTGTGAAACAATGTACAGGCTCTATAGGATCAATAATCGTGACTTAAGTTCATCTGCAAACATTACCAAACTACGCATGGCTATATCTTGAAAAAGGTACCGATCAAAATGTTGGCTTATGATGATATAAAAGTGTAGGTAGGTAGTAAATAGAAATGTCATGTCACTATTTTGCAAATGTGCAGGTCTGGGCGCTGCCTTCGCTAGTGAAAATATATGGGAGAATAGAGACATTGATAAAGCCAAAACAGACACTTAACACAAATTCAGAAGAAATTACAAATTATAAACTTTAAAAGACAACTAATCTGCATATAAAAACAGGTAAAGAAACAGAAATTAAAGAAGAGAAGAAAAACACTTCATAAATATGTACTACATTTCTACATCTATCAAGGAAGACAAAAAATCGAAATACTCATGTTAGATAGAATTACTCAACGAGATGGAAATATATACAGCAACCAGAGAGTGAGAGATCAGTGCCAGATGGAGAGAAATAATTCAGGGACGCAGTGATGAAAAATGCCATGTAGCCGCCTACAGTGTGAAATAATTGTATCATTACAAACCATTACAATGTGACCTAATTGCCATTACAATGTGACCTAGTTGTATCATTACTAGCCATTACAGTGTGACCTAATTGTATTATTACAACCCACTACAGTGAGACCTAGTTGTATCATCACAAGCCATTACAGTGTGAAATAATTGCCATTACAGTGTGACCTAGTTGTATCATTACAAGCCATTACAGTGTGACCTAGCTGTATCATTACAAGCCAGTACAGTGTGACCTAGTTGTCTCATTACAAGCCATTACAATGTGACCTAATTGCCATTAAAGTGTGACCTAGTTATATCATTACAAGCCAGTACAGTGTGACCTAATTGCATTACGGTATGAACTAGTTTTATAATTACAAGCCATTGCAGTGTGACCTCATTGCCATTACAATGTGACCTTGTTGTATCATTACAAGCCATTACAATCTGACCTAACTGCCATTACAATGTGACCTAGTTGTATCATTACAAACCATTACAGTGTGACCTAATTGTATTATCACAACCCACTACAGTGGGACCTAGTTGTACCATCAAAAGCCATTACAGTGTGAACTACTTGCCATTACATTGTGACATAGTTATATCATTACAAGCCATTACAGTGTGACCTAGTTGTATCATTACAAGCCAGTACAGTGTGACCTAGTTGTCTCATTACAAGCCATTACAACGTGACCTAATTGCCATTAAAGTGTGACATAGTTATATCATTACAAGCCAGTACAGTGTGACCTAATTGCCATTACGGTATGACCTAGTTTTATAATTACAAGCCATTACAGCGTGACCTCATTGCCATTACACTGTGACCTAGTTGTATCATTACAAGCCATTACAGTGTGACCTAATTACCATTACAGAGTGACCTAGTTGTATCATTACATTACAAGCCATTACAGTATGACCTAATTGCATCAAATGGTATCCCTAAGAACTATATCATGGTATTTTTTATTGTTGTGCAGAGAAAGCTAACACTGCAAACTGTCATTATTGGTATTCAAAGGAGAACATTTAAAAAACGGATGAGACATTAAATAATAATAATAATAATAATAATAATAATGGAAATTAGACGAAAAAGATGCACATAAAGGATGGCGATTATATGTCTGTTAGTGAATACCGAGAAAGGGTAGTGGGCAAGTTATGTTTGCTCATTTGAACAAATTTCTGTACGAGTTATCAACTGTACAATTCTATATTTCTCTTTGCGTACTGGGTGAAGGTCTTTCCAGCAGAGGATTGACTCGGTATGTGGCATCTCAAGAGATTACACGGAATTTCCTGTTTAGTGGTAGTGGTTTTCGAGCCTTGCATTAACTGCACTGCTGATGTAGTTTTTGTAGTTGGTGATCTTTTTCCTCAAGTCATCAGTTTTGCACACACAATGAACGTCACATTTCAGGAGGCAGATTACATTATTGATAAATTTGTCTTGATGTTGCATATTACGTCTGTCGTCAAATGTCTTTATGTGTTTGTGTGAAGCACATGAACAACGTTTGTGGTTATAGGTTACATGTGTCTATTTTCGAGGTACAGTACCACTTGGATTAATTTCGGATCGTATCAGTTGATCAGACTATTATTTGGTAAACGGTACGCAACCATTCGTACATCCTTGAACATCCAATTAAGACTGTCTGAAGATTGATTTGTTCTAGCCAAGGACGAACAGCTCATATGTTACCATGAAGGGGATAAGTGTATTGGCTGATTTGGTTTTGTACCATAGGAGAGTGTTTCGGTCGAGGACCCTTGTTAATATTTGTCCTCGTGCATCTTCACCATCTAAGGTACCAAATGAGTTCTCCGACTCTTTTTTCAGAACAATTTGGGTCCGAGTAGATGTGTTTGACTTGAATGAAAATGGCGCAGTAGGACTCATAATTATGTCATTCGTGTGGCAGTTGATACAGGTTTTATCTTTTCGTTACGGAGGGCGGATAGGCTATCAACAAATCACGTTATCTTTATAACGTTTCTTATGTGAATTTAAGTTTGGTTGAAATCGTAAATATTTTGAAGGATTATTCAAATTTATCTCCTGATTAAACCCAATTTGATTTAAAGTCATCAATGAATCTACACCAACTTAAAGGTCTATAGGGTTTCTAATAGTAAATTCTTTATTCGAGACTCCCCATCAGACTATTGGCACATACTGGTACAATATTTGTGGAGACTGCAGCTGCATTCATTTTAAGGAAATAGCTGTTCAGCTTGAAAAACCTGACGAGGTTTTCAGTTGGAGGCAAAAACATCCGGGTAACTATACCATGTTTCCTTGGAATCTTGAGCACGCTCGTCATCAGGGCTTGTTGTTACAACGATATCAGACATCCGTAGTTTCTTGGATACAGTTTCCGGGAAAATTAATTTCTGGTGTTTTATTGAGGTAGTCGATGGTATCGTGGAGGACAGATTGTATTTTCCACGAGAGGTCGAAGATAATTTTTAAGAAATTCAGATTGTTCTTCTACTGTGTGATTGTTACTAGAAATGACTGGCCTTTATGGGTTCTTATCTTTGTGGGTTTTCGTTAGTAAGTATAACATCCCTGACCCAAGACTAGCAGCACAGAGACATGCCATTACAATTTGCCGTCAATAGGGCCTGCACGGTACATATCTTTCTTTTTCTGATATACGATTTTACAGTTTATTATTTTCGGGTTTCGCCACGTTTTCTGCTAAGTCTCTTGTCAGATAAATGTCTTTAGATTTCAGACATGTAGTCGATTTCATTAATTAACGCGCTGCATGACCCATTGTGGGTCGGTCTGATGACAGTATCACTTATTGCCCCCTGTATTTTAGATATTGCCTTTGTTTAGATTCTAACTTTTTTTATTGGCGTTCACTCTTTGCAAATAGGTCATTTTTCACCGCGGAATGGACTCTTCCCAATGCTGGAGGTTTTACCAGGTTAGTGAACATATATCTTTAAGTCTTTAGTCGGAACCTTTGTGGTTCAATGTTGTTTGAACTTGATTCATGAGTCACTGAATAGTTTATAGAGCCTTATTCCTTAAATGAGAAAGTAGGGCAAGATCTCAAGTAAAGATTAGTAGTTTCATCACAACAAATAACATAAAATCATTCACTAATTAGTTGAAATTACTGTTCTCAGTTTCTTCGCTTTCTTAAATAAAGTATACAGCCTTGCGTCGATTTGCAGTCTCATAGAGAAATTGATGTTTGATGCAAGTGTATTCACCATTTAGTTTAAAAGAATATTTTCAGACCTATACGTTCTGTTAGTAAGAAATACATTTGGCAACGATTGGTCGCGATTTACAAGAGTCTTTATCTTTGGATCCAATTATGTGAGTACGATATGAATGTTTGTTGTGAACATAGCAACTGTGAGTTTCTCCTCGAAGAGACACGTCATATTGGATGCACCATCCTCTGTTACCACTTCTTTAATTCAGAAAATACAGATTATTTTATGTAATTAATATCAAGCAGGTTTCCATCTTCTACTTGGTTATACTTCTAATTATACATTGCTCTATCTCACTTTGTCTAAATCAGGTAAAGGATTCTTGGTTTTTCATTTGAACTTTTTCAGTTTGTTTTTCGTCATTACTTGCATTCATGATATCAAACTTTGCCCAAGATCACTGCTGCAAAAGTATAAACAATTTCAAGAATAATTGGGTATGACATTATGTATCAGCAGTTGACTAATTATTTAACCTTGGCACCATCTCTTGTGTACTAACTAATCTGCCATAATTGGTATCGTCTCCGTAATTTGTGGCCTCTCTGTATTAATTGATGTGCCATAATTTGCAATGTCTCTGTTCTAGCTGATCTGTCATAATTTTTACAATGTCTTCGTACTAATTTGACATAATTTCCAATGTCTTCGTACTAATTTGACATAATTTCCAATGTCGAGCAAAGGCATACGCAAAACAGTGTGCATCAAATAGTGAAACAATGTTTAAATTCCACCTGGGTTTTGTCAATGATTGGTAAATATATGGGTCGAAAGATTCCCTAACACACTTTAAAATTCAAAAATCAAATTAAATTCATATTCGATATTGTTCTAAGAGCATTATTATATTATTGCATTGTAAATTCATTCAGTCTGGATATTCAGTTACTACGGACTTACGATTGCAAATCTCTATGTGTTTTAGCTCTGTGTTATTAGATCTTATAAAAGGTTAGTCTGGGTATAGAGTTCTAATAGATTCATATAAATATTGATTCATCTACGTGTCCATCCATTTATCTCTCTTACATATATGTGTATATATCTCTGTATCTCTCGAGGATTCCGATAATCCAAATTGTTGCAAAACAAGATCACAAAACCGCTGGTCGTTTTATAGCATGTTCTTATGCATCCAGGAAACTAACTATACTAATTAAAACGTTTTAGAGAAAAGCAATGTCGAAATTGGCGAAATATTTCATTTTTAGGCAAAGTTGGCGTAACGACACGATACCTCTCTCATGTAACTCTAATGCCTGAATACTGGAAAAGATGTTATCACTGATGCTAAGTTTTCCTACTTGAAGTTTTTAATCAGTCAGTTTGTACCATTTTTAATTATTTGGTCCTTGAAACATTGGTAAAGTTCCTAACTGAAGGTGAATAATATGACAGAAAATATATCATGCCTTTTACTTAAGTGGTTCTTCTAATTTCTTGCAAATTGGAGAAAACATCTTTCATATGTTCCAAAAGCATATAATATTATCAGATAATTCGGCGATTGGCATTTGACTGAAGCTTTGTTTTGCCGAGATGCACCAAGGAAATAAACAAGGTATCCTGTATGTCGATGACGATAGACATTCTTGCACATTTGTCAGGTGATACGGCATCTGACTGATTAAGCTTCATTCCGCGTTATGGTCTATATTTTAATAACACATATTGATTCAACATGGTACTAAAGCTAACATCTATACGATCTCAGTCGATATTTAAAATTAGTCATATTCTTGAGTATTGGGTGATTTGCTGTCTGATTTTCTGAGACCTTTGAATGCAGTGTAGGCGTATTTAAGAAAGATTTCAGATAGTGATTTAAAAATGAGACGAAGGTTTTTTTAGCATCTTCTGGACCTTGTTAAGTTTGGCTCCTTGATAGATTAAACTCCATAACGCCGTTAATGATTCGATATGCAGATAAAAGCAAAGGGTTTGCACATTTAATGCAGATAATGGCTATTACATGCACATGCAAAATTATAGTGCATCATATACATTATTTTGAAACGGTATTACGTCCGAAGGAGGCTATTCTTTATAAAAACGTTAAAAGGGCTGTACATCAAGAAAATAAACATGAAAATATGATGCTATGGTTAGCTTTAAGGCATAAACTCTGATGTGGCATTTCATAAAAAGCTTCAGTTTCTTTATTATTATGAGACATCTTAATAACTGTTTGTATTTATATTGTATGTCACACGTTAACATATTACACATCTTCGTATGCATGTATGTATTCTGTGTCACACATGCATATACAACAAATCTTCGTCTATATGTATGTACTATGTGTCAAGGTGTGTCACACGTGCACGTGACGAATATTGTGTGCATTATGTGTGTCACACGAGCATATGTTACAAATCTTGGGATGTATGCATGTTTTCTCTATGTCGTACGTGCATACATACATGCATATATATATATATATATATATATATATATATATATATATATATATATATATATATATGTGTGTGTGTGTGTGTGTGTGTGTGTGTGTATGTGTGGAATGTCTGTCATAGACAGTCACGTCGCGCTGGCATACAAGAGGGATGTGAGCACTGCAGCATGGTTCGCTTTAAGATTGGTGGTAATTCTGGTACCTATGCCGTATTACTCATTCCCGTGTGATCTCCCGAAGGATGAGCTGGCCTTCACAATACTACTGTCATGTTGACTGTTCTTGAAATTTCTGCTCAGATACGTGATGCTATAGACCGCCTGGAGTTTCTGACCCTTCTATATGACGTTCGGTTTACAACACAGCTTACCTGGGACAGGCTGGTACATGATTTCAATCTTTTTGGTGCTGATCGTGAGGCTCAGGTTGTCGCATGCCGCTACAGACCCGTCCATCATGGTCTGCATGTCTTGCTCTGAACGAGCATTGAGGGCGCAGTCGTGAGCAAAGAGGAAAGCCATAATGACATTTTCTTTCACCTTCGTGAATGCCTGCTAAACAGAGTTCCGTCAGTCCGGAATCTGACGTGGACGCGCACATTACTGTTTTGGTGCACATCTGTGAGCTTGGCAATGAACACCATGCTGAATAGAGCGTTGGCCAGAACGCAACCTTGTTTAACGCAATTCATGACTGAAAAGGCACCTGACAGTTCGCTGTCATCCATTAAGTAGGTCATCAATCCGCTGTGGAACTGGCGATCGAATGTCATCAACTTATTCGGGCAGTCGAGTTTTGCAACTGTCTTCCAAAGTCCATCTCTGCTGACTGTGTCAAACGCGTTGGTCAGGTCAACAAAGTTTGTTAAGAGATCTATGTGTTGCTCCTGGCATTTCTCCCGGAGTTGTTATGCAGCAATTATCATGTCGAGTGTCTCTTGGCTTACGCCGAAACCACATTGGCTTTCTGGGAGTAAACCCTGCTAAAGATGGTGAATGAAGCTATTGAACAGGACGCGAGAAACTGTCTTGGCAGCAGGTGACTGGAGGGAGGTTTCTCTGTGCACTGAGAGTTTACATTTTGCTGGCAGAGGTGGACTATAGAGGCGGCTTTAATTTATTGTGGGACCACTCATTTTGTATGGGTTGGAAGAGGTCTGTGAGCTTCTTCAGCAGTATAGCCCCACCCCCACCCCCCACCCCGTTTTGTACATCTCGGTATGTATGGATTCCTGATGCTGGTGCTTTTCCACATGGCAGCTGACTGACGGCTTTCTTAACATCTTGCACAATGGATGGACTGTCCATCTCAGCATTAGTTTCCACTTGAGGCAAGCGTTATAGGACTTGGTCATGGATGGATGATGAACAGTTAAGGACAGCACTGAAATATTCTGCCGATCGCTCAGGATCTGGGTCTTGTCAGTGAGCACTGTTGTCCCATTGGCACTGAGGTGGGGAGATGACCCAGTGGACTAGGGGCCGTAGACATCTCTCAGAGTGTCGTAGAAGCGCTTTGATTCGTTTCTAGCTATATAGGTATATACCGTGACAAGCAGACTTTAACCATTGTGTTAATGTAATCCTCTACTGACTTGTCGCAATCGTCTCAGAGGAAATGATACCTGAATCACATCATGGATTCCGTCCAGGTCGCAATTCAGTCAACATGATCTTTACTGTGAAGCAAATACAAAAGAAATAAAAACAACATATTATTATATTTACAGTGTTCATCGACATCACCATGCTTTCGACTCTGTAAATAAAGAATCCCCGTGGTTAGTCTTCGGAAAACATGTCTGCCCCAGAAGTTCACAGCCTTATACAGTTGTTCTATGACGACATAACAGGATAGGTCTTGGCCAATGCCAAGTACTCAGAGCACTTTGGCGTCTGGACGGAGTGGAGTAAGGCTGTATGCTAAGATCTGTGCTGTTCAACTTCTTCTTCACCGAAGTCCTACTCCATGAAGTGTCGGAACTAGACATTGCAGTCTACATCAAGTATCGCCCTGATGGATCTTTGTTTGACTTTCTTTGGCCTTCTATAAGAACAAAGACACTGGAAAGACTACTTCTCGGTGCTTTGCTTGTAGATGACTGATCACTTATAGCACACAAGGAAAATCACCTACAGACCATTGTGAATACGTTCTCTGATGCATCCAGGCTATTTGGTCTGACAATAAGTCTGGATAAAATAGGGGTACTACTTCATCCAGATCTTTACACAAGCCTACCAAAACCCACCATTAAGATCGAAGGGATACAGTTGGAGAACGTGGAGGCCTTTACATACCTAGGAAGCACAATATCTTCAGATGGTTTTGTGGGCAACGAAATTACATCCTGGATCAGGAAAGCAGGCCAAACACTAGGAAGGCTTCATGTCAGAGTCATGCAGCAAAAATACATGTTGATGCCTATCAAAATAAAGGTCTATAAAACTGTCGATCTCATCTCCCTGCTCTATAGCTGTGAAACCGGTACCGTATACCGCTGGCATGTGAAGCAACTCGAGCAGTTCTACGTGCGCTCACTACTATCAATCATGCACATCCGATGGCAAGACAGGTTGTTCAACTTCGGGCCTGTGTTTCTACCATTTAGGCACTGCGGCTGAAAGCACATTTCAGATGGTCTGGCCAAGTCATTTGTGTTAGACAAAGCTTACACTTGATTTATTTTCCAGTTAAAATATGTCCAAATCGTTTTGTCCTTATGACGAACATTTTCTAAGGAACTAGTCCATGTTAACCAGGTGCATGCGTGCAAATATAAGCACTAATTCAATATTTAAACCTCATTTTCTGTTTTCGAAAACCCACTAGAAAGGACTATGATGAATGCTATCTTTAAATGCCTTCAATAAGTATCCAAACAGCTGATATTAACTGAATGCCACTTACTCCTAATGTTAGTAATTCATCAAACAAATTTGGTTAGATGTAAATTAATATTTAAGCTGTCAGTGGTAATCATACGTTGAATGACAAAAGTGTGAAAATAAATTAACATAAGGAAGAAATATTTTCATTGATTTACTTTGTTCTTAGTTTAATTTGAGCTTTTACTGGTATTCTTCACTTGGGTATCAATTTGTAACTCGTTTCCTAACTATGAGCTCCTGTCGATTTCACAATTATGCAAGTATCGCATCAAATAATATAGGCCACGTCTGCATATAAAAACGCACTGACTTAATTTTGGTCCGTTCTTAGGTACGGACCAAAGTTTATAGGCAAACTAATTCGGTATGGAAAACATTGACTAGCCTGTGATTTGCTCGAGGATAGTACAAAAAATCTGGTCCTGACAAAATGTATTGCTTAGTTAACAACAGAACATATAAGGATCTAAGACGCTGTAAGATGATACCAGAACATATACATACCATTGCGGGTTTAGGATGGTACACAGAACATACGAGCATTTAATTGCATGTTTTAGATGACAATAGTACGTATATCACATATAATTAAGTCTTTAAGATGACAGTAGAATATATGTACATATATCACATATAATTACATCTTTAAGATGACAGTAGAATGTATGTACATAATAGCACTATAATTACATCTTTAAGATGACAGTAGAATATATGTACATATATCACATATAATTACATCTTTAAGATGACAGTAGAATGTATGTACATAATAGCACTATAATTACATCTTTAAGATGACAGTAGAATATATGTACATATAGAACTTATAATTACATCTTTAAGATGACAGTATAATATATGTACATACAGTACATATGATTACATCTTTTATCTTTTATAATTACATATTTGAGATGATTGTCACAGGATAAAGCCGGGTTGGGACTGGATTAGTGAAGACACCCAAAGCAACTGCGTTAATAAGATGTTTATTTATAAACGCAAATTAAATATTAACAAATCTGACACCATTATAAACGAAAAGATTAGGAAAATTATAAAGTTCCTAACATGGAACTATCAACAACAAGTAACTAACGAGAAAACTCAAACATGAATTTAACGAATGGAATTTTAAACAAACGTGAATTAAAATCCTATCACCGATGAACAAAATAAAAGTATATGATCTACACCCCAATATAAACAAGGTCTTAATAAACACCAAGGGAAATAGGGATATGTAAAATATATGAATCTATCGCTCATATAACGATATTGAAATGGGAAAGCGTGTAATTATGAATGTATCGTTCATGTAACGATACTGAAATGGGAATGCACGTAAATTTGAATGTATCGTTCATATAACGATATTGAAATGGGAATGCATGTAAATTTGCTCAGATAGCAATAGTGAAAATAACAACATGGAACCCATAATATATATAACTATAGTGGCGCGCATTTGACGTCCAAGATGTATTTCCGGTTCCACTCGCTCTAGTCAATGGTAAGAGAAGCGCCCTCGCATGGTCCGCTCCTCTCAGTCTGTTGAAGGATCCCTCGAGAGTCCTCACATTCAACAGACCCGATGGTCGCGAAGCCTTGGTCCCTTGCATCGAGAACACCAGTATACTCTTCCGAACCAACGTCACCAGCCACAGCGCACAAGTCACAAGAAACCACACAGAGTTCTGTGACTCCACATCAAACCATGTATAAGGCAGCTAAAATTATAACAACTAAACCGTGTAGTTCATATGACACGGTTAAGTACTTCTGCATTGCATTAAGCGTATAAAATTAAATTCAATTTGTCTGCTCAGTTAAAACAAATAGTTAACTCGAACAAGACTATAGTATTTCTAATATGGCGTTGTATAACCTAGGTATTGACTCTCTGTAGAATTTAGAATAAATTCTAAAACATCTAAAGTATGAAACAATTATGTCATATAAAACGAATAGTAATAAAGAATACTTAAATTTCATTACCTCTACAGCTGGAGATTTGCTCCCGTAAAGGGCTAAGCTTCCTGACAAGACTCGTCGTAATGTAATTTGGTTATAGAGAATTTGCTCTATATGTATATTAGCTGTAACAGATATGCGCAACTAGGTACTTAGGTTTTCGCTGCAGGCAATTTGCACATGCAGCATGAGTTGCGTTTCGCTCAGTATTTCGAAATAACTAGAGCCGAAAAAATATACTATCCTCGGGTGACGCTGTACGCGGCAACGAAACCCGAGTACATTTTTGATCACATATACATATTGATATAACTCAAACACAATTCCGTGACAATGATAGTAGAACAAATGTGCATTTAACTATGTGTTTTAGATGACAGTGGAATATATGTACATGTAGTACATATAATTGCTTGTTTTAGATGACAATATAACATATGAGCATATAATTGCATGTTTGAGATGATATTAGAACAAATATTCATATAACTGCATCTATACGATGACATATGTGAATATAATTGCTTCTTTAAGATGACAGTGGAACATATGCGCATGTAATTGCTTCTTTAAGATGACTGTGGACCATATATGCATATTATTACATGTTTTAGATAATTATCCGTATTAAGTATGTAGATGTTCTATTATCTTTATTTATGACAGTTTGGTACGAATCCAACTTGCATAATGTAACAGTATCGGTACCTATTTGACTACGGGACCAAATTTATCAAACAAAATATTTGGGTCTGAGCCTAATTTGGTCCGTAATGTTTTTTAAATGTTAATGGTCCCATAATAACTTTGTTGTACTAACTAATGTAAGTAACAATAGTTTTCGCTAAAAAAAACCACAAATACGTTTTGAATTAATTGTGTAACATACGCTTCATGTATCAGGTCAGAGTCACTAAGATTTTCACGAAAAGCTGATTTAGGTCTAGTCTCCAAGGTGAAATAATGAATAACATTAACGATTTCTTAAAAATGGCTTCATGCATGGCAATGACTAATTTCCTAAAATAAAACAGGGAATGTCCGTAATATAGAGGTACTAGCAGAGTCTTCAATAAAAGGTGCTCATGCATTCCTAAAAAATGGTCAAAACTCGCATTTCATTTTCTCAGTAAAAATATACGTATGTATCTAACCGTGTAAGCAAGAGATGGCATTACCAATTGGTTGCTGCCGATCGTATTCATACTGTAGTTTCCGGTTTGTCGGCCATTATGAAAAACCCAATCTAGGTTGGCTTATCTTCTCGGATGTATGTGCACAAATAAATTGGTTTTGAAAGTGACGGATGGCTCTTCTCCAGTTTTTCACATTTACGTTGCTATCTTCAATCTTAACGTTATCTAATCAGATTCTGTCATGTTAAATTTGTTTTGGACACGGATATAATTGTAATGAGAGATGAGAACTTGGCAACTTCAAGTTTTGTTTAGGCCAGCCACAATAATATTTGTTTCCTATTGCACTGGTTGCAACATTAGCGTGGCTAGAATATTGTTTAAACATTATATATATATATATATATATATATATATATATATATATATATATATATATATATATATATATATATATATATATATATATATATATATATATATATATATATATATATATATATATATATATATATATATATATATATATATATATATATATATATATATATATATATATATAGTAAGAGCTTCAAGTACTTGGCTAAAGTAGCCAAATTAGCTGCACAAATCGATTTCCTTTTTACCCTAGGATAAAAAGTGCTAGGGTCGGCAACGAAAAAAACAGTGTTTCTAATCGGCCGACCGGAAACATATGTTTTGGCCTTGTTACAAAGAACGTTATGATGACTTAGACTACATGGACTATTTCAGGAATACCTGAGACAACCACTTCGGAATCAACAATAATCTCCATAAAATTATCGCTTTGTCAACCATCGATTTCGCACTGATTTGTCAAGAGAAAGCCAGTCAAGTACTTCCAGCTTAAGAATTCCTTGTTGCAGTAATCGTTTCAGATCTAATTTTCTTTCGATTTCGATTAACAAACGTGTGCGAATAGTGGAGCTAAAATATACCTATTAAAATAAAAAGAAATGCTTGTGATAAACCGTTTTTTTTAAAATGTAAAATATGTAGATGCTTTGTATTTCCAAAGTTTTGCTTTTCAACACTTGTCTATAATTTCTCGCTTTTTTTGCTTCAGTCGACTTTTCCGACGCTTTGGATGCCACCATAGGTGTACGATTCTCGCCTGCATGTATGGTTTGGGGTTAACAGCACGTCAGCACAGTCATTGCAATATGTTGCCAATTATGAGTTAAATTATTCATCGTTTCTGAAAGCAATGATAGTCCGTGCAATATGCTGACTGTCGGTTGAAAATAACTCTTTGATTCGGTAGATCTTAGTCAATTTCAATTTAATTTGGGGATACTTTTGACTTGATATTAACAATATATATCAATAATCAATATCTGAGATAACTTTGATACAGTTTATAGTTTATTGAACAAATCAATAACATTTAACGTGCCGCAGTGAAAGCAGCAATTAAATAAAACTGGTTCATTGTGTCCAAATATCTCCATAGTCAGCATTCATCTTCATTTATTCTGTTTCAATACCGTTGTTTAGAAGTTTTTGTTCAATATTCAAGATTTCCAAATGAACTTCACATCACCAACGCGTCGTGATAAAACAGATGTAGCCTGGTTCCATTATAGCTATATCCATCACAGCAATATGATTAGTACATGTGACACCAGACTTTCTGAAGAAAAGTATACCACGAACCTTTCCTCAAAAGGCAAAAAAAAAAAAAAAAAAAAAAAAAATAAAGGGTGGTGGGGTGGTGGGGCAGAAACATTCTTTAATAAACAGTTTATATTTTGAAATATCATTGTGACGTTCATAATTAGCAAATCTGTCTTATTTATATTAGACTATAAATTTGTGGAACAATCTACGTCGCAATAAAAAAAACTTCAATTCTACTTATGTTTTCCATAAAGCATTGAGTATGAATAAGTATGTGTTGTCTTGCCACTCCAGAGGTGAAAGTTATATATCTTTTATACATGGTTTATACCAAAGACTTATGAAAATGGAATACGCATATGCCTCGCTTGGCGCTCAACATTAAGAGGTTCGTGTTAAGACTGGTAGGCCTGGTGTCAGGATATTGTGACTGGGTGGGAGGGACATTATGCTTGATGTCTGCGGCATGATGCCCCAGTGCTAGACATCACTATTAACTGTCACACGGCAGACATTGTAATGACATGACTGAAAACTTATTAAAGCTACGTTTAAAATTCAAATCACACACACACACACACACACACACACACCTTTTTTCACGTTTTTTGGTAATTAAGGCGGATCAATATTTTTGAGTCATATTGCTTTCAAATATGTGCGTAGTAGCTCACTCCGACGAAACAGCATATCACTGCCTCTCTTAATGTCATATCACTACCTCTTCGCATGTTAATCATCCAGTCTTTGCGTTGAATAACCTACTTACACGTCTTAATCATATTGAATTAGACATGCTTTTGTTTGGCAATGCTATTTTTAATGACACAATTAATACTGAATTTTTTAACACGGCACACCAGTGTCTTTGACGTACTAACAGTTCATGTGTCTTTCTATTTAGTTGCAGAGTTCAAGAAAGTTTAAGCCTTTCCTTAATATCTTTTTTGCAATTCCTTTTCTTCGTTTAATTTTCACCCTTAAACACGAATTACAAAGCAGTTTTCTTTTAATTGTTTCAATGCATAAGTATCCGGAAGCCGTAATTTCGACTCACTGCCTTAAATCGATATGATGTGAGATAAGTAAAATAAGACAAAAACGGGAACAAAGCATAAGGGTTTCATATAGTGAAAAAGAAAGAATACAAATGATACTATAAATGAATATTGTATTTAATACTTATTCAAAATCAATTCTTCATTCGAGTACGATCGCTGTCAAAATATTTAAATCCTTGTGAAAGCACTTCTTAATTTATCCATGCATGCTTAGTACCAATGAACAACGTCGCTGTAAAACATATTAAAACTATTGCTTGTTGCACACTTACTAATGAAACGTGTATATGAACAAATTACAGTAGAGTATTGAAACTCAACACTTAACAGATTTTCTGATTAACCAATAAATCAACATCGCGTCACCCAAGTCGACAAGTACACCAAAATGTTTCTCGGTTAAATAACCCTGCAATTGGTGACTTAAATAAGTCCAGTATTCTGAAAGCGAAGGATAATTACGTTCGATCTTTGATATATTTCGTGGAAGCCGCAATTGTGCATTAAACTTCAATCGGCTTTATTGACAATATTTTTTAAATGCGGTCTAGTTGTTAAAGTTTGTTCGTACAATGAGGCATGCTCTAATAAAAGGGTGGTTCGATTATTTTTCAGTTTAATTAACATTTTCGTACTTTGATAGCATTTGGACGTATCAGATCTTGGCACTGTTTGGTAACTGCATTGAGTAAGGGGCAGATGATCACGTGTTTTTTGCACACGCCCAATGATGACATCGAAACGGGTATCTAAGCTGATTTTTAACACCTTTAAACCACTGTGTTATGGCCATGGTTTTCAAAATGTAATTGATAAGAAAACTTTGTGAACAGTGGCTTCATCATCTGAATTTCGAAGTAAATCAAACAATTAAAAGCTACAATATAGAAACTTCAAAAGTCAAACCACGCATATGGTACCCCAAATCCCCCGACAATCACGAAAATTGAGACCGACAAATACAAATGATACTACAACAAAATGTTGTTCGTTTTAGGTTAAATTACATTTTTCAGCGCATAACTAAACATGGTGGCCAGCATAAGCCCTGGTAAGAACCACCGACCCACGGGAAACTACTGGCAAGCTTTCCCACATTGGCCGCGCTCGAGACTCGAACCCATGTAGACACAGATGAGATGGCAATGATCGGTAAAGGAGAGCGCCACTCCGGGCCCCATATGATGATGATTATTATTAATATTATTAATTATTAATTGATGTAACTAGAAGAGTGTGGGACTGAACAAACTGACAGGGAAAAAGAAACGAAAGGGTTGAACCACTTTCGGACGAGTTTTTTCGTTTAGACCAAATTTGCCATGTGTTCGAAACTACAGTATCCAATGTTTCACAATGTTGCCACGTTTAGCTGTCAGTCTATCTATTATCTAACTCAGTAGGAAGCATTTCGAGGGACTGAATCGAGGGTCAGGTTGAGCTGAAACAGTTGGCGAGTTTTATGTTACCATTTTTTAAATGGCATTTCAATCGTTCACCGCCAGCATATCATGTCATAAATATCGCAAACAGCACATCAGTACGTAAATGACGTCTTTACTGGCACATCATAACCATTGGTTGATATTTTAAAAAACTCCAGTTGATGAACTATTGAATGCAGTTTTCCTACCGATTAGACAACGTCTGGGTTTAAATCTGTAGTGTTCTTGCTTCCATAACATGACTAGAGTTCAACTGGGCTTGCAATAGGTGGTCTTTAAAAGGCCAAAAGGGAGATTTTTGATTACGTATTTGAGATAAGAGCTGGTAGTTGAAATTTATTAATAGAAAGTGATTGTTTTGCCAAAAAAATAACAACTATATTTATGTTTCCATCTTTTTCTATGAACGGGTATTCATGAATGAGTTTTCTGGTGACTCCACGTAAATATCATGGTGGGAGAGAAATGGTTGACAAATTCAGGAATCTTGTCGAGTTGTTTTTGTGTTCATTCCCATTTACAGCCACATCATAGATAAATCTTCACCATCTTAGACGTTTTCGTAGTGCTTGATTCAGAAGTCATTGTTCTAGGTTTCCAATAATGCGCGTTCGAAGATTTGAACATAAGACTACTTTTTCTTGTCATCATATATCACATGACGTGTCTTAATGGAAACTTACTCCAAGATGCAATCACATTCGTGCAAGAACCTTCAAAGGTCATAATCAATGCTAGGTCTTGAACTCAAACCCAGAAAACATCTGTTTATAACTTACACATAGGTCAAAATGTATATACACACCGTAACTGTATTCTTAATCATGGACATACGTCAAACACACTATAAAAAGTACAAATACATAACTCAAAACTCTATCCTCAATGGTCAAACACACAAAATAAATTAAATATACATAACAGCGTGCAGTATGGTTAATATTGGAAAGTGATCACTACCTCTTGTCCTAGATTCATCTACTGCCCAATCGGCAACTTCCGCAATCTTCGGTGAGCATCAGGTTAAATCATTTGCTATCATTGTCCCGTTTTCAGGGTTAACAATAGGACAGCCATTATTAAACAGTGCCAGGTCGCACACCATATTCTACCTCTCAGTATTACCACCGCCGCTGTTAAAACGGGTTTCACCTCATCATTTGCAATGGGCATTAAAATCTCCAGAGATCATTATGTTTACTCTTATTTCACTCATCATATTGGCATGTTTTGGGTTTTAAGACTGCCCCTTCCCCATCCCCACCCTGCCTTCAACAAATCTGTTTAACACCAGCTCGGGTTTGTTGCCTGTGCCTAGCTTGATGATTTGGAATTCCGAAAATGGTTCGGAATTTATAGGTTGACTGGGTGCCTTCAGTAGACTCACTTGATAGAGCGTTGCTGACAAAACGTTGCCACTCATCCTCCCTAATTTTCATTAGGCCTGTGTTTGAATAAGCAAGTGGTATATCCTGGTAGTTTTGGAAGATTTGTTATTCGCTCGTTAAATCGGTCTCTTGAAGACGAATCACATCGGAATTATTATTTTCAGTTTCAACTTTTAGAATCAGTTCCGGGACGTTGGCACGTATCTCCCTGCAGCTCTACTGTCGAATACGGATTATATTTGTTGCACCCACGTTGTGTTTATCCTAGTTATCTCTATATAGTGTATGTCGGTAGCATTTCTTGCAGTAGGTATCCCGGTTTTAAGGGCTATTGGTAATGTACAATTCAGTACAGGTGGTTGGGTGTGGTTGTCTGATTGTTAAGAAATGGTTACAAATTATGGTCAAAGTGATGTCTCAATAATTTCAGTTAACTATCATGCACTATTTAGCAGTAAGTATGTGATAAAATAACTTACATTAAAAAACATTTTCATACGTTTTCGTCCACAAACTTTGATGCAGTGTACAACAGTATGGAGTATGAGGTGAAAAAAGCCACTGACACTTATGAATAATCCATTTAGTGGCAAGGAGATGTGGATTTTGAATAAAACTTTGAGAAATTGTACATGATCTCTTTGTCTCCAAAACTGTTTACAAATAAAATGGATTTTGATCAGTTCTTAACAACCTTGACGATAGTTCAGAAAAAGGTAAGAAAGTCTGTATTGACCATAGGCAGCATTGTATGATACAGATAATAACACAATTCTCCATGCATTTCGGCAATAATAATAATAATAATAATAGTCATTTCTACTTACACAACGCCCGGCTCACAATGGCGTCCACTGTAAAGTCACGACAGGATATAAAATAGCATCAATTGGATAAACAGACCGAAGTGCTGCTACCATTGGAGTCCTCATTGAAGAGTGCCACAATAGCAATACAGATAACGGTTTTCCTGGTGAGTTAAATGTTTCTTCCGGGCCCGAACATGAAAATAAGACATTTTACTTCATAGTGTTTATCGTGAGAAGAAAAACGAAATCTGATTGCGGTGGGATGACATCATAGCTGATGGACATTGCAAAACGTATTTATAGAACTCGGAGTAATATGTTATTTGTGTTATGTATTACGTTAGGGTTATGTATTTTAGGAAGGAAGGATTCTTGATATAAAGATACTGTAATTTATATTTGTCATCTATTCTCGGTCGGCTTATTCGGTATCGTTAGCCATTTTATTGTAACTTTTATATATTTGCGCTAATCGTAACCGTTAAACAGTTCATAAAATTGTCTTTACTAAATCCAAGAACTTTAATGAAATTGTTTTTACTAAATCCAAGGTCTGATATTCTGTGTCTCCCTCTAATACGGTCGGGCTTGGACTGACCTTTCGGTAGACATCTTTGGATAACAGAACTGAGTGCTCTCGTGCGAGGCATGAGAGGGAGTAGAAAAAGTTGTTGGTTCATTTAAACAATTGTGTGACAATAAGACCCAAGTATGACATGTTTCATAACTGAAGTCCCAATGGTTGACCACTTAGCTTTTGATTTTTGCCAGCATGTCCGAGAACAGCGAACATTTTCCACTGGAAGATCTGAAGGTGAAAACCGGCATTGAAAGTCTGACCCAAGTCCAGCTGGATAGACTCAGGCAAGTATTGGGCAAATGGGACTGCATATTTTCGAAGGGTCCCACAGACTTGGGAAAAACTGATATTATCAAACGATAGAGAGTGCATGACGATGATAAACCTTTATAACAGCCATACAGAAGAATACCTCAGGCATGTTTGAATAGGCGCGTCATCATATTAAGGAAATGTTATATGCTGGTGTAATCAGGGAATCTGATAGTACGGACTCCTCTAATGTTGCGTTAGTCCAGAAACGAGATAACAGCCTTCCTGTATGTATTGACTACAAGACCCTTAATGCAAAGACCGGGAAGAATGCTTACATGCTTCCGTGGTTTGATGATACCGTCAATATCTTGCCATGAGCCAACATCATTTCCAAGCTGGACCTACCATCAGGCTATTGGCAAGACGAGATGGAGGAAGACCACTAGAGATACACAACCTTCTCGGTCGGTTAACTTGGCCTTGATGAGGCGAACCGCATGAGTTTTGGTTTGTGCCACGCAGCAGCTACGTTTCAGCGTCTTATGGAGAAGTACATAGGAGAAAATCGCATCAAAGAGTGCTTCATATTCATAGACGACATTCTCATTTTTCTAAAAGACGTTCGATGAGCACATGGACCATTTAGACGCAACGTTCGCACAAATACGTCAGCACGGTCGTAAGCTGCAACTTTTTAAGAGTGAGTTGCTCATGTCCTCATTTGTTTATTTGATCACGTTATATCTGAGGAAGGTATAAAGACTGGCCCAGAGCAAACATATGCTATTAAGACTTGGCATAAATTTAGAAACACTGAGGAGCTTACGTCAGGTTTTAAGGTTCGTGGGGTACTATCGCCACTTTGTCGAGAACTTCTCGCAGAGAGCACAATCAATCATTAAGCTCTCTTTTAGATGGTCACGGCACGATCAAGGTGTCTGGAGAGAATTAGTCCAAAAAGAAACAGGCGCTGACCAAGAAATCGCCTTCGCGACAAGTTGCCCTCTAATACGATCTGAGCATTTTCAGACGATGCTAAACCATTTATCATTCATCAAGATGCTAGTAGTTTAGGTGCACTCCTATGCCTAAAATAAGATGGTATGAAAAGGGTCATTGCCTGTGCGAGTCGCGGATTGAGACCCAGTGAACGGTGTTATCCGGCCCATACGCTAGAGTTTTGGCGTTGAAATGGACTGTGACGAATAAATTCCATGACTAAGTCTTAGGTTCCTCTTTCGAGGTGGTCTCGGACAGCAACTCGTTGACATACGTCCTTTCGGCGGCAAAGTTTGACGCTGAAGGACATTGATGGGTTTCAGCTCTAGCAAACTACGATTTCTCGCTCAGGTATAGAGCTGGCAAAACTAACATTGACGCCTACACTTTCTCTCGCTCATATCGCAAATGTTCCTAGACGTAGCAGAAGCCAGTTGCCATTCAGCAATTTCATCTGTACCTTTGATTGAGTGTGTTTCCGATTATTCGGAGCCTAATTCGGACGATGAGGTGTTTGCGTCCGAACATTGTAAAAAACATTAAGTGGATGACTGAACAGTTGACCGATAAAACACTAGAAAAATGTATTGTCCACAAGAGTATGGGTTTTCGACCAAAAGAGGAGGGTCGCCGGAGAGAAAATGCGTCTGTCCATAAATGTCTTCGTGAATGGAACCTTCTTGTAGTTGAAAACGGCGTTCTCTACAGAACCATTTCTCTTGATGGTCAATCAATCAGATATGCTTATGATAGCAGTCATACCAGAGTCTAGAAATGAACGGTATCCGTAACGATATGGGCCAACAAAGCAAGGGGAAGACACTTTGGTTAGCTAGGTAAAGCTTTTATTGGTCTAGTCTGGAGAAGGACGTCAAGTTGGAGTCTTGCAAACGGTGTTATACGCAGACCAAGCCAGTTAGGGCAATGGCTGAATTAACCCCAATTAACACCACTCGCCCCACTGAGTTCGTCTGCATAGACTTTTGTCACTAACCGGTTTAAGAAGGGGTTTGAGAGTGTCTTGGTGATCGCTCATCATTTCAACACGGATACTCAGGCCGTTCCTTGCCAAAACAGACAGCTCAGATAACCGCTAAAGCACTTTATGAGCACTTCTATCGATATTACAGGTTCCCGGAAAGACCTTACATCGATCAGGGGCGTAGTGTCGAGGGAAGGGTTATAAAGAAGCTATGCAAATTAGTGAACATACAGACGGCTCGCTCCTCCTCGTTTCACCGAAAGAAAAAATGGTGCATGTGAACGCTTCAAAGGGACGCTCTTAAAAATGCTAGGGACACTAGAGGAAGAGCAAAATAAAAAATTAAAAAAACAACATGATTCGACGTACATTGCTCCAATTGTCCATGCATATAATGCGACTAAGAATGATTCCACTGGATTTTACCCCATTTTCTCACACGTAGGCGGAAAACTGAAAGACCACCTCCAATTCGCTTACACAGGCTCGGCGAGGCATTCGAATAATAGACATGCTAAGAACAAGGACCGTATTAGAGAGAGACACATACTCTCAGACCGTGAGATTAGTCCTAAGCACACCGACTCCACATGTGTCACGGGAAGACTCAGGCCAGCAACCGGTAAGTTGTTCTAGCAGGGACTGAAAACCACTCGAACCACTAGGCCAGTTTGTGCATTCGCAGACAATTTCCTACGTATACGATATGTTTATCGTATTTGTCTCGTATGTATTATTGTATATTAAGTAAACTTTCTGTTTTGTTTTAGGTTTATCCAGTATGTTTCATGATTGTTAATAAACCCCTCTACCAGCGAGTGTTATAGTAATTAATACCTGTACAATACCCGGGTCACATTAATAACCTCGTCGATCATATTACCAGATAAATCTAAGCAATTTGGATGCTGGGATGGTTTTATCTTTTGTTAATTGATTTTATTTGTTCGAGTTCGAATATTGTCAGCGTGGATGTTTGTTGTTACATTTTTGTGTATAATCATTCTTTTGTTTTATGTCTATGTGTACTTTATTTCAGCGTGTGGACTGATTTGGGTCTTATGTAATATTTGTTGTCTATCCTTTCGGTCCCAAGTTTTGTTTCTGATAATGTTTGGAGGAATGTGTCTTGACCCGATGTGCGGCAGTTGCTGAAGTGTATAGTCATAATACTGATTTGCTCTTACTAGCGGTGAAGTATGACAGATTATGTTGTTCTATGTAATTTATTACTTTTCTTAATGGGGCCCCGAGTGGCCGAGTGGTCGAAAGAGCTCTCCGTTACAGATCACTGCCATCTCACCTCTGTTTGCGTGGGTTCGAGTCTAGGATTCAGCCACTGTGAGTATGTGATAAAGCTTCCAATAGCTTCACGTGGGTCGGTGGTTCTTTCCGGGGTTTTTCCGGGTTCTTCCTCCACCATTAATACTGGCCTTCATGCATAGCCTATCGTGTGCTGAAAAATGGCGTTTAACCATAAAGCAATAACTTTTTTCAATAATGGTGAAATGGCTTTGTTATGAATGAGGATGACGAGGGCTCCGTCAGTTGCATATTTTCGCTTTTTATATTGCACTTTCCTGCGTGTGATCCCTAACATCTATCATATTTTGTGTTTTAATATACATCCGGAGAAAAAGTGTCCCGATTTTTTGCATTTTAGCAAAACTCAGCTGGAATTTTATTCACAGAGGAGGGAAAGAGAGAATCCCAATTTGACGCGTTTGTGCATTCATAGCATTCTGTTTAATTAAAATGTATTCGCCTTAATAATTGCCTCCGTGTGAGAGTTTAGCCCACTCAAAGGGCTACCACTACTAGACAATCTGCTCATTGGGGGATTAAAAATTAATTAAAATTAGTTGTTCCGTGTGAGAAATGGCCAACCATCTGACGATACCCAGTCCAGTATACATAAATGCTCGGGTCTTGTGTGCGTATGTGTCTCACATTACAGGAATAATTCATGTCTGGCGGAGTAAACGGAGGAAATGGTGCGGAAGAAGGCCCCAAATGTGTGTCGGAAATTTTCTGCAACATCAAAATTCGCAGTATTAATAAAATCATGTCTTGTTTTACCTACTTCGGGCGTTCCATAGCAACCAATAATGTGTTAGCGATATATTTATTTATGTCAATTCAATAAGTTATTAAAGCTTTTCCTACCCACGTTATTTTAGAAATTTTGTGTGCAAAATGTACTTAATATTTTACGATGTAATAGAAAAATCAGGTCTAGGTGACCCATTGTAATATTTCCGGGTTTAAACTCCACTCGACAAAATCGTAAACTGTTCGATAGAATCGAAAGATCTTTTTGAGTCATTCTAAAATTCGGACAATGAAAAACTAAAGGTTCTTTATATTGTATCATGCATAGTGATATTTATGTCTTATAATTGTGACCGTTTTTATACGGGAGACTGGATGCCATTTGTGGTAAATAACATTTTCTCCAAGCATCGAGTCATACAATTTTGCGAAGATCCAAAGTTATGACGAGAAAGTCTTGAACCTGACCGAACTTTAAATCATCTTTTAAGACGTCAAAGCTGACCTTTTAGACGAACGAGAGTTCAGTCAGTCTTATCTCTTTACATTTGATATGAAGTTGTCTTTCTTTGTGTTGGTGCTAGAGAGTATAATTGTTAGATCAACCTCAGACAGAACTAAAAATAGTGTCTTCGGGATGCTCATAGGTCCAAGATCATGAACGCTTGTGGTACCTACTTGGGTGGTCAATGTACCTGCATCAACTCTCCTTACAAGCAAGTCATCATGACTTTGCAAACGATCTTTATCCTTCGTTCTGTTCGCAGTGTTCAAGGGCGATTACACATATGGAATTGGTACAGTTCTTTGAATTCCGCTTTGTCTTCTGGAGTCAGACAAGAAAAAGGAATCGCCGCTAGCTTACTTGTCTGATTTCGATTTCAGCCATTTGTTGATTTAGCCTGAAAAATCCATAGAATCGAGTCTCTGTCCAGTAGTGTGCCACATGTTTTTAAAAAGCGGTATCAGCAATCGAGAGCAAGAAACAATTATACGTTCACCCACATTCCTGTCAAGGTATGTTCTTGTTCATCGTGTCATCAAGGCTGATATCGAGTACATGCTTCAAAACATGTGCGGCATAAAGGAAACAGCAGTGTTCGTGGCAATCATGAGGCAATATTGTATGATACAAATTTGTCGGCGGCAAAACCTTGCATTTGATCAAGGCATGACTGGCATATGGACTTCAGTTCCCGTAACCAAGTGCCGCCCATCCGCTTCAACTGTTGTCTTTGGGGTTTAAACTCCACATGAGAAAATCGTAAACTGTACGATAGAATCGAAAAATCTTTTCGATAAAATTCAGACAATCACAAAATAAATGTTCTTTAATGCATTTGTCTCATGCATGATAAGCTACACAGAATATAAAATCACATGGTTATTATTATTAATCTAGTTTTGATCATCAATGGATACTTCCTCGAGTTTTATTTTGAATGTAATACGGATGCATAAAGACACGCATAAAGACATTGTCTTGGTCACTAAAAGGACTTATCATTTCTTTCCTGGACAAATGTGTAACTTTTGGTAATTTGTTCCAACATGGTGTGACCCACTCTGATGCACTCGAAACGACTTTTCTGTTGTTAGAATTGATTCATGCTACGTTTGCTCGTAACTTGTTGGACAGGCGAATATCAGCTTGCAAGTATGTGAACAAGGATTTAGCGATCGGGAGCAACGTATTTATTTTGGAGATGTCATTTCTGGTATGTATTTTAATTCTGCTAAAATGTATTGTAGTAACACACTAACCGTTTGAAATCATTCTCTTCCTGTTTCGCATTGTTCACGGTTTTCCCCTTCTTCCCTTCTTGATTTCTCTGTTCTTATTCTTGTTGCTGTTGTGGAGCAAATGCTTTCTCGTTCTGATGTTGCAAGCAATGTTTACATCTTTTTTTTTTCGTATATTCTGAAATCATCATGTGCTAGTAATCAAGTAATGACGGAAAAGAAAGTACGGCTGTACTACCGCAGGACAAAAAGCCTTGTAAAGAAGATGACTCGCAAAAAGCAAAATCCATATTCAAGTCATTCTCTCTCTCTCTTTCTCTCTCTCTCTCTCTCTCTCTCTCTCTCTCTCTCTCTCTCTCTCTCTCTCTCTCTCTGTGTACTTGAATACTTAATATAACTTTAATTTTTTTTAGCCTTATTGCTACGATGTCTGCAGTGTCGCAGGTTATAGCGATGTCTAGCACGGGGGCATTATGCTGCAGACATGTAGCATCTTGTCCCACACTGTCACATCATCCTGACACCAGACCAACCAGTCCTAACATTAACATCTTAATTCTGAGCGCCAAGCTAGGCATCTGCTTATTCCATTTTTATAAGTCTTTTTTATGACCAGGTCAGGGTTCGAACCCGCGATCTCCCTCATCCTAACCACTTAGGCCATCGCCCATATATAAATATTTTGTTGTTAACTATAGTACATAAATTGAAAATTAGAAAATGTGTAAATGGACGAAAATTAAATAGATTTATTAGCCATTGGGTAGAACTCAAAATATCCACTACTCTATTTTTATTCCCCAACCAGTAAAATATGTTGTGATGGACCAGCACTAAAGAGAAGCTTAAAGAAGCCGTATAGCTGTGCTACTTGTGTTAACCATCATTGGTTAAGGTACCCTGGCGACCCTTTTCAGGGTCACCCATATCTCTTCGATACCACACAAATTCAGTGCCACTTTATGTATCGTGTGTAATGTATGTCTACGTCTGTTCACAACGAATTTAAACTTAAAATCCCTTTTGTATGATAGTAGCATGTATGGTGTGGTCTGAGAGCATGTTTGTGTGTAATTATAGTTTGTGCATAACACGCCTTTCCTCTGCTGTTTCATAGTATATTACGAAGCATTGGATAATAAATCATATATGAACATGTCCGTGGACACATTTTCTAATTGGAGGCGTAATGTTAAATTCCTAAGAGCCCCAGAAAGGCTCCATATGTAAACCTACGGCGTAGTATTCATTCCCTCTGCGTCTCTGATCGCCACATATTATTGCTCTCACTCCAGTGAAATCTTTAGGTCACATTAACCTACTTTTGGTATGGCAGGGTCTCCATTTTTAAGATCAATACACGTATCATTTTTCATGAGTGCAGGTGAAATAGGGTTCAGACCACGTAACAAGGAAATTAATGAAAATTCCAAAGTTACTCAAATGTGAATGAGATCACTCTGACTTATTTTCGAAATGTTTATATAACTCACCTTCAGATGCATTCACGTACAACAGTTTTAAGGTGTAGATGAAATAGGTTTAAGATACTGGAATTAACGAACGAATATATGAAAACATAAAATTTACTATAGCGTAAATTTTAGGTCACAGTGAGCTACCTTTTCCATCGCTAAGTTATTCTATTTCAATAACACCTACATGTCAATCTTCATAAATGTAAATGAAATAGACCTGATTAAACCGACTGGTCTTGAACGAATATTGCCAAAATGAAGACTTCATGTGTAGCTTCACCGATCTACTAGACTATCGGCAAGCAACATCAACCCTCAACTCTATTCTCATACGCAAATATAAGCAGTGGTCTTATGACAATTGTAGTTAAATGTTACCGCCAAATAGGCTACTTGCTGACTACAGACGACAAACGATGAGTGGATGAAAATATATCACGAACATAATACTTTTTGCAAAGTTCGATGTAGGTGATCTACATAAATCCACCAGCAAGCCCTCCACTCTGGTTTTCACGAACAAATCTCTAACAATAATCCGGAATCCAGCCATCTGATTGTACAAAATGTAAATGACTTCTCAATGCTAGGTTTTATTCTAGACTTATATGTTCTTTAGAAAATGATTTAGAAAATGATTTAGAAAATGATTATATCTCTGTATTCAACATGCTCAGCTTATAATGGCTTCAATCCAAAGATTTTGATATAATCATCTGTTTTTTGGTACAGAATGTGCGCTTGTGCCATCAACCAAATGGCATGAAAGATACTTGATGCACACTTGTGCTAAGGTAATAGATTGCTTCAAACGAACTTCAACACCACAATTCGGTCAATGAAATCCATTAAGAACATGCCTGGAGGCTATCAATCATTATTTTACAAACACTATTCTTCACTCGAAATAATTACATCATGGAGGTAGTACTTTTCTTATTGGCTCTTGTTGTTAGGTAACAATGTTACATGCTAGTATTTGCTATGGAGGTATCGGTCAGGAACTTTGACTCTTCATCCTTTCATGAAAATATGAGAATTTTGTTTTATTAATCTTCTGAACTTCAATGGATTTATGGAAGAAAATTTAGTTATTAAAACAAGATTTCAGCCGCATTAAATGACTAATAGGAAGTTAATACATCAACTATCATAGGTTTGCTTCATAAATCGTTCATTTCAACAGGGTGCACAGTGAATTAAGTCCATATAGTCTTTCTAAAATAGCAACTATATTATACAATTTGCTCTGAGATTCAAAGGGTTGTCATTACATAGGAAATGAAGGCCCTAATGGCCAAGAAATTATTCCACAAGATCAAGATTATCTTGAGGCTAAACTCTACTCATGTGTTGCGCCTTTCTCGGTCTTTTCACTTGTAATCTGATTAATGAAGCCAGTGACAGTTTCCTCAATACGACTTTCCCTAGCTTTTCATAAAATTTATATCTTTGCATGCTATAACGCTACGTCAATAGTCAATTCAGTGCATGTTGTCATTTTCGCAAGAAAACCATGTCCAGAAAAGCACACCATATACAAAACGTTATGTGAAATATATTATAAGTTATCACTGTATACTGAATTACATCAATTGTGACTAAATAACACGTAAGAACGTTGACATAACGAAAGGACCACATGAGCGGGGTTTACGGGCTTGAGTATCACGTACTGTTTTGTTTTAGTTTGCTATTATTGGTCTGTTAGGCTTTTTTGAAGGGTTTAGATATTTCAGCGAGGAAAATAACAAAGTTAACATACATTTCCTTCTAAGCATAATTTATATACAATGAGAAATAGTTAGTTACTTTCTTTTGATGAAAAGATTGCAGCTGATTGTCGCAAATTAAACGTATTTCAATGCGCAAACAAAAGGTGGTACAAATTAATAAGATATAACTCGGAAACCCGACGGATGAAAATTACCTTGTACTTTAAGAGATGTAAATAGTGTTGAAGGTAAAGCTCAGTTTGTATTAGTTTACTCAGACCTGCGGAATGGTGTATAGACAGTTTTTCTGCGCAATTAACATACTTTCTAACTGATTAAAATCTAATTAGGAGCTGTGCATTATATTAATAAATACATAAGATGGGGATTTGGATTATATGATGGCGGTAATTATACTCAAGAAACTTCGTCACTCACTTATTCGGCTACTATTGCACAAATTTATGCAAAAAAACATATGCAAAACTTGTTTTTTTTTAGAAAGGCTTGAGAACTACATATTCAAACTATGGTGCTTACATAGAGGGATTTTCCATAATCCTTTGGAATGGAATGCTATAAAATAGAGACGAAAGTAGGTGCCAAGTCTTACTCATTCATGGAATGTACTTAATTCCGCCCTCATTGGCTTTAACATTCCTGTTTCCATATTGGCATGACATAACCTTCTGAATAAAAAATCGCACTCTAATCTATAAGGTGAAAATATTTATCCAATAATACTAATGTTACTATTAATAAGAACAATATAATCTCTGTGGATCTCAAAGATGTTTCAAATTATATATATATATTGATTTAATTGCGTTCAAACAATTGTGGGAAAACTTTAAATAAATGTTACGCTTATTACGCCAAATAATTCATCTTTAGATTGATATGTATTTTAAAAATAGCATTATCATAGTAATTCGATCTTGATAGCTAAATCACGTATTGTTGTCAGCATGAGAAAATCCAGATCATGAACCGATGCTTCGCGTCTCGTAAGAATCCACATTTCCTGATGCTGACAACTCGACGTGATCAAGATTGAATTATCGTGATAATAATATCATATCATTTTAAACGCAATATTTTCAATTAGTTTGCGCCAGGGACATTAATTCAAATACCTGTATTACACTGGACTGAGATTTTTTTTAAATAAACGTGCTATGCTTTAATTTTACTCAATTATTGTAGTGCATCATTTACATGCAATAATTTTATTCATTTAGGACAAAAAATTCTCCAGTGAAAGTGTTTGTGCAATTGGGGCAAATTTCGTTGGTCTAGTGAAATTTGTCGTTGTCTTCAACTGGTGTGTCAGTGTTCTTTCTACTGGTAAAATGGAATTGTGGGATAATAAGAATTATATCACTGAATTGTTATATTCTATTAGTCAGTATTACCAACATAATGAGACCAAAATACCAAATGCATACAATTATAATTAGTACCAGTTAAATGAAAATTTACTATAATTACATACAGGTTACTGCAGTTGCATCATTGTTTTTCAAATCAATCAAAATCTTGCATATATATATATATATATATATATATATATATATATATATATATATATATATATATATATATATATATAATAATAATAATAATAATAAAGTGAATAAAAAACGTAGGAAATATATAAAATCATCTTCAATATAAATAACAAACATTTCAGACGAATCAAGTCTGGTGGAAATGAATGGAAACTAGAGCACGAGTATGAAAGAAATATAAAATATAAAATATTGTTTACAAGTAAAGTGAATCTAGAGCGTGCATTTACGTGAATTATTAAATATACAGAGGTTTACTTTTTGCATATTGATGCTTATTATAGCAGTTAAATGTAATGTCTGTTGAATACCAAAACAAGATATATTCCCCATATGTAGAACCATTATACCAAATACAAATCAGAACAATCACATATGAAGTAAATAAATATTATATTTAAATATTGTTTGTAGACTGATGCCTCTGCCCTCCCACACATTTGCACCTAGTCTGCCAAAGGGCATGCTTTCTTTAGAAATTCTCTCTTTGGTTTCATCATCGATGTGGACTGTTCCTGAGAGTGTGCTACCGCCGAGATAGGTGCTCATGTCCACTGACCTGAATGTCAGATCAGCACCAGTTTTTATTTAGGACCAATCACACATTATAAGTCTTCTGGTGAAACCCTTTGCAGTTATGAATTTCTGTTTCGGAGGAATAGCGATAAACACGATTGGTAAGTTGGCCGCCACGATGGCCATACTGGAAGTAAGATCGGAATCATTTAATTTAGGACCAGTTAGGCATCATAAAAAGTCTTTTAGTGACAACCCCACTCTTATGTCACGTGTTCATGCTAGAATAAACAGTAACAGAAGAAAGAGTGAGAACAACAAGCATTGAAAAATACACAATAATGTATTCTGTGACAATGAAAAAATATGAACTTACGGTTTTATAGAATCAAATCTAAAAATAATCCAAAAGCAATCCGAGAATACAATTTTAGTAGTCCTAATAACAAAATGTTCTACTGATTTCACGTTCGAATCCCGACGAAGAATCCAAGATGGAAGACGATGACGTTTGCTGCATTCTGTAGTATCTACAGTTCCCTGTAGAAATAAGAAACAAGTTCAGGATTTAGATCAACACCTGGTGTTTATAAACTAACAGTCAAGATCAAACTATTTTCTGAAAAAAGTATGATCTCTAGTGAATAAATTTACATTACAATATCATGTAATGAAAAATATTTTTTTTTACAAACTGACAAACAATTAAATTGAAATAAATATATATTAAATCAGATATAATTAAATCAAATATTCATAACACCCATGTTGATATGACCATTCACTTATGAGGAGTAGCGGTAAGATTTCAAAGATGACCGCTAAGGCGATAATATTGCATGTCCTGAAGGCAACAGTTTCATTAAGGACCAATTAGGCCTTGAGATAAATGTGTGTGTGTGTGTGTGTGTGTGTGTGTGTGTGTGTGTGTGTGTGTGTTTAATGGTAATGCTACAATGAGTTAAGGAGGACGATGAACAACATGACATCCCCTTAGATATTCTGGTCTTTGACCAACTGAGCTAAAAAAAAACATTCATCTGAATCAATATTGCTCTTGGACAAGTAATCAATCTATATGAAACAATAATATTACATTTAGTAATCTTTGACATGACATTGATTGTTATCGAACGCTCGAATCCATATTATGAATTCCTTATGAAGACTCTAAAAATACAGTCTTCTTGTTTATTTGTTATTTGTTGAGAGGTGGTACCCTGGAAGATATCAGGTTTAACGTCAAGTTTTAAGGTTCTATTGAATTAACTGTAATAAAACCCATTCAATAAAACAATTAAACGCTTATAAAGCGAATATAAAGGAAAACGAATGCATATTATTTGGAGTTAAATGCAGTATGGGAGGAAATTTTGTAAAATCCTGTTATATGTTCTACAAATGTGAGGTTAATATAATACTTGATACTGTTAGATGCACAATGCTGGTAAAAAAATTCTCACTAAATTTAGATACAGACGTAAATATTTTGAGACATTAGGACACATAGATAAATTGATTACATACAAAAATTGTACGACTACGTGCGATGACATATGATCGTCGCTTGGATTACTGAAATATGCTTATTTGACAGAGTCAAGACACAATAAATGTTTAGTTACAGTTTCTAAATAACAAACTTTTTTGGCATAAATCGCCGTAGTATCTACCTTCTATGTACATACATGTGTAGCCGTGCATCCACCACTTCGCTGAACTGGAAATGACCAGCGAGCGTGGTCGGCTTTGACACAGAAAACTTCCGTTTCGTATGAAATGCACAGATCATAACGATGTTAGCCTCCCCCAGTTCATAATCAGGTTTGAAATTATAAACCAATCAATGAATTGACTAAGTTCTATGCATTTTTAAATCTCATGCGTTTCGATTTTTACATCGGTGGGGGTACAAACAAAAGAGGAAGTATAGTCAGACTATAGAGCCACTTCTCCAGCCTCAAAAGTGTACAAATTCAAAGAACCTGTATCAGTAATCCACAAATATATAAGATTGATGTTACGTGTTGGTGTTCGTCCATTGATTTCGAAAATGATTATGACATCACTGACGGGTTTGGTTTCTATGAGTACGCGAGTGGCTGATCAGGCCAATTTGTGCCCTGAACTATCTGTGGCACGCTACCCTGGTCAATAGAGGGTGTACTGCTTTTCTGAGATTTAAACTGCTCACGCTTCTGCGCTGGGTCTGTAGTTATCTGTTCGAAATATGTAGTTCCAGTATGGGTGAGACTCTGCCAGGTGGATCAATCCTATGCGTGATCTTCCAAAGAACCAGAGTCGATGTTGAAGTGTTCCATGGAAAACTTGAGGGAACTGAAGCTATTCTTTTGATTAGTCCTCATTGATTTTAAGGTTTTTGTTAGTTTCTGTGCCATGTGCAAGACTATTGTTTTGTAGACTTCTGTTGATATATCATCTGCACAGTTGTTCTGACAGCAGGTGGATTGCTGTTACAGTTTCAGTCAGCTCTGAAGGATCAGCAAGCGATATGTTCATTTCCACCTGGGAGAGTCGATGATTTTCCTCCTGGCTAGTAGATGACGGTTGATTGATGATGCTGTTAGAGTGTTGTTCCCATCTTTGAAGTAACCTTTTTTTGTCAATGGGCAGCGTAGCGCTGTCAGCACTCAGTATTGGTGATGGTCCCTATGACTGAACTCCGTAATTTGTCTCCAGAGCTTCATATAAGTTATTCATATTATTCTTGTTTCTGTATGAATGGATCTCATCTGCCTTATTGTTCAGCCATGAGTCTTGCAACTCTGAGTCCCCTAGATATTGTTGAAGTGCTATCTTCAGGATATGCCATCTTTAGCCGATGTTTCTCATTCAGAAATATCTGTAAGGCAGTATCATTCTTATCAATCTAATCTTGATGTTTACCTGTGGTTAGACTGAGGGTCTTCGGTGCAGTTGAGTACATAGAATCTCTTTAGGATGCCCAGTTTTCCTCGACATTCGCAGGGTTAGTTTCTATTGTATCCAGTTGGCTTCACGGTTCTTTGACAAATGCATTTTCACATTCTCTTGTTTCAATTTGGAGACATGAAGCTTCTTGGGCACTTTTTTGCTTTGTGGTTGACTGCTAGGCTGAATTAGTATATTCAGCTTGGCGACTATAAACCTGTGATCAGTCTAGCATTCTGCTTTCTCATGGCCTTCGTCTCAATCGGACATCCGGCCTGTCTCTTCTTCTGACGATGACGTAGTCAATACGATGCTAGTGTTTGGAACATGGTGGCATCCAAAGACATCTGGCACGCGGAATACTGTATTAGTGATTATGGGTCTTGTTCAGAAATGTTCCAATTTGGAAGAATCCGTTGCTGTTGCACTGGCAAAATCCATTTTGACACTTTCTGAATATCATTGATGCATGTATTGCACATCATTAACAAACGGCATGCATAATGTTTGAGTGACTCTTTTAACATGGTATACTTGCATGTTACCTTATAAAGTAACACACTGAGGTTGATAAAAACATCGACGCAAAACAATGCTAGATTATCAAAATATACACTTCGTTAATTGTGTATGATATAAATTAAAAATTTGAAATTGAAAAAGACTAATATTGAGACTGCCAACTGAAGTGCATATATTTCATGCTGGAAGTGATGACATATTTACGATACAGGTCAACATTTAAACTTTTTACGTCAAGTGTACAAAAGATCTCACATGTTACATTAAGCATTCTCGCTCTCGACGGCTCAAATTATGGCGCTGATTTACAAAGTTAATATTGCTACGGGAAAATGAAAAACCGTATAATAGTCGACAAAGAGAGTATGAACCGAACAGAAATAAGTGACACTTTCTGGGCTTTCACTTTCAAATTCGAATAGAATAAAATTAATTTCTCATATTGATTTTAACTTGATATAAAATTTTCTGGTACTATTAAGTACTATTTGGTCTTTCCATATAATTTACTTCCTTAGGCCATTATGCATCATTATGGTATTTTTTGCATCGGATTATGCAAACGTAATTTGAAAAAAAATGAAAAAAAAAGACATTGTGCGGCAAAAGGACATTATGCTTTAAGATATAAAACAATCTACATTTTTCAGCTAGATAACAATTGGAGAAAATATCATCAAGTTAATGGATCTTCACATTCATTACAGACTGCATTTTCAGAGATTAGCAAATAGATAATGCTTTATGGCGGAAAACACGACAAAACAAGCATTTAATTAAATTGTCAATTTTCTCTCTAATTCCTCTGAATTCCAGTATCTTAAATTGCCAACAAAGTTCATAAATATTATTTTGAGTTTTTCCCAAACGTTTCAGCCTAAGGATCATATTCACAGAATCTACACTAAAAGGTTTGAGGATATTTTGTTTCGTGTCAACTAAAACTGTGTTGTGCAATCGTCAATCGCGACTGTCGCATGCGCCTTGACAAAGATATTTGCTTCGTGATAACGTGTTATTGAAGAGAGATTCAAACTGAAAAACTAAACAGACACAACATAGGAAATACCTATTCTAGGATTTAAGTATATTAGTTATAAGCCGGTTCCATTCGTCCCATGGTAGACCTTTAAGAGAGTCATAACTTTTGTCGTAGGCGGAATGAAATTTACGAAACATTCCGAATGAAATACGCCATTGGCTTGAATGATACCTTGGGGAAACACTTAGTGACGTAAAAAACTCTCAAAGTCTGCTTATGTGGATAGTTTGGAACCGTGCTGAGAAACGTTTAAACACCTTCAAATCAATATTGAAAAATAGAAGATAGGTGTGCAAGATTGAAACTTCAATTTCGTTAAAGGAGTTTGCCATGTCAAAATTATGCGACATTGTGTTCCAGAGCAGATGCAACTAAATTTTCAAAGAAAGTTCCATCTACATATTTTTTTAATAGCATGGCTCATCTAGTTGAAATATTTACATTTTATTATTTTCAGTGAAAATAACACCGTTATTCGGGCGCAGTACCAGTGTCGTTTTGAAGAAAAACCCAAATCCACAACTATGATTAGATTTTTCGGTTAGTGTGTCTTCGAAAGGGGTAATAAAGTGATATCGTTCATTGTTATTATTATTATTATTATTATTGTTATTATCATTATTGTTATTAATCATTATTATTATTATAAATGATAATATGCCATATAATCATCGTAGTAATACCCATTCATTCCTTGTCGTAAAAGTACACCAATTATGGTACTAAGACATTCTATGGAAACCTTTGAGTATGCGATTGTCCGTACATGATGGTACTGAGACATTCTATGGAAATCTTTGAGTATGCGATTGTCCGTACATGATGGTACTGAGACATTCTATGGAAACCTTTGAGTATGCGATTGTCCGTACATGATGGTACTGAAACATTCTATGGAAACCTTTGAGTATGCGATTGTCCGTACATGATGGTACTGAGACATTCTATGGAAACCTTTGAGTATGCGATTGTCCGTACATGATGGTACTGAGACATTCTATGGAAACCTTTGAGTATGCGATTGTCCGTACATGATGGTACTGAGACATTCTATGGAAATCTTTGAGTATGCGATTGTCCGTACATGATGGTACTGAGACATTCTATGGAAACCTTTGAGTATGCGATTGTCCGTACATGATGGTACTGAGACATGATTTGGAAACTTTTACAGCATGTGATAATCCGTACATGGTAGTACTGAGACATTCTATGGAAACCTTTGAGTATGCAATTTTCCTTATATAGAGATATTGAGGCATCTATGGAAACGTTTGTTCTGTTGGTTCAAAACGAAGAAAAAGGTTACTATTTAGTACAACGATAGCTAATCCCCACCCCCCGCGATTTTCTGCCATTTCAGGTTTCTTCATTTAATTTGCAATGAAGACATATATTCTGCATCATAAAGATTTATAACACATTGTAATTGAAATATGCGATAACTTCCCATTTTTGGAAAGTTAGGATTATTCAACTCCGACAGCAGCCGAGTCTCATACGGTTTTGAATTCTGTACATTTGGAAATGATTTACTACGGTCCCATTCTCATGTTTAATAATTTTATCATGATTTAATTTTTATTTGTTTTGCTGTAAATATCTTCGAGTACTTTAGAAATAACAAAACATACGTAGAATACATCTGCTGGATACAACAAATGTTAAGACCTATTCAATTGATTACAACCTTTTATAACAGTTGCAAGCTTGTACTGCGGTTTCGTTACAGCCGGGTACCAGTAAATGTGTTAGGTTGAACTGGGTTCAAGGGACTAAATCAATTCATAACAGCGAAAATTAGCATGCACGGGTCTCCATGATCTATTGGAATTATTTTCCGTTTAAACAAATTAAATTAATCTTTTACCATTCATGATTCAGGTAATGATTTTTTGTCCTGTAATTACCAAACACAGATGGTTGAGCCATGATAATCAGTGAATAAAAATATTACCAATGACTTTTATTATTTTAACTATTTACCCTTGTACCACCCATTGAACAAGAAATTTGATTATAACCTTGAAACACCAGTTATATTTTCAACAGTCTAAAACCCACATGTTTAATATTTTTAAATATTCATATGTGATATGACCAATGTTCACAGTAAAACTACATAATTTGTCATTCGTACTCTAGTATTCCAGCCGCAATTCATTTTCACTCATTAATGTAATATTAAAATTGTTAACAACGCACACAGCTTCTTGATCGTATTCCCATGCATTCTTAAATGCATGATGTAGGCAATCCAGCTAAACTTCTACCATATCCATGAAGGAGTTAGAGAGGGAAAACTTTATGCGTTAGATCATCTTTGATTTTTCAATAAATCTTATTTTTTTCCAATTTAAACATTTGTTACTTTGTTATATCTTTACTCCGAGCCATTTTACACTTGCAGAAGATCCGTTTTGTTTGTTATTGACACATCTGCAATAAGTTGGGTTCAATTAGCGTAGTGGTAGAGAACTCACTTGCATGTAATGCGATTCGGATTCGAACTCGACCTGGGATGTATGGTACCGTGGTTTCCAAATCGGACAGGCGGAGTTTCTATCGGCACCCCGGTTTCTTTTTACAGTAAGGACCACAAATATGTCTCAAAACACATTCATGACCAAATTCTTAAACTTAAAAATAAAATAAAAAACCGCATTAAACGAAAACCTCGACTGTCACTGAACGTTTACATATCAAAGTTGCATATATGCAAAATTTTATTCAGATACACTGACGAAGTCTGTCCATTAAGTCCAGCACAAATGTCAGTGAGAGTGGAGTATGTCAAGTGTTGCAAATACATTTTTTTCTGTCACGAGCTTGTTTCTTCTTGTATTGAACTGCAATTACACACGTATAAAGTTAATATGTATGAAAGTTAGGCCACATTGGAGCTTTTCAGTAAGAAATTCTGTTTTGAACGTTTTCTGAATTTTTAAAATGTGGTCACAAATGACGTCCTTTGCAAGTTCGGCGCTGTGTTATTGAACAATTAAATAAGTTTGTGGAAATAAATCGTCGCAGTCGTCGACTCGTTAAGATTCGCAACAAATAATTCGAGATAGATTTGTTGTTCAGTGCATATAACTTGTTACCGATATTAAATTCTAATCGCTGCTAGGCCAGGTCAAGCCAATTAAATGTCTCTATCGTAAGGGACGACCAATGAATCTTCAGGAATGAACGTGTGGGGGTAGGGTCTTCCCGAAAAGGTAAATAAATGATAGAGTTTTAGCTATAACGTAAGCAAATAACCAAGCCCTTACTTCAGAATAAATAAACGAATAAGCCCTCACTTTTGAGCAAATAAACAACCAAGCCCACACTAAAGAGTAAATAAACGATCAAGCCCTCACTAGAGAGTAAATAAACGACCAAGAGCTCACTCCAGGGTAAATAAATGATCATGCCCACATTTCAGAGTAAATAAATGTTCCAGCCATCACTTAAGAGTAAATAAATGATTAAGCCCTCATTAGAGAGTAAATAAACGACCAAGCACTTACTTCAGAGTAAATAAACGACCATGCCCTCACTAGAGAGTAAATAAACGATTAAGCCCTCACTTAAGAGTAAATAAATGATCATGCCCCCACTTCAGAGTAAATAAATGATCAAGCCCTCACTAGAGAGTAGTAGTAAATGGGGATGCATTAGGGACAATGGGACTTAGCATTAAAAACACCCCTGGGACCGATTAAGGACAATGGAAATTTAACATGGAGAAAAATCGTGGGTCACTTTAGGGACAATGGGAATTGAACATAGAGTTTGGGTTTGTCTAGGGACAAGGGGAATTGTACATGGGATTTTTTTTTTAAAATTTTTTTTAAAATTTAAATTTAAATTTAAATTTAAAAAAGGGGTAGGCAATTGAAAGGTTATCTCTTTTCGAGAAATATGGCTGGCCCTGAAAAGGGCCTTTGGGTTTATGTTAATGTATTCATTAACATAAAGGGCACCGCATTGGTCTTCTTCTTGTCCTTAGGCTGCGTCTCACTGTTGGCCCGTAAATCAGGACTCTTTTGAGGCATCCTTGCCTCTCCACGTAAATCCTACGTATCCACAGACTGGTGTTTGTCCTGTGGACAACGGTCCACTTGGATCGGACATACATGAGCATGTCCGTCCTAAACATCATGGAAGACACAAGGGTGGATGACTCAGCTGTGGTCCACATCTTGAAGCGACGAGAACAGGTGAATCAATGCAGTGAACTGCGCTTATTTATAGGTAGAGGTAGGATTGAAACGGATTGAGTTCATTCACCAATCCGAACACGCGTTACAAAATTCAGTCAGCTCGCATCCAATCCGAAGAGAACAGTTTGTGACGTCACGTGGTCTATATAGATTCGCTAGCGCTTGTGTGCAGTCAATCTATGCGACAGTGATTCAACATGACGGAAATTCAGAAAACGATCCATTAGGGTGCACCAGCAGGGGGGACTGCCCAAGGGAACCCGGACTTACTTTCAGAAGAGGTGAATTGGGATTTTGTGGATTTTCTCTCCTCGCAAGAATTTGTTCCGTAACCTTCGTTACCTTCTTCATTACCGCAAGTGGAGAATTTTAGACAGAGACAGAAAGAAGAATTGGAGAAATTTATACAACGACAAAAGGAAACGGAAAAAGCTTTTCTCCTACAGCAACAGCAGCAAGAAGAAGAGGTAAGAAAAAAAACAACAGCAACAACAGCAAGAAGAAGTAGCAGCAAAGAAACAAGAGGGTGAAAATCAAACGGTCACGGTACTGTTGGACATTTTAGCGGAGTTAAGAAGTCTGAAACAAATGTATCAGACTTCTTTATTACGACCGAAGAGAATACGACCTTCCCGAGCTAAACATTACGCAGTCCAGAAGTAGGCCTTGGCCGTGGCAAAGGCTTAAGGCAGTTAAAGCTGATTGCTTAAACTCACCCCTACACCATAAAGAAAAAAAGGCCCTTTTCAGGGCCAGCTACATTTCTCGAAAAGAAATACAATTTCAATTTGCCAATAACTCAAAAAAAAATATTAAACAGCCCATTTTACCCTTATAGTACGTGTCTTTGTATGAGTGCGTGAGTGTAGCTTCTTATTTTAAAATCACAACTCAAAGACACTTACCTTGTATCATTAATTTATTCTTTTATCCATTTTTTACAATCCAATTCACAATTCACAACACAACACTTTAATTAAAAGTTCATTGACTTCTTCTTTCTCCTTGTTTAGTCTCTCTGTTTTTTCAATTTCTTCACCGTTTTTTCCTCATTTTCTTCCCTTCTTCTTATCTTCTCCTGTTTCTTTGCCTCTTTTAAATAGAATTGTCTTCTTTCTTCCTCTTCTTCCTCTGAAGAATCCCTCTCTTCTTCCGAAGAATCCCTCTCTTCTTCTGAAGAATTCCTCTTTTCTTCTGATTCCTCTTGTTTCTTTTTTGGGCAATCTGGAGACCAATGTCCTTTTTCTTTACAATAATAACAGGTATCTTGACTTTTGTCTTTTTTACCCCCTGTTTTTTTTTTCTTTTTTGACGGTCTGGACATTCTGAAGACCAATGCCCTTTCTTCTGACAGATATAGCAAGTATCTTGACTTTTATCTCGAAAGGAAGGAGAGTAGTCCGTCGGCTGGTCTGAAGAGAATTTTCTAATGACCCCTCGCAAAGCTCTGACGAAACGTTCGATTTGGTTAGTCTCTTCCATCGTTGTACTCGGCGTGAGAGTGAAATGAATAGTGAAAAGGACACGACACGCACCCTTTTATATACGCTGGTCTGCCATGACTATAAATTAGTCTATGGTGTTTACACTTGAGTCATTTGACGTTTTGCACTCAAGATGAAACGATCCTATTCATTCGAGAAGAAAGATGAAGAAGAAAGTAAGAGGCAGAAACGTGATCTATCGCCTCGTACCAGGGATGAAATCTTGGCACAAATTCATGTCAGTGATTTTGAAGAGGACATGAGTGAACCAGAATTAGAAACCTCTAAATCAAGTTCACCACCCTTAGTCAACCCTGAAAAATACTATTCCATTTGAGAGACTGAAAAGCGCTCCTCTAGCAAATTTAGAACCACGGCTTACACCTACACGGTGAAGTCTAAAGATTTCAAGGCCGACGTACCCTTGGAGAAAGCAGAAGGGTTCATCACCGAGATGTGGGATTCTTTGCTTACCGCACTCAAGCGACAATGTCAAGCCAAAGAAGACGATCGCTTGACACTATCCATAGATCACGACGGTTTGAAATCCCCTGTTTGGATCGAGTTTAGCAGACCCGCAGAACTAACCCCTTCCAAAGTCATGGACAAGATTCAACACGTACAACAATCTAATGACCAGTTTGACATCACCGATGGTAAAGCCACACTGAAAATGGCCCACGTCTCTCCTCCTCAAGGGACCGGACAACACAAAAAGATGTTATTGGTGGACGACCTTCGCAACACCAAAAAGAGTCTCGTCCGAATTCACAACCCTCAAGACCAGATGTGTTTAGCCCGTGCCATTGTGGTGGGACGAACCTATGCCAACAAGAACGACACGGTAGAATGGAAAAGAACCTGGGAGAACATTCGAAAATCGAACCGAACCAAACAACGAAACGAAGTAGAACTCCTGTTGCAACAAGCTGGCCTGTCCAAAGACACACCCTGTGGCATTCCTGAGATGCAAAAATTGCAAGATGCCCTAGCTCCACGCTACACCTTGAAAGTGCACCCTCAAGAAGTGCGTGGGCCTCTGTTGTTTCGAGGCCAAGATTTTAAGGATGGAAAATACATTCACCTTTATCATCACGATGAACATTTCGATACCATTACCAGGATCACTGGATTCCTGGGATACGGTTATTATTGTGAGAAATGTGACTATGGTTATAATAATCGAGAGCAACACAAACATTGTGGATGGAAATGCTCAGGATGTTTGGCCTCTCCACCCTGTCTGAGCGAAGAACCAGTGCCTTGTTCAACTTGTCTGCGCACGTTTGTCAGCCCTACCTGTTACCAACAACACTTGAAGACGCAAGGTTCACAGAAGAAATGCGCTTGTCAACTGCTGAGATTGTGCCCTGCTGTAGACAAGGCATACGTACCAATAGTATTAAGGCACACGTATGTTCAGGAAAGAAAAAATGTCACATTTGTCACCACATCGTGGACTTGGAACACCAATGCTACGTGCAAAAATACCAACCCCCACCAGAGAAAGAGGACGGTCACAAGAAGAAAGGCAATTTCATCTTTTTCGATTTCGAATGCATGCAAGAGACCGGCATTCACATTCCTAATTTCTGCGTGGCTCATCGAGCGTGCGAGAAGTGCATTCAAGAACCTATCTTCAGTCATTGCCCTCACTGCAGCAAGATTCCTGGAGGGCGTGAAAAAATCTTTCGGGGACCGAACACGTTAGCCGATTTTGCACAATGGGTCTTAGACCCCGTCGACAAGACGTGGAGCCAAGAGGACTTCGAACGTTACGGAGATTGTCATCGTCATGCCACGGTGGTGGCTCACAATTTCTCCGGATACGATGGACAGTTTCTTTTGAGATACTATACGGAACAAGGCACCGAGCGTCCTAAAGTGACTTTGAACGGAGCCAAAATCATTTTCATGCAAGTGGGACAAGTACAGTTTAAAGATTCGATGAGCTATTTGGCCATGCCTTTGAGCCGAATGCCTCAAACGTTTGGAATGACAGAAATGGCTAAAGGGTACTTTCCACACTTTTTCAATACGGAAGCCAATCAACATGCCGTTCTACCCCATTTACCTGAGGCTCCCTATTACGACCCCGACAACATGCGTACCGAATAACGAGAAGCTTTCTACGCTTGGTACCAGGCTCATGCCTCGGACCCTTTCGACTTTCAGGAAGAAATGCTACAGTATTGTCGTTCCGACGTGGACATTTTACGGCGTTGCTGTGGAAAATTTCGAGAACTGTTCATGGAACACGGAGGGGTCGATCCTTTGAAAGAAGCTTGCACCATTGCCAAAGCGTGTTCCTTAGTGTATCGACAACGATTCATGCCTGAAAAGACCGTGGCTGTCATCAGTCCTCAAACGACCAACTATGTCAAGCGTCAATGCTCGGTCAAAGCCCTACGTTGGTTACATTACTTGTGTGACAAGGAAGATAAATGGATTCAGCGTGCCCGCAACGGAGGAGGCGAAAAGACCATAGGAACGTATTCGGTCGATGGCTGGGACTTAGAAAACCCCAAGATCGTGTACGAGTTTAACGGTTGCTTATTTCACGGATGTCCCGTCTGCTACCCTGACCGTGACACTAAAAATCGGTTTTTACAACGGACCATGGAAGACTTGTACCAGGACACTTGTCAGCGACGCCTAAAGTTAGAACAGCAAGGATACCAAGTGGTGGAAATGTGGGAACACGAGTACGATCACCGTATGAAAACCGATCCCGAGTTTAAACGCCTCGTGGAAAGTTACCAGTTCATGGACCCGCTGAACCCGAGGGATAGTTTGTACGGAGGAAGGACCAATGCCACCTGTTTGCTGTACCAAGCCGACGAAGAGAAAGGAGAAGAAATCAAATACTTGGACGTGTGTTCGCTGTATCCCTACGTGTGCAAATATTGTCGCTTTCCTGTAGGGCACCCGCAATTGCTGACGGAACACATCGACCTGAAAAACATTCGACAATACGAAGGCTTAATCAAGTGCAAAGTTTTGCCTCCCACGAACCTATACCATCCCGTCTTACCTCACCATTGTCAAGGCAAACTGATGTTTCCCTTGTGCCGTACTTGTGCCGAAACGTGCAACCAAGACCAACCTTGTCAGCACAGCCAGGAAGAACGGGCCTTGACGGGAACCTGGGTCAGCGTAGAATTGTTCAAAGCTTTGGACATGGGATACCAACTGTTAGAAGTGTACGAAATTTGTCACTTTCCTAAGACACAACAATACCACAAGGGTGACCCTACTCAGAAAGGCATTTTCGCCGACTACGTGGATGCCTTTTTGAAACTGAAGCAAGAAGCCAGCGGCTATCCTTCCTGGTGTCACACTCCCGAAGACCAAATAAAATTCAAAGAGAAATACTACGAACAAGAAGGCATCACTTTAGACCACATCGAGAAAAACGAAGGCAGGCGATCGTTTGCCAAAGTGATGTTAAATTGCTTGTGGGGTAAAATGGCACAACGACCATGTTTACCCAAGACGGAATATTTGACACAACCTTCCCGCTACTTCCAGATGATTCACGACAAAACCAAATACATGAAACACGTGGACGTCGTTCGAGAGGATTTGATCTTGGTCAATTACGAAGAAGATCTGGACTTTGTACAAGACGACCCTTTTGGAAATGTCATCATTGCGGCTTACGTGACAGCCCATGCTCGCTTAACATTGTACGAAGCTTTAGAACTGTTAGAAGAACGCGTCCTGTACTTTGACACGGACAGTTGCAGCTACATCCATCACCCGATTCAACATCACCCTGACATCGAAGGAGACCGTTTAGGAGCCTGGACAGACGAGCATCCCGACGACAAGATTCTAAGTTTCGTCAGTGGTGGTCCCAAAAATTACGGCTACGAATACCGTGACAAACAAGGAGAAGTGCATACGACGTGTAATGTGAAAGGACTGACTCTGAATCATCGTACCAGTCGAATGGTCAACTTTGGGGTATTGAAAGAAGCCTTGCAATCGGGAGAGGATGGAAACTTTAAAGTGACCACCTATCAACCGAACAAGATTGTACGTTTACCCACTCACCACATCGTCAGTCGACCCTTGGAAAAAGTCTATCAAATCGTGTACCAGAAGCGAGTGCGACTTCCCAGTCATTTCACCTTACCGTATGGACACGTTGGTATAAAACATTGGTTGTAAGAGGATAGTTACCCCACCAGAAAGATGACTTCGCCACAGCAAGAATCGAGTGAGAACCCCGATGAGAACTCCAAGTTCAAACCCTACCATTTTCCAGTCTTCTTACCTGACTATTGTGATTGTGCCCGTCGATTGGACACGTTTCAGAAATGGCCTACGGATAGGGAAGGATTACCTTCTTCGCATGTTTTAGCTAGAACAGGATTTGTCTACTTGGGACCTGAGTCAGGATTGGGATACGAGGTACAGTGTTTCGCTTGCGGACTGAAGTTACGAATGGATCTATGTATCTATAAAGATTCAGCTATTCTGGAACATACTCAATGGTCTCCGCACTGCCCTTACCTTTCTATGGCCTTTCCACCCATCACACTACGGTACAATGTTGACGGTACCTTAGAGACGGTACCGTCCAGAACAAGACATAAAAAACGTAAAAAAGGAAAGATGTACAAGCTGGAGACTGCATTGCGACTAGTATAAAAAGGGATAGTTCATTGTGACTACCAAGACCGAGCGAACAAGATGAATACTTTGAAAGAGACATCGTTCCAGTTTGGGGATTGTAAAAAAGTTGTATCTTCCTCTAGTGTGACTAATATTGGATGGATAAGACCCAGGCATTGCGACGGAAAATGTCCGGAAGGAAACTGCGATTGTCCATGTGGTTACCATTGTAATTGCGTAACGGAGTTTGCAGACGAGTGCGATTGTGAGCCTTGCGATGGGTACGATGCTGTACGTTGTGACCTTAGCGATGCCGTAAAGCATCATGGGAACTTTAGTGTCCCTACCCCTATCATGGAAAGTGATGCTGTGCGTGTCAAACCTGAGGGACGCGAAAGCGATGCCGCTCGTCCTCTTAGACATTTTACCGGGTTTAAAGGGGAATGTTCACCTTCACGTCTACCCCCCTACGGGTGTCATCCAGCCCTGAGCAAACTCCTACCCATGTCACCCAACCCTCATCGAAACGAACCTGTGAAAGACGAATATTCGTTTCCTGTGCGTTTGTCGGAATACTGCGACTTTGAAAATCGTCTTCAATCGTTCAAAGGAAAATGGCCTAAGTATCTGGGAGAACCGACCCCCGAAGAATTAGCCAGAGCCGGATTTTTCTACTTGGGCGAAGGAGATAAAGTCAAGTGCTTCAGTTGCGGTGTGTCACTTCACCACTGGGAACCGCAAGATTCGGCCTACGTAGAACATGCTCGATGGTCACCGAATTGTCATTACTTACCCTTAGTGGGACCGAGACATTGAAGTAACTTCTTACCATAATAATCTGTTCATGGATACTTTACAAGAGAACATGTGTGCTTTGCCTGTGGAGTTGAGAGAACGCATTTACCGAGAGCTGGTCAAAATAGAAGTGAAACGTAAAGAACGATTGCATCCGTTACGTCACCGGTGTTTGAACCACTGGTACCTGAAGGCTATACAAGGACTGATTCAATTGAAAGTGTTCCATCGGACAGACATTGATCAACGATCCTCTAGTTTTAAAAAGGATTGGTTCGGTATGGACGATTGTAGGTACATCATTGTAAACGTACTGCATCGAATTCCAGAGGAAGAGTTAAGGAATTACCAACATCTTGAACACAATGTCAACTTAGTGAAAGAGGAAACTTCTGAACGAATTGTAATGTGTAGAAACATCTAGACAAACTCTGACGTTTCAGTTACAGTATGTAACATTTAAATTCCCTACTGGAGAACGAACGTGTTTGGTTAGAAATTACCTTTATTGCTTCCGAAACAAAGACACTCTAAAATCAAGTTGCCATGCCACGGATTATGTCACATATCATTCAACAGATTCCGTGGAAGGAACTCAATGACCATATTCAAACCGTGGATCATTGCCATCAATTATTACAAGAATTTTATCCATTCAATTTGGGACGACAAGTGGTGTGTGTCTTTGTGACTTGTTTTCTGGGATTTCGTTTACCAGCCGATTCTTTGTGGACTCTTTACGATCAGTACTTACCACCTCAATGGCCTTAACTGGTCACGAAAAACTCCTTTTGCTCAGAGCCTTGCGTTTTCATCTGGATACTTCTCGACCTCAACAGGAAAAAAAGATTCGTCAACTTTTAGCTACCCAAGACGTGTATGACGATGTGTGTGTAGCTTGTGACTTACATCCCCATTGGACAGATGTCCGTGCCTGGAAAGAATGGGGTTTTGAGGCTTGGACCCAAGAAGTGGCCCAGTATGCACGAGAGTTGTTCAAGGAAAAAAGTTACTTTTCAACACGTGTTAGTGACGGTGCCAGAAGAACCCGTCACCCAGGACAGGACTGTCATGGACATGCCTGAAAGGTCATTCCAGGAGGACACTTGTGTGACCTTACCCCCTACAGAACTGGTTAGAACATTACCCAAAACATGTTGTTGTACAGACACTTGTGTTTATTCCATGTTAATAGTTATCATGTGCCTTTTATCCTTGTACTTAAGCCTTTGGGTTTTGTGTATTTTTGTCTTTCGTATTCATGTTTGAAAAAAAACATTCAATAAACGTGTTCTGAAAAAGTATATAAACTCTTGTCTTGTTTGTTTTCGTGTCACAAGTGACATTTCTCACACAATGGCTACCTCTACTGTCTCTGCTCCCTCTTCCTCCACTGTCAAAGTCATCGACGAACACTTAGATCGTGCCAGTTGGGAGGCTTTGTATCATCGCCATCCCTTTAACATGCTCATTGCTGGACCTAGCGGTTCAGGCAAAACCGAATTCGTCAAACGTTTGATCGAACATAAACATCATTTGATCGATCGGCCACCTCAGCGGATCGTGTGGTGTTACAAAGAGTGGCAATCGGCCTACAGCCTCTTGCGAGAAAGTCAAGGCGATTCCATCGTGTTTGTGGAAGGCATTCCTAAAGAAGACGACGGCATCGTCTCTGACTCCCGTCAAACCCATTTGGTCATTTTCGACGACATGTTAGGAGAAGACGAAGAAGAAATTAAACTGTGGTTCACGCGCAAAGGGCATCATCGTAATGCCAGTGTCGTTTACATCACCCAAAATTTGTTTCAAGAAAGTAAAGCCTATCGCACCATCAGTCTCAATGCGCATTACGTGGTCTTGTTTAAAAGCCCTCGAGATAAATCGCAAGTACAAGTCTTAGGCAAACAGTTAGGAACGCCTTGGCTGACTCAGGTGTACGACGATGCCACTCAAACACCACACGCCTATTTACTCGTCGATTTGAAACCTACGACCCCCGAGGATTTGCGATTTCGTACCCACTTGTTTCACCACTGGTGCCAAGACGGAGGGCCTGTCCTGTACACGTCTCCGTCCTCGACTTCATTTCACGCCACATAAAAAAATCTATAAAAACCTCAAACCCTTTTCGTCTGTCTCACACACAGTGTGAACATGACGTCCCTTCAGTCGCATCTTCCCGTCAAATTGATTCGTGCCTTGTATGGCATCAGTCGAGAAAAAAATCCACAAACACGAGCTCGTGTCTTAGAAGCTAGTCTCAAAGAAGTCTTACGATGGTTCACGGTGACGTCACGTCAAATGTTCCAAGGAATCATTCAGATTCCTCATCAAACCAAACGCTTTTTCGATCGAAACAAAGTCGCTTTGGTCCAATTGGCCGATCCCCGCATCGACACTCAAACCAAAAAACAAATCATTTTGAAACCTGGAGGGAGCGGTACTCTAGGAGGGGTCATCATTCGCTCACTCTTAAGATGGGATCCTAATGCCCCCAAAGTTATACCCAAGACAAAAGTCCAACGAAGTCCCAAGAAGAAAAAGAAAAAGACCAGGTCCCCAAGGAGAACTTCTCCAGTGGCAGGACCCTCCTCTTACCAGACACCATCACCCCGGAAAAAGAAAAGAAGCCCCCAGAAAAAGAAACAGAAAGAAGTCCCCAGAAAAAGAAAAGTCTACAGAAGAAAACTGGTCGCAAGAGAGGCACTTCGGCCAGGACGCAACCCTACACTCGCAAACCACGACCTGCCACGGCAGTGACTGCGTCTCCGGCATCCTCACGTTCATCCACTTCTCCGTTGATGACACCCAGAACTGAAGAGTACTTGGAGACGTTGATTACACCAAGAACTTCTCCGTTGATGACCCCCAAAAGAACTTCCCCAGTGGCAGGACCCTCCAATTTAGCGGCAGTGGCTGCTGCTCACAAAGTACCTTCTCCCAAAATCAAAGTCCATGAAAGATCGGGCATGTTACAAAGTTTACTGGATTTGTCCAAGCAAGAACTGGCTCGATTTAGTCCGTTGCGTACCCCTGCACGACGTGTCATGCCTGTCCTCAAACTGATACGACGTAAAGACAATCAGTGGCAACGCGTTCCAGTATAAAAAAGGCCTGTGACCAAGTAGGGTATCAGTGTTTTTTTGGTGCTCCTGAAGATTGAAAGATGTCACCCTCCAGAAAACCCCAAGGAAAGAAAAGGAAAGGACTGCCACCACGTTTAGCCAAACATGGGGACATGTTATCTGTCCTGTCCAAAGCTTCTCCACCCCTACGAAAAAAACTCATTCAAACAGAGGTCATCGATACCGTGTGCGAATGTTGTTTGAACGTCTTGAAAGGCACGATCCCTTTGTCCAAACACCAGAAACAATGCTTAAGCAAACATCGTCACGTTCTTCGCCAAATGGTTCGAAAGAAAATTCCCATTCGTCAAAAAAAGAAGATGTTAGTGCAACGTGGAGGCATTTTACCTCTCTTGTTAGGCCCCATACTGAAAGGAGTCTTGGGAACCATGTTGGGAGGACTAGTGGGAGCAAGATAAAAAGGCCTTCGGAAGTCCCAAGATCTCAGAATCGACCCCTGACAACCCATGGAAGGACGAAAACTAGCTTTAGTGCCTTACAAACGATGGATGGAATACCATCGGTGGCAAGAACAACGCACCCCGCATTTACCTCCCAATCCCCATTTGAGCGAAATGTCCCAGTTACAACACGAATTGCAGTCGTTGATGGATCGCCAAGATTTGTCCGAAACAGAAAAATCGCAAAAGTACGGTCAACTCTTGCAACGACTGCAACTCTTTCACCAAAAAGCTTTAGACGAAACAGCTCTACCCACTTTGAAAGATTTTAAGACCTTGATGAAAAGTCCAGCACCATCACCAGTACCAGTACCACCAGTACCCGTGACCAAGACAGAAAAAGGAAAAGAAGAAGAAGAAGGGTTTCAAACTCCACCAGAAAAAGTACGCAAGTTAACAACACCACCTACCTCCAGAATTGGATGGATTAAAAAGATGATGGCCACCCCTTCTTCATCACAAGAGAAAAAGAAAGTGAAGACAGAAGTGAAGACAGAAGTGAAACAAGAACCGATATCCCCCGCTCAGACATCCTCCTCTTCAACACCTATTGCCGGTCGCACACGCAAAGTATTGCAATCCAAGAAAATACCCCAAGAGAAAAAGAGTAGCCTCTTCCAAGAGTGGGTGTCTTATTAACACACAAACACAAAAAAATGGAAAAAGTCTTAGCCAGCATTTACTACGATCCCTCGCATCCTGCAGGTTACGCAGGAGTTCGAAAATTGTATCGTGCTGCCAAAACGCGACTGAAAAGTCTCCGTTTACCTCAATCGCAGCGATGGTTACAAGAACAAGCTACCTACACTTTACACAAACCCATTCGACGCAAGTTTGCCAGAAGTCGCACCCGAGTGGAAGGCATCGATCATCAATGGCAAGCCGATTTAGCCGATGTCTCTCATTTAGCCAGCTACAATCGTGGCTACAAATATTTGTTTTGTGTCATCGACGTCTTTTCCAAATTTGCCTGGGTCGTGCCCTTGACTTCCAAATCGAGCAGCGAGTTAGTGCGAGCCCTGCAACGAGTGCTGAAACAAAGCGGTCGTCACCCTCTTCGATGGCAAACGGACAAAGGCACCGAATTTCTGAACCAAGCTTTCCAAAAAGAATTAAAGAAACGTGACATTCATTTTTTTACCACCGAGAATCCCGAAACCAAAGCCAGCATCGTGGAGCGTTTTCAACGCACTTTGAAAGAACGCATGTGGAAATATTTTACGCATCACCACACTCTGAAGTACATCGACATCTTACCGCACCTGGTGCAAGCGTACAACCAATCTTACCATCGAGGCATCGGACGTGCCCCGCAAGAGGTGACTCCCGAGAACGAAGTGCTGGTGTTTGAGCGCCTGTTTGGTACGTCCCCGACGAGGGCTGTCCCCAAGAAAAGGGGAGAGTTGGTCGTAGGAGACTGGGTGCGCATTGGCAAAACCAAACGCACTTTTGACAAAGGTTACTTACCTAACTGGACGACCGAATTGTTTCGCGTCACTGGACGAGTGCATGGCCGTCATCCTGCCGCCTATAAATTGGAAGACATGAATGGAGAAGTGCTCAAAGGAACGTTTTATTTGCCCGAGTTACAACGTGTCACCAAAAAAGAAGACGACGTGTACGACATCGAAAGCATTCTCGAACGCAGAACCCGTAAAGTGGGCAAACGACGTGTCAAAGAAGTCAAAGTACGTTGGAAAGGATATCCACCCAGTTTTGATTCTTGGATCGACGCTTCGCAAGTCATCGACTATAAAAAGAAGTGATCATCATGCCTTTTCACACAGACGCAGCTACGTCGACCACTCCTCCTTCACCTAGTTCTTCTGTGCAAGATTTACAAAAACAACCCTTGTGGGTGTGGTGCGGAGAACGTGTGCCTAAAACGCAAATCGACTTTTTCTGCCAAATCTTTGTGGTGTATTGTGTCATCGGGGCAGCCATTGCCAATTTGAGTTTGCAACAAGGAGACAAACAATTGTGGACCATTTTATTGAGCAGTTGCATCGGTTACCTATTTCCCAATCCCTGTCTGAAATTCTCCTCGAACGGGAACCACGGGAACTTTGTGTCCAGTGCCAGTGCCAGTCACCAGTCACCAGTCCAACCACAACCAGAACCCCATTTTGGGCGGAGACACACCTCTGGCGTCCAGTAACCCCTCGGACAGCCACAGAACTCTGGAATTATGAGTCACCAAAACCAATTTTACTTAACCTTACCCAGTGAAAGTTCCATGGAGGTGTTTCCCAACAACACGTTGTGCTGTTACACGGCCAAATTACCTCAAGCCATCCCCTTAGATCACGAAGCCCATTGGGAAGTGGCTTTAGTAGAAATGATTCACCCTACACAAATCCAAAACATCACCGAAAAGCAAAACTTTTTTGAGGTCGAAATCCTGAACGAACAATTACAAAAGACCATGAATGACATCAACGAGTTTTCAGGGATCACAAAACCATCCACCAACAATCCAGCCTTCAAAATCTACACCTTGAAAATTCCGGCAGGGTTTTATTTTAGTGGCCAACATTTGGTGGACACTATTGCGGACAGGTTCGAGTTAGCCTTTGGCAGAGCCCTGAACAGACTAACTAAACGTGTCACCCTGGACTACCATAAAGTGGCTCGTCGCTTACTGATGAAATGTCCGGATACCCAAACGATGTCCATCAGTTTCAATCGTGACTTGTTTGACATTTTAGGTGGAGACACAAAAATGGCTCCAAATTTTAATCCGAAGATCAAGTATTTTCGTTTCCCGGTAGAACTGAACCAAGGACTGAATTTGATGTTTGTGTACTCCGATGTGGTGGAGTAGAACGTGGTGGGACACACCTCCGTACCGTTACTGTGTGTCATTCCTTTCAAAGTGGATAGTACCACAACCAATGACGAGGAAGGTGGAAACACTTATCACGTCCACCGCGAATTTGTACATCCTCATTATTTGCCCGTCAGCAAATCTTATTTGGACACTGTCAACATTGCTATAAAAGGAGATTTGGGACAAGATATTCCATTCACCAAAGGAAAAGTCACGGTGAAACTCCATTTTCGAAAACGGTTCTCTCACGACTCGTAAGTAAGTCATGTATCCAGTGTACCGAGGGGTTGCTCGACAGCGAGGACACGGTTTAGGAGATATGTTAAAATCGGCCTTTCGTTCGGTGGCCCCGGTGTTGAAACCGATGGTGACACGCGGATTGCACGCCTTGAAAGATGCAGCACTGACGCAAGGCAAAGAATTTCTCCAAAATGTCATCATCGACAAACAAAACCCTAAAGAAGCCTTCATGAGGTCAGGCAAAAATGTCTTGCTGCAAACGGGCAAAGACATTTTGGGTCGACGAGACACACCTATAAATGCCCTGCACGCTACCGAATCAGGCATTCAGCAAGGACAAGGCAGAAAGAGACGACGAAGAAAACACCCTTTCACCAGACTTCAAGCGAGAAAGATCAAGAGAAGAAGAAGATCCGTTCGAGACTTAGACGTTTTCGATTATTGAAACACAGAGAAAAAATGATGCACCGAGAGTCTTGCGCTTGTTCCAAGACGGAACTGGATCTGTTTGCCATGCCCCCCACCATGATGACGATGCAAGAATCCCAGTGGGTGGAATTTCACCCCGTCTCCTCATTGACAGCCTCAGCTCCCATCGAGTTTGAAATCAAAGGACAGCCCGAAGATTACATCGATCTGAATAGCAGTTACTTGTACTTGAAAGTCAATGCTGTCGATGAGGACAATTCGCCCCTAGATGGCGATGAGGCAGTAGCTCCCATCAACAATTTCATGCACTCCTTGTTTAGCGGAGTGGACTTGTACTTGTACAACAAACTGGTCAGCAGCAGCATGGATACTTACCCTTATCGAGCGTACCTGGAAAATCTCTTGACGTACGGAATAGACGCCAAGAACACTCGTCTCAATGCCTGCGTGCTATGGGAAGCTGACGTTGCAGGCCAGTTTGAAAATTTCGAAATTGATACAAAGGATAAAACTAAAAAATACAATGATGGATTTCTAGAACGAAGAAACAGAATCAAAGATGGACAGAGTTTAGAACTAATGGATCGTTTGCATTTGGACATGTGGTTGCAAGAGAAATATTTGCTGAACGGGGTGGATGTCCGCCTGAGACTGAATCGTAGCAGTGCCGCTTTCCATTTGATAGGTACTGTCGCTTGCAAAACTGTCATCGAGGAAGCCAGGCTCTACGTACGACGCGTAGAAGTGTTACCTAAAGTGGGAAACGACATCAGTCAGACGTTGAGTAGAACGACCGCCAAGTATCCCATACGACGCGTGGAAGTGAAAACTTTCACCATTCCCAAGGGACAGCGATCCATGATCGAAGATCATCTGTTCCAAGGACAACTACCCAAACGTTTGATCCTTGGTATGGTCTCGAATGAAGCCTTCAACGGAGCCTTAAAAAAATCCTTTCCACTTTCATCACTTCAATGTGTCCAAGATCGAAGTCAGTCGCGATGGCAAGACCTTGTGTACCCGACCTTTCGAACCTAACTTTGACAAGAAGAATTACTTGAGATCGTACTTGTCCCTGTACGAAGCCACGGGACAGTTAGGAACCAACACCAGTCACGGCAATACGTAAGACGATTATGACGGAGGCTACGCTTTGTGGTCTTTTGATTTCACTCCAGACCAAGGCAGCGACGAGGGACATTTCCACCCTATGAAATCTGGCCAGATTCGTGTGGAAATTCAGTTTGGAAACCGAATCCCTGAAGATGATGTAACGTTGAACGTCATCCTGTATGCAGAATTCGACAATACGATAGAAATCAACAGTTTGAGAGAAGTCATTCTAGATTACTAGAAGCCATGGAAGACTGTTATCCCTCTTTACCTAGTGGAGAAACTTTGGACATGAAATGTGAGGAAACTGTGGAAGAAGAAGTGATCATGATGAAGTCGAGATGGCCAGAACAAGAAGCTCATTTAGTCTCCTGTTTTGCCAAACACTTGGTCGAAAAAATGACGGAATTGATCAAGAAAAATTGCTATGGATGTCAAAACGATCATCCCAGTCAAATTCAACACGATAAATGCCTAATGTTGAGTCAAGAAGAAAAATTGGACGAGTATCTGGACGAAGCTTGGAGTCTCATCTCGGACAAAGACGTGTTGCACCAGTGGTATAAAGACTTGCGTGAACATTCTTGTCCACCATTAACCACTCAAGAGATCCATCGTATCGAAGCTCTCCTGAATCAGAGTGAGGAAACAGAACGAATAACCGTTTATTCGTCAGACATTTTCAAGCAAAAAGTCAGGATCGAATTGACGACTTATTATTACCTGTGAAGAAGAAAACAACACACAAATCAATGGATACCTGGGAACTTTATTACCTTTTGAACCACAGTTCGTATACGTCTTCTTGGAATCCTGTCGTCTGTGCTAAAGATGAACTCCCTCATCGCAAACCTAAAGACCGTCAAGCATACGTGATCAACACGGACGACAGTCATCTTCCAGGAACCCACTGGGTAGCCGTCTACTTTCCTCAAGAAGGATGTGTGGAATATTTCGATTCGTACGGATTGCCCCCTTTGGAAGACGATATCATTGACTTTATGAGAAGAAATGCTCAGACCACCCGATTCAATAATGTGAAATTACAAGGCACAGACTCCTTGATGTGTTGACAGTACTGTGTGTATTTTCTGCATCATCGCAGCCTGGGCTATTCCTTAGAACATTTAGTAACTCATTTTGATCCTCGTTCTTCTACTAGAAACGATGTGAAAGTAGATCGATGGTTTTGTGACCATTATGCTTATCTTTTGTCTCAAGCTAGGAAACGTAGTGTCCATCAATGGCCTAATGATTTCCAACAGTGGAAATCACAATGTTGTCAGCCCTGTTTAAAGTAGACTGTCAATTGAGAAAAAAATGTTAGTGATTTGAAAAAAAATGTTTGATGTTATAGTGTTGGATTATTGTTAAAAATGTTAGAGTTGTTGTTTAGTGTTAAGTGATTTTTGAATAAAAAAATGTTGTGTTTTGAAAAAATGCCTTTGTCCTTTGTTTAGCTAGAAGAATGGTGGATTGATGCTCTTTCATTTCTTACTATCCCTCTCATGACACTCACTGAACGTTGCGACTCGAAAACCGTGTGGGGGATGTTTTCCTTCACGTCCGCGCTTTGACTTTAAGAACCGGGGTTGTTTCCAGTCTAACCATCCATTGTCGACTCATCCTCCTAAGAAGATGTGCTCCAAACTAGCTAAGCTCAACGAAGCCTACGTGAATTTGCATAGGGTCAGACACAGTCTGATACCGAAGCCAGAAGAAATAGAGAATGTGAGAATGTTAAAAGTCACTGAAGACGTGATAGAAGAGCTCTTCAGAGAAGAAATGAACAGGGAAAAAGAAGAATGGACAGAGAAGTACAGACTTCAGAGACAGCAGCAACAACAACAACAACAGCAGCAGCAACCTGAAGCTGACAGAGGCTTTGTCGATTGTCGTATCGACACCAAAGAGTTCTTCTCTTTCCGAAGAAGCAGACCTATCGCCAGAAAGTCTATCCTCAGAGGATATCGCATTCTTAGAAACTAAAAAAGAATGCCATAGCAAACAAAAAAACAGCCCTTTTCAGGGCTACCCAATACTCTAGAAAAGAAATAACGATAAATTTGCCAATGTGTGTAGGTAGAGTAGTGAAAATAAACACTAACTCTTCTTTAAAAAAATGTGAGGGTATGTGTTTGTGAGTTTGTGTGTTTGTGTTTGTAAGCGCTCACGTAAGTTGGTGTGGATAGTAGATTAAAATCATGTTTTTTTGGTGTTTGAGGTGTAGATTTGGGGTTAGATTGGATTGCTTTGCGTATGTGGATAGTCTATTGAAGTGATTTATGAAAAAATTTTAAAATAGTGATGGGTAGCATAAAAAGTGAGTGAGTGTTTCTTTTAGGTCCGCGCGTTGTTGTTTTTTTGGTCATGATCTAGGTAAGATCAATTTTATGTTTTTAGGGGGATGTTTTCCATCACGTCCGCGCTTTCAGTATAAATTGAAACTCGCTCGGCAGTCTAGCTACCCTTGTTGATTGATCAACACCGCCAGAAGAATGAACACCAGAATTGTGAAACTGTTAGAACTCCAGATGCACCTGGAATATGCCAGGCGCATAGTAAATGAACTATCAGCGGAGGCAATCGTAGAAGAAGCAAGAATAAAGAAGGAAGAGGAGGAGAGAAGAGAGAGGGGAGAAGAGGAAAAGAAAATAGGAGAGAGGATGTCGTACAATATTCCCGAGACAGAGGATTGGGGTGCTGAAGCGAATCATCCCGCCTCTGCACTCTCAAGACAAAAAGTAAAAAGAGACTGGAGTCAAAGATGTGTGTGTGGCGCCAGGCCTGGAAGGTGCAACCATTAGATAGGTGCATCTGGAGTTCAAAAAAAAACCAACAGCCCTTTTCAGGGCTACCCCAATACTCTATAAAAGAAATAACGATCCATTTGCCAATGTGTGTAGGTAGAGTAGTGTGAATATAAACACTAACTCTTTATTCATAGTGCGAGTGAATGTGTTTGTGTGTTTGTGTTAGTAACTGTTCAAGTAAGTTGGCGTGAATAGTAGATTATGGGTTTCTTTATTGTTTCTTAGCATATGTGGAGAGTATAGTTTGGGTTATATTATATGAAATGAGAAAAGTGGGGATGTTTTCCTTCACGTCCGCGCGTTGTTCGGTCATGATCTAGGTAAGATCAATTTTACGTTTTTAGGGGATGTTTTCCTTCACGTCCGCGCTTTCACTATAAGAACCCACCACGTTCGTCATTCGAACCATTCTACAAAGAAGATGGCTTCTAACCAAATGGACAAGATGCAAACATTGCAAGACGTTGTAGACAATTTAGGAATGATGGAGCAGATGTTAATAAGACTAGTTGAAGACCACTATTCCTATAGTCCCCATCGTGTAAAGATGGAAATTCATAATTTAGGAAAGATAAAGGATAAGATATGTAGTGTCATGAAAGAGATAAAGGAGGAGAAGGAGGATGAAGAGGAAAGGATAAGAATACGCAAATGGAACGAAAAAATTGAAAAAGAAGAAGAAAATGAGAAGAGGAAGAAAGAAGAGGAGGAAGACAAGAAGAAAGAAGAGGAGGAGAAAAAAAGAAAGAAAAGAAGAGAAAGAGTGTAGGAGAGAAAATAAGAAGTTGGTGGAGGAAAAGAAGAAATTAGAAGCAGAAGAAGAAGAAAACCCAAAGGCCCTTTTCAGGGCCAGCCATATTTCTCGAAAAAAGATAGCCTTTCAATTGCCTACCCCTTTTTATAAATTTAAATTTAAATTTAAATTTTAAAAAAATTTTAAAAAAAAAATCCCATGTACAATTCCCCTTGTCCCTAGACAAACCCAAACTCTATGTTTAATTCCCATTGTCCCTAAAGTGACCCACGATTTTTCTCCATGTTAAATTTCCATTGTCCTTAATCGGTCCCAGGGGTGTTTTTAATGCTAAGTCCCATTGTCCCTAATGCATCCCCATTTACTACTGAGAGTAAATAAACGATCAAGCCCTCACCAGAGAGTAAATCTATGATCAAGCCCTCACTTAAGAGTAAATAAATGATCATGCCCCCGCTTCAGAGTAAATAAATGATCAAGCCCTCACTAGAGAATAAATAAATGATCAAGACCTCATTTCAGAGTAAATAATGATCAAGGCCTAACTACAAAGTAAATAAACGACCAAGCCCTTACTTCAGAGTAAATAAACGACCAGAGAGTAAATAAACGATCAAGCCCTCACTATATAGTAAACAAACGACCATGCCCTGACTTCAGACCAAATAAACGATAACGCCCTCACTAGACAGTAAATAAATGATCAAGCCCTCAATAGAAAAAAAATAAATGATTAAGCCTTCACTAGAGAGTAAATAAATTTTCAAGCCCTCACTTCAGAGTAAATAAATGATCATGCCCTCCCTTCACAGTAATTAAATGGTATGCGCTCTGTGAATTCCTTACTTTAAACGGTTTCTATTCCCTCAAGTGTTTTTTAATCACTTTTGCGCCTTTTAGATTGTTTCAGAGACAAGACGATAAAACTCCTCTGAAAGGTATTGTCTAAATCTTAATGGAACAAAATCCTTTATGAATACATAAGATGATACTATGAAGTACGATGAAGTACAACTGAAATTCTTGTTACGCTGTGTAAATTAGCACTTGTGGATTGCATGTGATGTGTTCCGCTCCTCTGTCCACGCAAGTGATGTGACAGTACTCAGGAAGGTCGGAGCTTACTGCTCTACAGGAGGTTTCAATACCTTCGGTGTCAAAGGGACCATCGCAGATCCAACAATAGGTAGCAGCAGAAATCTCGCAAAATGTCATCGCGAGTCATAATTATGTCTGCGGGCGAGGAAAGCTGTTGTTGAATTAATTTGGCTGTAACCCCAACAATTTGATAAACACGTCATCCAGGCGCTTCCCACAGTATAACGTTGGCGGCTCAGTGGATCAGTCGCATCTGACAACAAAAGTAGAGCAAATCTCGCAACAAACTTGTTCAGCGACTTGAGTCGTAGTTGCCAAAACCGTGGGAACGTTTGGAAGAGAACTTTCCACGGGAACGTTTAGATATTCAAATTACACGAAAATGACATATTAGTAGTGAAGGGGGGGGGGCTGTTTACGGACAATGGGAAAATACACAGACCCCCCTTGGGGCTGTTTACAGACAAGGTTTTTCAGATCACCCTGGGGCTGTTTACGGACAAACGAAATTAACCTGGGGAATATTGGGCCTGTTTACGGACAAGGGAAATTAGGGTTTAATAGGAATGGAACAGGTGACCTAGCGTCACGGTACTGGACATTGGCAACAATGTGGCAAGGGTCTGACCTGAATACGCGCTAATCTAGGGAGAGATAAATACAGTAGAGATATAGACATGGACATATATAACACATAGACATAGACTGATAAGCATCAATCTATCACACCTAAACTATAAAATCGACTAAAAATATTTTAGGCTAGAAAGCAAATTTTTTGAGGCATATGAATGTTCCGGAAAAGGGCCCTCGGTTATTTTTGTTAACACCATTTCGTTAACATAGAGGGCATCGCATACGTCTTCTTCTCTTCCTCAAACTTCTTCTGACTTCTGGACCGTAGATGAGGACTTTCTTCAAACAGCCTTGTTTTTCTACATAGATCCTTCTTTTCCTAACGCTCGTATCGGTGATCTGAATGATTACCCATGATGATTTTGCATACATGTGTAAGTCCATACGGAACAGCACTGACGATACGAGAATAAATAATTCAACGTTAGTCCACATCTTGTGACGAGAACAGGTGAAGGGAAAGAAGTGAACCGAAGTTATTTATAGTAAAAGAGCGGATCGAAACAGACTGAGTTTTTTTCCTCACCAATCCCAACGCGCGTTACAAATTCAATCACAGTTCGGAGTCTGTCTTTCAATCCGAAGAGAGGTGTCTGTGACGTCACATTCCCTATATAGATGCGCTTGCGTCTCTGCGGACTGAATAAATGACGGAAACTAAGAACAACAGCAAGAAGAAGAGGCAAGAATAAGGAAACGACAGGAAGAAGAAGCAGCAGAGAAGAAACAAGGTCTAGGAGAGAAGGAGGACAGTGAAAGTCAAGCGGTGACAGTACTCTTAGACACTTTGTCAGAATTTAGGAGTCTGAAACAAATGTATCAGACTTCTTTCTTACGGCCCAAGAGAGAAAGACCTTCCCGAGCCAAACAGCCCAACCCTGTTACTACGCCTGAGATAACACCCTTAGTGTTTTCTACCAAATCATTGACAGGGGCAGGTCCAGAAGTAGACCTTGGCCTAGCAAAGGTTTAAGGCAGTTAAAGCTGATTGTTTCCAGTTCCTGAGTTTGTATTTCAAACAAAAAACAAACAACCAATAGTCCTTTTCAGGGCCACCCACTTCTCTTGGAAAGAGATAGTATTCATTTTGCCAAAATCAATTAAGACTCAAAATCCGTTTTTTCTGCTCCATGATGTACGTGTGTGGGTGCGTCAGTGTAGGTCCTTATTCTAAAAATAAGAACCAATAGACACTTACGTTTTCTGTCTGGTCTATTCTAGTACAAATATTACAATCTAATTCACAACACAACACTTTTAAAAGTTCATAGGCTTCTTCTGTGTCTTTGTTCACACTATCTCTGTTGTTTGAATTTCTTCACTTTTACAGTTTTTCCTTCTTTTCTTCGTCAATTTTTCCTCGTCTTCTTTTCGTCTCTTTTTTTCTCTTTCTGGACGTTTCTGGGTTTTTCCTTTTGGGTGGGTACCTCTTCTTCTTCCTGTTCTGAACCCCTCTCTTCCTCTTGCTCCTGTTGTTTCATAGGGTAGCCTGGGGACCAATGTCTTTTCTCTTGACAATGATAAAGGGTATCTCGACTTTTGTATCTTCTGACACCTGTCTTGCGTTTTGACGGTCTGGACATTCTGTAGCCCAATGCCCATTCTTCTTACAGGTATAGCAAGTCGAAAGGCGGGTGAGTAGTCCGTAACTTGTCTGAAGAAAGCTTTCGTATGACACCTAGCTAATCTCTGAGCAGAAATTCGATCTGTTTTGACTCTTTCGTCATTCAAGTACGTTTGACAGAGAAATGAATACTGGGTTGAAAGACACTGGCCTGACATTGATATAGGGACCGATAGAATATAAAATGTTGTCATGTGACTTTTCCCAGTCAAAATGAAACCCTCTCATCATTTCGTGGAGAAAGGAGAAGAAAGTAAGAGGAAGAAACGTGATTTATCGCCTCGCACAGTAGCTGAAGTCTTGACTTAAATTCATCCCAGCGATGTTGAAGACGACATGAGTGAGCAAAAATCCAGACCCGAAGACTCTACACCCAGCCAAAGTTCACCACCATTAGTAAACCCTGAAAAGTACTACCACTTTCAAGAGACCGAAAAGCGCTCCTCTAGAAACTTTAGAACTACGGCTTACACGTACGCAATAAAGTTTAAAGATTTCAAGTCCGACTTACCGCTGGAGAAGACAGTTCGAGGTTTATCACCGAAGTGTGGGATTCTTTGTTAACCACACTGAAACGACAATGTGAAGCCTAAGAAGACGACCGTTTGAGACTTTCCATTCATCAGAACAGTTTGAGATCACCCGATTGGATTGAATTTTAGCAGCCCGACAGAATTGACACCTTCCAAAGTCATCGATAAGATTCAACACGTACAACAATCCAAAGACAAGTTTCACATTACATCACCAAAAAGAGTCTCGTCCGAATTAACAACTCTCGAGACAAGATCTGTTTATCCTGTGCCATCTTGGTGGGACGAACGTATGCCGCCAAGAACGACGAGGGAAAGTGGAAAAGAGCTTAGCAACTATTCAAAAATCGAACCGAGCCAAATAACAAAGAGAAGCAGAACTCTTGTTACAGTAAGCGGGGCTATCTAAAGACACACCCTGTGGCATTCTTGAAATGTAAAAATTGCAAGATGTCCTGGTTCCACGCTACACCTTGAAAGTGCACCCTCAAGAAGTGTTCGGACCTCTGTTGTTTCAAGGGAAAGATTTCAAAGACGGAAAATATATTCACGTCTATCATCACGATTAACATTCTGATGCCATCACCAGTATCGCCCCATTCCTGGAATAAAGTTATTATTTTGAGAAATGTGACTATGGCTAGAACAATCGAGAGCAACACAAGAATTGTGCATTGGGATGCTCAGGATGTTTGACCTCTAAACCCTGTCTTGATGACGGTCAAGTGCACTGCCCTGCTTGTCAGCGAACTTTTGTCAGCTCTGCCTGTTACCAAGAGACGCAAGGTTCACAGCAGAAAAGTGCTTGTCAATTGATTAGATTGTGCCCTACTTGTGAACAAGTGATACGTATCAATAATGCCAAGGCTCACGTATGTTCAAGAAAGAAGCAATGTCACATTTGTCACCAAACTGTAGACTTAGAACACGAACGCTACATTAAAAAATACCATTCCAGACATGAAGAAGAAGATGACCAGAAGAACGGAATTTCATCTTTTTCGATTTCGAATGCATGCAAGAGACCGACTATCACATTCCTAATTTCTGCGTGGCTCACCAAGCGTGCGAGAAGTGCATCCTAGAGCATATTTACTGCATATGCCCTCACTGCAGCAAGATTCATGGAGGACTTGAAAAATCTTTCGGGGACCGAACACGCTGGCCGATTTCATCCAGTGGATCTTAGATCCCATTCACGAAACGTGAAGCCAAGAGGACATCGAACATTACGGAGATTGTCATCGCCATTTCTCGGTGAACGAATGTCAGTTTCTTTTGAGATACTATACGGAACAAAGTACCCAACTTCCTAAAGTCACTTTGAACGGGGCCGAAATCATTTCCATGCAAGTGGGACGAGTGTAGTTTAAAGATGCCATTGACCATGCCATTGCGTCGAATGCCTAAAACTCTTGGTATGACAGAAATGGACAAAAGCTATTTCCGCACTTGTTCAATACCGAACCAATCAACACGCCGTTCTACCCCATTTGCCTCATTAATACGACCACGACAACATGCTTACCGAACAACGGGAAGCTTTCTACGCTTGGTATCAGACTCATGCCTCGGACCCCTTCGACTTTCAGGAAGAAATGTTAAAGTATTGTCGTTCCGAACATTTTATGGCACTGCTGTGGAAAATTTCGAGAATTGTTCATGGAGCACGGAGGGATCGATCCTTTGAACGTCAATACTCGGTCAAAGCCATTTGCTGGCTACATTACTTGTGCGACAAGGAAGACAAATGGATCCAACACGCCCTCAACGGAGGAGGCGAAAATAGCATCGGAACGTATAAGGTGTATTTCTGGGATTTAGAAAACCCCAAGACCGTGTACAGGTTTAACATATGCTTATTTCACGGATATCCCATCTGCTACCCTCAACGTGACACTATCAATCAATTTTCACAATAGACCATGGAAGACGTGTACCAGGCAACTTGTCAGCGGCGCTTGAGGTTAGAACAGCAAGGATTCCAAGTGGTGTAAATGCTGGAACACGAGTACGATCACGGTTTGAAAAATTATCACGAGTTTAAACGCATCGTGGAAAGGTACGAATTAGTAGACCGACTGAACCCGCGGACTAGCTTGTACGGATAACGGACGAATGCCACCTGTTTGCTGTACCACGCCGACGAAGAGAAAGGAGCAGAAATCAAATACTTGGACGTGTGTTTGGCGTATTCTTACGTGTACAAATATTGTCACTTTTCCGCAGGGCACACGCAATTGCTGACTGAACACACCGACCTGGACATCATTTGATAATACGAAGGAGTGATTAAATATAAAGTCTTGCCCCGACTTGTACCATCCTGTTTTACCTAATCATTGAAAAGAAAAACTGATAGTTACCTTGTACCGTACTTGTGCCGAAACGTGGAACCAAGACCGACCTTGTCAGCACATCCATGAAAAACGCGCCTTGACAGGAACGTGGGTTAGCGTGGAGTTGTTGAAAGCTCTGTACCTGAGATACCATCTCTTAGAAGTGTACGAAATTTACCACTTTCCCAAGACAAAAAATATACCACTAGGGTGACCAAAGTCAGAAAGGCACTTTCGCAGACTACGTGGATGCCGTTTTGAAACTGAAACAAGAAGCCAGTGGCTATCCTTCCTGGTGCCACACTCCCGAAGACCAAAATAAATTCAAAGAGAAATATTGGGAGTAGGAATGCATCACTTTAGACCACGTGGAGAAAAACGAAGAAAGGCGTTCATTTGTCAAAGTGATGTTAAATTGCTTGCGGGGCAAAATGTCACACCGACCGTGTTTACCCAAGACGGAGTATTTGACAGAACCTTCCCGCAAATTTCAGATGATTCAAGAAAAAACCAAATACATGAAACACGTGGACGTCCTTCGTGAAAATTGTATATTAGACAATTACGAAGAAGAACTGGACATTGTAGAAGCCGACGAATTTGGAAATGTCATCATTGCGGCTTGCGTGACAGCCCATGCTATCTTAAAACTGTACGAATTTTTCAAACTGTTAGGAGATCGCGTGCTGTATTTTTCACACGGACAGTTGCATCTACATCAATCGCCTGGGTCACTGTTACCCTGACATCGAAGGAGACCGTTTAGGTGCCTGGACGGACGAGCACCCCGACGACAAGATTATAAGTTTTGCTAGTGGATGTTCCTATTAATTACGGTTACGAATACCGGGACAAACAAGGAGAAGTGCACACCGTTTGTAAAATGAAAGGATTGACTCCTAATTATCACACCAGTCGACTGGTGAACTTTCGTGTGCTGAAAGAAGCTTTGCAGTCTGGACAGGATAGAAGCTTTAAAGTGACCACCTACGAACCGAACAAGATTGTACGTTTACCCATATATTAAATTTTCAGTTCGCCTTTCGACAAAGTCAGTGAAATCGTGTGCTAGAAGCGAGTGCGGCTTTCCAATCACTTATCGTCGATAGTAGTTAAGTGGGATACATTAGGGACAATGGGACTTAGCATTAAAAAGACCCCTGGGACACTTTAGGGACAATGGAAATTTAACATGGAGAAAAATCGTGGGTCACTTTAGGGACAATGGGAATTTAACATAGAGTTTGGGTCTGTCTAGGGACAAGGGAAATTAACATGGGAATAGAGTTTGGGTTTGTCTAGAGACAAGGGGAATTGAATATGGGATTTTTTTTTTTAAAAGTTTTTTTTAAATTTAAATTTAAATTTAAATTTAGAAAAGGGGTAGGCAATGGAAAGGCTATCTCTTTTCGAGAAATATGGCTGGCCCTGAAAAGGGCCTTTGGGTTTTTTCTTCTTCTTCTTTTAACTTCTTAACTTTTTCCACCATCCTCTTATTTTGTCCATCATTCCTTTCTTCTTTTTCTTTTCTGTTTCTGGTATCCAGTCCGGGTGACCCATGGCTCAGAACTTGGCCTGTATTTTCATCCAGTTGTTATTCAGTTGGTCGAATTCTAATTTCTTCTTCTTATTCTGTTCTTCCTTTCTTTCTTTAGTCCACCTTTCCTTTATGTTTTCTACTTCTTGGGTCATCACTTGTTTCATTATTTCTTCTCCTTTTTTCAACCTGTTCAGTCCCCTCTTCATATATGACAACTCCGTCCAATACACTATATGTTCTAGGAAGCACCGGACTTGGATGACATAATCCAGTGCTTCCTTCAAACTCCCCACTCTTACATAAGGTGGGTCAATAAATCCTCTTGATTTGTTGACTTCATCTTCTATCATTCCTTCTATTATATGTCTGGCGGCCTTTATACGTTCGACTTGACTGGTTACCAAGTGTTCTTTATCTTCATACTCCCATTCCTTTTGTATCCTTTCTATAGCATATTCTGCATCTATTATCCAGAAATAGATATGCCTCAATTGATTAAATAAATCAGTCACTTGCGTCATCTTGTCTAGATTATTCTTTGTAGAATGGTTTGAACTACTTTTTCATTTCATATAATAAAACCCAAACTATACTCTCCACATACGCTAAGAAACAATAAACAAATCCATAATCTACTATCCACACAATCGTACGTGAGCGGGTACAAACACAAACACACAAACACAAACACACAAACACATACGCTAAGAAACAATAAACAAATCCATAATCTACTATCCACACAATCGTACGTGAGCGGGTACAAACACAAACACACAAACACAAACACACAAACAAATACGCTAAGAAACAATAAACAAATCCATAATCTACTATCCACACAATCGTACGTGAGCGGGTACAAATACAAACACACAAACACATACCCTCACACTATCTTAAAAAAGAGTTAGTGTTTATATTCACACTACTCTACCTACACATTGGCAAATTGATGGTTATTTCTTTTCTAGAGTATTGGGTAGCCCTGAAAAGGGCTGTTTTTTTGGAACTTCATGGACACCTGGTTAATGGTGGCACCTTCCAGGCCTGGCGCCACATACACATCTTATCCCCCAGTTACTTTTTACTTTTTTGGGGGAGAGAGCAGAGGCAGGATATGTCGCTTCAGAATCCCAATTTTCGCTCTCTGGGATTCTGAAATTTATTCTTCTTCTCTTCTTTTCCTTCTCCTCCTCTTCTTTGTTTCTTCTCTCCTCCTCTTTGTATCTTCTTTCCTCTTCTTCTTCTTCTTTATATCTTCTCTCCTCCTCTTCTTTTTTTCTTCTTTCCTCCTCCTCTCTTATCTTTCCCTCCTCCACAATGGCTTCCGCGGCCAGTTCATTTAATATGCGCCTGGCATATTCCAGATGCACATGAAGTTCCAACAGTTTAGACAGTCTCGTGTTCATTTTTGGTGTTGATCAATCAACAAGGGTAGCTAGACTGCCCAGCGAGTTTCAATTTATAGTGAAAGCGCGGACGTGAAGGAAAACATCCCCCTAAAAAGACATAAAATTGATGTTACCTACATCATGACCAAAAACAACAACGCGCGGACCTAAAAGAAACACTCACTCACTTTTGTATGCTACCCATCACTATTTTAAAATTTTTTATAAATCACTTCATTAGACTATCCACATACGCAAAGCAATCCAATCTAACTCCAAATATACACCTCAAACACCAAAAAAACATGATTTTAATCTACTATTCATACCAACTTACTTAAGCACTTACTAACACACAAACACATACCCTCACATTTTTTTAAAAAGAGTTAGTGTTTATTTTCACACTACTCTACCTACACACATTGGCAAATCGATCGTTATTTCTTTTCTAGAGTATTGGGGTAGCTCTGAAAAGGGCTGTTTTTTTTTGTTTGCTATGGCATTCTTTTTTTAGTTTCTAAGAATGCGATGTCCTCTGAGGATAGACTTTCTGGCGATAGGTCTGCTTCTTCGGAAAGAAAAGAAGAACTCTTTGGTGTCGATACGGCAATCGACAAAGCCTCTGTCAGGTTCAGGTTGCTGCTGCTGCTGTTGTTGTTGTTGTTGTTTTTGCTGCTGTTGCTGCTGTCTCTGAAGTCTGTACTTCTCTGTCCATTCTTCTTTCTCCCTGTTCATTTCTTCTCTGAAGAGCTCTTCTATCAGGTCTTCAGTGACTTTTAACATTCTCACATTCTCTATTTCTTCTGGCTTTGGTATCAGACTGTGTCTGACCCTATGCAAATTCACGTAGGCTTCGTTGAGTTTAGCTAGTTTGGAGCACATCTTCTTAGGAGGATGAGTCGACAATGGATGGTTAGACTGGAAACAATCCCGGTTCTTAAAGTCAAAGCGCGGACGTGAAGGAAAACATCCCCCACACGGTTTTTGAGTCGCAACGTTTAGTGAGTGTCATAAGAGGGATAGTAAGAAATGAAAGAGCATCAATCCAACATTCTTATAGCTAAACAAAAGACAAAGGCATTTTTTTCAAAACACAACATTTTTTATTCAAAAATCACTTAACACTAAACAACAACTCTAACATTTTTAACAATAATCCAACATCATAACATCAAACAATGTTTTTCAAAACACAACATTTTTTCCACAGTCTCATCACATTCCATCTTTAAAGTTTCTCCACTAGGTAAAGAGGGATAACAGTCTTCCATGGTTTCTAGTAATCTAGGATGACTTCTCTCAAACTGTTGATTTCTAAGGTATTATCGAATTCTGCATACAGGATGACGTTCACCGTTTCATCAGGGTCTCGGTCTTTAAACTGAATTTCCACACGAATCTGGCCGGATTTTATAGGGTGGAAATGTCCCTCGTCGCTGCCTTGGTCTGGAGTGAAATCGAAAGCCCACAAAGCGTAGCCTCCTGCATAATCCTCGTACGTAATGCCGTGACTGGTATTGGTTCCTAACTGTCCGGTGGCTTCGTACAGGGACAAGTACGATCTCAAGTAATTCTTCTTGGTAAAGTCAGGTTCGAAAGGTCGGGTACACAAGGTCTTGCCATCGCGACTGACTTCGATTTTGGACACGCCAAAGTGTTGAAAGTAGAAAGGATTTTTTTCGGCAGCTCCGTTGAAGGCTGTATTCTCGACGATGCCAACGATCAAACGTTTGGGTAACTGTCCTTGGAACAGATGATCTTCGATCATGGATCGCTGTCCCTTGGGAATGGTGACGGTTTTCACTTCCACGCGTCGTATGGGATACTTGGCGGTCGTTCTGCTCAACGTCTGACTGATGTCGTTTCCCACTTTAGGTAACACTTCCACACGGCGTACGTAGAGTCTGGCTTCTAGGATTTTGGTTTTGTAACCGTCACTATCAGCCATCAAATGGAAAGCGGCACTGCTACGATTCAGTCTCAGGCGGACATCCACCCCGTTCAGCAAATACTTTTCTTGCAACTACATGTCCAAATGCAAACGATCCATCAGTTCTAAACTTGTGTCGGCTCCCGTGATTCTCTTTCTTCGTTCTACAAATCCATCATTGTTGTCTTTCTTTTCATCAGTTTCCAATATTTCAAACTTGGTAGGTTCGTCAGCTTCCCATACCACACAGGCATTGAGATGAGTGTTCTTGGCATCTATTCCGTACGTCAAGAGATTTTCCAGGTAGGCACGATAAGGGTAAGTATCCATGCTGCTACTGACCAGTTTGTTATTCAAGTACAAGTCCACTCCACTGAACAAGGAATGCATGAAATTGTTGACGGGAGCTATTGCTTCATCGTCTATAGCACCTCCAGTCTTATCTAGAATTTTGACTTTCAGGTACAAGTAACTGCTATTCAGATCGATGTAATCTTCGGGCTGTCCTTTGATTTCAAACTCGATGGGAGCGGAATCGGTCAGTGAGGAGACGGGGTGAAATTCCACCCACTGGGATTCTTGCATGGCCATCATGGTGGGGGACATGGCAAACAGATCCAGTTCCGTCTTGGAACAAGCGCAAGATTCTCGGTGCATCATTTTTTTTGTCTCTTTTCTCAATAATCGAAAACGTCTAAGTCTCGAACGGTTCTTCTTTTCTTGACCTTTCTCGCTTGAAGTCTGGTGAAAGGGTGTTTTCTTCGTCGTCTCTTTCTGCCTTGTCCTTGCTGAATGCCTGACTCGGTAGCGTGCAGGGCATTTATAGGTGTTTCTCGTTGGCCTAAAATGTCTTTGCCCGTTTGCAGCAAGACATTTTTGCCTGCCCTCATGAAGGCTTCTTTAGGGTTTTGTTTGTCGATGATGACATTTTGGAGAAATTCTTTGCCTTGCGTCAGTGCCGCATCTTTCAAGGCGTGCAATCCGCGTGTCACCATCGGTTTCAACACTGGGGCCACCGAACGAAAGGCCGATTTTAACATATCTCCTAAGCCGTGTCCTCGCTGTCGAGCAACCCCTCGGTACACTGGATACATGACTTAAGAGTCGTGAGAGAACCGTTTTCGAAAATGGAGTTTCACCGTGACTTTTCCTTTGGTGAATGGAATATTTTGTCCCAGATCTCCTTTTATAGTAATGTTGACCGTGTCCAAATACGACTTACTGACAGGCAAATAGTGAGGATGGACAAATTCGCGGTGGACGTGGTAAGTGTTTCCACCTTCCTCGTCAGTGTTCGTGGCAGAATCCACTTTGAAAGGAATGACACGCAGTAACAGTACGGAGGTGTGTCCCACCACGTTGTACTCCACCACATCGGAGTACACAAACATCAAATTCAATCCTTGGTTCAGTTCTACCGGGGCACGAAATAACTTGCTAAAAGACTCGTTGTCGTAAACGATGGGTAATTCGCTTTTCTTCATCATGCTCATTCTCAGGTTCATGTCTCCGCCCAACATGTCATACAATTCAGGACAAAATAAAATGGACAGGATTTTACTCCGTTCAAATTTCATTAAGAAGCGACGAGCTGTTTTGTGGAACTCCATCGTGACACTTTTGTTAACATGCTCCAAAGCTTTCAGAAACACGGCATTAAACCTGGAGGCTATGGTGCTGACCAAATGTTGACCACTAAAATAATAGCCTGGGGAAATGAACAAGTGATAGGTGGTGTACTTTTGTGTACGGGTTTTCTTGTCATATTTGACATTGCTATCCATCCACTGTTGCAATTGTTCGTCATGAACTTCCACATCAAAAAAATTTTGATTCGGAAGGACATTGAGGACTTGGGTCGGGTGAATCATTACTACTAAAGCCACTTCCCAATGGGCTTCGTGATCTAAGGGGATGGCTTGAGGTAATTTGGCCGTGTAACAGCACAACGTGTTCTTGGGAAACACCTCCATGGAACTGTCACTGGGTAAGGTTAAGTAAAATTGGTTTTGGTGACTCATAATTCCAGAGTTCTGTGGCTGTCCGAGGGGTTACTGGACGTCAGAGGCGTGTCTCCGCCCAAAATGGGGTTCTGGTTGTGGTTGGAGTGGTGACTGGCACTGGCACTGGACACAAAGTTCCCGTGGTTCCCGTTCGAGGTGAATTTCAGGGAGGGATTAGGAAGCAGGTAACCGATGCAACTGCTCAATAAAATGGTCCACAATTGTTTGTCTCCTTGTTGCAAACTCAAATTGGCGATGGCTGCCCCGATGACACAATACACCACGAAGATTTGGCAGAAAAAGACGATTTGCGTTTTAGGCACACGTTCTCCACACCACACCCACAAGGGTTGTTTTTGTAAATCTTGCACAGAAGAACTAGGGGAAGGAGGAGTGGTCGACGTAGCTGCGTCTGTGTGAAAAGGCATGATGATCACTTCTTTTTATAGTCGATGACTTGCGAAGCGTCGATCCAAGAATCAAAACTGGGTGGATATCCTTTCCAACGTACTTTGACTTCTTTGACACGTCGTTTGCCCACTTTACGGGTTCTGCGTTCGAGAATGCTTTCGATGTCGTACACGTCGTCTTCTTTTTTGGTGACACGTTGTAACTCGGGCAAATAAAACGTTCCTTTGAGCACTTCTCCGTTCATGTCTTCCAATTTATAGACGGCAGGATGACGGCCATGCACTCGTCCAGTGACGCGAAACAATTCGGTCGTCCAGTTAGGTAAGTAACCTTTGTCAAAAGTGCGTTTGGTTTTGCCAATGCGCACGCAATCTCCTACGGCCAACTCTCCACTTTTCTTGGGGACAGCCCTCGTCGGGGACGTACCAAACAGGCGCTCAAACACCAACACTTCGTTCTCGGGAGTCACGTCTTGCGGAGCACGTCCAATGCTTCGATGGTAAGATTGGTTGTACGCTTGCACCAGGTGTGGTAAGATGTCGATGTACTTCAGAGTGTGGTGATGCGTAAAATATTTCCACATGCGTTCTTTCAAAGTGCGTTGAAAACGTTCCACGATGCTGGCTTTGGTTTCGGGATTCTCGGTGGTAAAAAAATGAATGTCACGTTTCTTTAATTCTTTTTGGAAAGCTTGGTTCAGAAATTCGGTGCCTTTGTCCGTTTGCCATCGAAGAGGGTGACGACCGCTTTGTTTCAGCACTCGTTGCAGGGCTCGCACTAACTCGCTGCTCGATTTGGAAGTCAAGGGTACGACCCAAGCAAATTTGGAAAAGACGTCGATGACACAAAACAAATATTTGTAGCCACGATTGTAGCTGGCCAAATGAGAGACATCGGCTAAATCGGCTTGCCATTGATGATCGATGCCTTCCACTCGGGTGTGACTTCTGGCAAACTTGCGTCGAATGGGTTTGTGTAAAGTGTAGGTAGCTTGTTCTTGTAACCATCGTTGCACTTGAGGTAAACGGAGACTTTTCAGTCGAGTTTTGGCAGCACGATACAATTTTTGAACTCCCGCGTAACCTGCAGGATGGGAGGGGTCGTAGTAAATGCTGGCTAAGACTTTTTCCATTTTTCTGTGTTGGTTGGTGTGTTAATAAGGCACCCACTCTGGGAGGATGCTACTCTTTTTCTCTTGGGGTATTTTCTTGGATTGCAATGCTTTGCGTGTGCGACCGGCAATAGGTGTTGAAGAGGAGGAGGATGTCTGAGCGGGGGATATCGGTTCTTGTTTCACTTCTGTCTTCACTTCTGTCTTCACTTTCTTTTTCTCTTGTGATGAAGAAGGGGTGGTCATCATCTTTTTAATCCATCCAATTCTGGAGGTAGGTGGTGTTGTTAACTTGCGTACTTTTTCTGGTGGAGTTTGAAACCCTTCTTCTTCTTCTTTTCCTTTTTCTGTCTTGGTCACTGGTACTGGTACTGGTGATGGTGCTGGACTTTTCATCAAGGTCTTAAAATCTTTCAGAGTGGGTACAGCTGTTTCGTCTAAAGCTTTCTGGTGAAAGAGTTGCAGTCGTTGCAAGAGTTGACCGTACTTTTGCGATTTTTCTGTTTCGGACAAATCTTGGCGATCCATCAAGGACTGCAGTTCATGTTGTAACTGGGACATCTCGCTCAAATGGGGATTGGGAGGTAAATGCGGGGTGTGTTGTTCTTGCCACCGATGGTATTCCATCCATCGTTTGTAAGGCACTAAAGCTAGTTTTCGTCCTTCCATGGGGTTGTCAGGGGTCGATTCTGAGATCTTGGAACTTCCGAGGCCTTTTTATCTTGCTCCCACCAGTACTCCCAACATGGTTCCCAAGACTCCTTTCAGTATGGGGCCTAACAAGAGAGGTAAAATGCCTCCACGTTGCACTAACATCTTCTTTTTTTGACGAATGGGAATTTTCTTTTGAACCATTTGGCGAAGAACGTGACGATGTTTGCCTAAGCATTGTTTCTGGTGTTTGGACAAAGGGATCGTGCCTTTCAAAACGTTCAAACAACATTCGCACACGGTATCGATGACCTCTTTGGAGGCTCTTTGAATGAGTTTTTTTCGTAGGGGTGGAGAAGCTTTGGACAGGACAGATAACATGTCCCCATGTTTGGCTAAACGTGGTGGCAGTCCTTTCCTTTTCTTTCCTTGGGGTTTTCTGGAGGGTGACATCTTTGAGTCATCAGGAGCACCAAAAAAACAGTGATACCCGACTTGGTCACAGGCCTTTTTAATACTGGAACGCGTCGCCACTGATTGTCTTTACGTCGTATCAGTTTGAGGACAGGCATGACACGTCGTGCAGGGGTACGTAACGGACTAAATCGAGCCAGTTCTTGCTTGGACAAATCCAGTAAACTTTGTAACATGCCCGATCTTTCTTGAACTTCGATTTTGGGAGAAGGTACTTTGTGAGCAGCAGCCACTGCCACTAAATTGGAAGGTCCTGCCACTGGGGAAGTTCTTTTGGGGGTCATCAACGGAGAAGTTCTTGGTGTGATCAACGTCTCCAAGTACTCTTCAGTTCTGGGTGTCATTAACGGAGAAGAGGACAAACGTGAATCTGCCGAAGACGCAGTCACCGCCGTAGCAGGTCGTGGTTTGCGAGTGTAAGGTTGCGTCCTGGCCGAAGTGCCTCTCTTGCGACTAGTTTTCTGTGGACTTTTCTTTTTCTGGGGGCTTCTTTTCTTTTTCCGGGGTGGTGGTGGTGTCTGGGCAGAGGAGGGTCCTGCCACTGGAGAAGTTCTCCTTGGGGACCTGGTCTTTTTCTTCTTGGGGCTTCGTTGGACTTTTGTCTTGGGGATAACTTTGGTGGCATTAGGATCCCATCTTAAGAGTGAGCGAATGATGACCCCTCCTAGAGTACCGCTCCCTCCAGGTTTCAAAATGATTTGTTTTTTGGTTTGAGTGTCGATGCGGGGATCGGCCAGTTGGACCAAAGCGACTTTGTTTCGATCGAAAAAGCGTTTGGTTTGATGAGGAATCTGAATGAATCCTTGGAGTATTTGACGTGCCGTCACCGTGAACCATCGTAAGACTTCTTTGAGACTAGCTTCTAAGACACGAGCTCGTGTTTGTGGATCTTTTTCTCGACTGATGCCATACAAGGCACGAATCAATTTGACGGGAAGATGCCACTGAAGGGACGTCATGTTCGCACTGAGAGTGAGACAGACGAAAAAGGGTCTGAGGTTTTTATAGATTTTTTTTATGGGGAGTAAAATGAAGTCGAGGACGGAGACGTGTACAGGACAGGCCCTCCGTCTTGGCACCAGTGGTGAAACAAGTGGGTACGAAATCGCAAATCCTCGGGAGTCGTAGGTTTCAAATCGACGAGTAAATAGGCGTGTGGAGTTTGAGTGGCATCGTCGTACACCTGAGTCACCAAAGGCGTTCCTAACTGTTTGGCTAAGACTTGCACTTGCGATTTATCTCGAGGGCTTTTAAACAAGACCACGTAATGCGCATTGAGACTGATGGTGCGATGGGCTTTACTTTGTTGAAACAAATTTTGGGTGATGTAAACGACACTGGCATTACGGTGATGCCCTTTGCGCGTGAACCACAGTTTAATTTCTTCTTCGTCTTCTCCTAACATGTCGTCGAAAATGACCAAATGGGTTAGACGGGAGTCAGAGACGATGCCATCGTCTTCTTTAGGAATGCTTTCCACAAACACGATGGAATCGCCTTGACTTTCTCGCAAGAGGCTGTACGCCGATTGCCACTCTTTGTAACACCACACGATTCATTGAGGGGGTCGATCGATCAAATGATGTTTATGTTCGATCAAACGTTTGACGAATTCGGTTTTGCCTGAACCGCTAGGTCCAGCAATGAGCATGTTAAAGGGATGGCGAAGATACAAAGCCTCCCAACTGGCACGATCTAAGTGTTCGTCGATGACTTTGACAGTAGAGGAAGAGGGAGCAGAGACAGCAGAGGTAGCCATGGTGTGAGAAATGTCACTTGTGACACGAAAAACAAACAAGACAAGAGTTTATATACTTTTTCAGAACACGTTTATTGAATGTTTTTTTCAAACATGAATACGAAAGACAAAAATACATAAAAGCCAAAGGCTTAAGTACAAGGATAAAAGGCACATGATAACCATGAACGTGGAATAAACACAAGTGTCTGTACAACATGTTTTGGGTAAAGTTCTAACCAGTTCTATACTAGGGTAAGGTCACACAAGTGTCCTCCCGAAAGGGTCTTTCAGGCCTGTCCACGACAGTCCTGTCCTGGGTGACGGGTTCTTCTGGCACCGTCACTAACACAGGTTGAAAAGTAACGTTTTTCCTTGAATAACTCTCGTGCATACTGGGCCACCTCTTGTGTCCAAGCCTCAAAACCCTGGTCTCGGTGATGTCCAACATTTGACTCCTAACCAATCTGGTTTCTTCTTCGTCAACGACATAGTAAGTTACTTCAATGAACAATGAACTATCGATCTTGCCTAGGGTTCCTTTTTATATACAGACCAATACCGACGTGACCGTACGGTAAGGTGAAGTGATTGGGAAGTCGCACTCGCTTCTGGTATACAATTTGATAGACTTTTTCCAAGGGTCGACTGACGATGTGGTGAGTGGGTAAACGTACAAGCTTGTTCGGTTGATAGGTGGTCACTTTAAAGTTTTCATCCTCTCCCGATTGCAAGGCTTCTTTCAATACCCCAAAGTTGACCACTCGACTGGTACGATGATTCAGAGTCAGTCCTTTTACTTTGCACGTCGTGTGCACTTCTCCTTGTTTGTCCCGGTATTCGTAGGCATAATTTTTGTGACCACCACTGACGAAACTTAGAATCTTGTCGTCGGGATGCTCGTCTGTCCAGGCTCCTAAACGGTCTCCTTCGATGTCAGGGTGCTGTTGAATCGGGTGATGGATGTAAATGCAACTGTCCGTGTCAAAGTACAGGACGCCTTCTTCTAACAGTTCTAAAGCTTCGTACAATTTTAAGCGAGCATGAGCTGTCACGTAAGCTGCAATGATGACGTTTCCAAAAGGGTCGTCTTGTACAAAGTCCAGATCTTCTTCGTAATTGACCAAGATCAAATCCTCTCGAACGACGTCCACGTGTTTCATGTATTTGGTTTTGTCGTGAATCATCTGGAAGTAGCGGGAAGGTTCTGTCAAATATTCCGTCTTGGGTAAACATGGTCGTTGTGCCATTTTACCCCACAAGCAATTTAACATCACTTTGGCAAACGATCGCCTGCCTTCGTTTTTTTCGATGTGGTCTAAAGAGATGCCTTCTTGTGCATAGTATTTCTCTTTGAATTGTATTTGGTCTTCGGGAGTGTGACACCAGGAAGGATAGCCGCTGGCTTCTTGTTTCAGTTTCAAAAAGGCATCCACGTAGTCGGCGAAAATGCCTTTCTGAGTAGGGTCACCCTTGTGGTACTGTTGTGTCTTGGGAAAGTGGCAAATTTCGTACACTTCTAACAGTTGGTATCCCATGTCCAGAGCTTTGAACAATTCCACGCTGACCCAGGTTCCCGTCAAGGCACGTTCTTCCTGGCTGTGATGGCAAGGTTGGTCTTGGTTGCACGTTTCGGCACAAGTACGGCACAATGGAAACATCAGTTTGCCTTGACAATGGTGAGGTAAGACGGGATGGTATAGGTTCGTGGGAGGCAAAACTTTACACTTGATCAAGCCTTCGTATTGTCGAATGTTTTTCAGGTCGATGTGTTCCGTCAACATTGTGGGTGCCCTACAGGAAAGCGACAATATTTGCACACGTAGGGATACAGCGAACACACGTCCAAGTATTTGATTTCTTCTCCTTTCTCTTCGTCGGCTTGGTACAGTAAACAGGTGGCATTGGTCCTACAAACTATCCCTCGGGTTCAGCGGGTCCATGAACTGGTAACTTTCCACGAGGCGTTTAAACTCGGGATCGGTTTTCATACGGTGATCGTACTCGTGTTCCCACATTTCCACCACTTGGTATCCTTGCTGTTCTAACTTTAGGCGTCGCTGACAAGTGTCCTGGTACAAGTCTTCCATGGTTCGTTGCAAAAACTGATTTTTAGTGTCACGGTCAGGGTAGCAGACGGGACATCCGTGAAATAAGCAACCGTTAAACTCGTACACGATCTTGGGGTTTTCTAAGTCCCAGCCATTGACCGAATACGTTCCGATGGTCTTTTCGCCTCCTCCGTTGCGGGCATGCTGAATCCATTTGGCTTCCTTGTCGCACAAGTAATGTAACCAACGTAGGGCTTTGACCGAGTATTGACGCTTGACATAGTGGGTCGTTTGAGGACTGATGACAGCCACGGTGTTTTCAGGCATGAATCGTTGGCGGTACACTAAGGAACACACTTTGGCAATGGTGCAAGCTTCTTTCAAAGGATCGACCCCTCCGTGTTCCATGAACAGTTCTCGAAATTTTCCACAGCAACGCCGTAAAATGTCCACGTCGGAACGACAATACTTTAACATTTCTTCCTGAAGGTCGAAGGGGTCCGAGGCATGAGCCTGGTACCAAGCGTAGAAAGCTTCTCGTTGTTCGGTACGCATGTTGTCGGGGTCGTAATAGTGAGCCTCAGGCAAATGGGGTAGAACGGCATGTTGATTGGCTTCCGTATTGAAAAAGTGTGGAAAGTACCCTTTAGCCATTTCTGTCATTCCAAACGTTTTAGGCATTCGACTCAAAGGCATGGCCAAGTAACTCATCGAATCTTTAAACTGCACTTGTCCCACTTGCATGAAAAGTGATTTTGGCTCCGTTCAAAATCACTTTAGGACGTTCGGTGCCATGTTCCGTATAGTACCTCAAAAGAAACTGTCCATCGTATCCGGAGAAATTGTGAGCCATCACCGTGGCATGACGATGACAATCTCCGTAACGTTCGATGTCCTCTTGGCTCCACGTCTTGTCGATGGGGTCTAAGACCCATCGGGCAAAATCGGCTAACGTGTTCGGTCCCCGAAAGATTTTTTCACGTCCTCCAGGAATCTTGCTGCAGTGAGGGCAATGACTGAAGATAGGTTCTTGAATGCACTTCTCGCACGCTCGATGAGCCACGCAGAAATTAGGGATGTGAATGCCAGTCTCTTGCATGCATTCGAAATCGATAAAGATGAAATTGCCTTTCTTCTTGTGACCGTCCTCTTTCTCTGGTGGGGGTTGGTATTTTTGCACGTAGCATTCGTGTTCCAAGTCCACGATGTGGTGACAAATGTGACATTTTTTCTTTCCTCGACATACGTGTGCCTTGGCATTGTTGGTAAGTATGCCTTGTCCACAGCTAGGGCACAATCTCAAGAGTTGACAAGCACATTTCTGCTGTGAACCTTGCGTCTTCAGATGTTGCTGGTAACAGGCAGGGCTGACAAACGTACGCAGACAAGTTGAACAAGGCACTGGTTCTTCGCTCAGACAGGGTGGAGAGGCCAAACATCCTGGGCAGTTCAATCCACAATGCTTGTGTTGCTCTCGATTGTTATAACCATAATCACATTTCTCACAATAATAACCGTATCCCAGGAATCCAGTGATACTGGTAATGGTATCGAAATGGTCATCGTGATGATAGACATGAATGTATTTTCCGTCCTTAAAGTCTTGGCCTCGAAACAACAGAGACCCGCGCATTTCTTGAGGGTGCACTTTCAAGGTGTAGCGTGGAGCTAGGGCATCTTGCAATTTTTGCATCTCAGGAATGCCACAGGGTGTGTCTTTGGACAGGCCAGCTTGTTGCAACAGGAGTTCTGCTTCGTTTCGTTGTTTGGTTCGGTTCGATTTTCGAATGTTCTCCCAGGTTCTTTTCCATTCTACCGTGTCGTTCTTGTTGGCATAGGTTCGTCCCACCACGATGGCACGGGCTAAGCACATCTGGTCTTGAGGGTTGTTAATTCGGACGAGACTCTTTTTGGTTTTGCGAAGGTCGTCCACCAATAACATCTTTTTGCGTCCTGTCCCTTGAGGAAGAGAGACGTGAGCCATTTTCAGTGTGGCTTTACCATCGGTGATGTCAAACTGGTCATTAGATTGTTGTACGTGTTGAATCTTGTCCATGACTTTGGAAGGGGTTAGTTCTGCGGGTCTGCTAAACTCGATCCAAACAGGGGATTTCAAACCGTCGTGATCTATGGATAGTGTCAAGCGATCGTCTTCTTTGGGTTGACATTGTCGCTTGAGTGAGGTGAGCAAAGAATCCCACATCTCGGTGATAAACCCTTCTGCTTTCTCCAAGGGTACGTCGGCCTTGAAATCTTTAAACTTCACCGTGTAGGTGTAAGCCGTGGTTCTAAATTTTCTAGAGGAGCGCTTTTCCGTCTCTCGAATGGAATAGTACTTTTCAGGGTTGACTAAGGGTGGTGAACTTGGTTTAGAGGGTTCGGATTCTGGTTCACTCATGTCCTCTTCAAAGTCACTGGCATGAATTTGTGCCAAGATTTCATCCCTGGTACGAGGCGATAGATCACGTTTCTGCCTCTTACTTTCTTCTTCTTCTTTCTTCTCGAATGAATGGGATCGTTTTATCTTGAGTGCAAAACGTCAAATGACTCAAGTTTAAACACCACAGACTAATTTATAGTCTTGGCAAAGCAGCGTATATAAAAAGGGTGTGTGTCTTGTCCTTTCACTATTCATTTCACTCTCAAGCCGAGCACAACGATGGAAGAGACTACCCAGATGGAACGTTTCGTCAGAGCTTTGCGAGGGGTCATTAGAAAATTCTCTTCAGACCAGCCGACGGACTACTCTCCTTCCTTTCGAGATAAAAGTCAAGATACTTGCTATATCTGTCAGAAGAAAGGGCATTGGTCTTCAGAGTGTCCAGACCGTCAAAAAAGAACAAAAACAGGGACTAAAAGAGACAAAAGTCAAGATACCTGTTATTATTGTAAAGAAAAAGGACATTGGTCTCCAGATTGCCCAAAAAAGAAACAAGAGGAGTCAGAAGAAAAGAAGGATTCTTCAGAAGAAGAGAGGGATTCTTCGGAAGAAGAGAGGGATTCTTCAGAGGAAGAAGAGGAAGAAAGAAGACAATTCTATTTAAAAGAAGCAAAGAAACAGGAGAAGAAAAGAAGAAGGGAAGAAAATGAGGTAAAAACGGTGAAGAAATTCAAAACACAGAGAGACTAAACAAGGAGAAAGAAGAAGTCAATGAACTTTTAATTAAAGTGTTCTGTGGTGAATTGTGAATTGGATTGTAAAAAAATGGATAAAAGAATACATGAATGATATAAGGTAAGTGTCTTTGAGTTTTGATTTTAAAATAAGAAGCTACACTCACGCACTCATACACAGACACGTACTATAAGGGTAAAATGGGTGGGGTTTATTTTTGAGTTATTGGCAAATTGAAATTGTATTTCTTTTCGAGAAATGTGGGTGGCCCTGAAAAGGGCCTTTTTATTTTGGTGTAGGGGTAAGTTTAACCAATCAACTTTAACTGCCTTAAGCCTTTGCCACGGCCAAGGCCTACTTCTGATGATTGGGTTGAAATCACTAAGGGTGGTACGACAGGCTTAGTCACAGGGTTGGCGTGTTTAGCTCGGGAAGGTCGTATTCTCTTCGGTCGTAATAAAGAAGTCTGATACATTTGTTTCAGACTTCTTAACTCCGCTAAAATGTCCAACAGTACCGTAGCCGTTTGATTTTCACCCTCTTGTTTCTTTGCTGCTACTTCTTCTTGCTGTTGTTGCTGTTGTTTTTTTCTTACCTCTTCTTGTTGCTGTTGCTGTTGCTGTAGGAGAAAAGCTTGTTCCGCTTCCTTTTGTCGTTGCATAAATTTCTCCAATTCTTTTTTCTGTCTCTGTCTAAAATTCTCCACTTGCGGTAATGAAGAAGGTAACGAAGGTTCTGGAACAAATTCTTGCGAGGTAAGAAAATCCACAAAATCCCAGTGTACCTCTTCTGAAAGTAAGTCCGGGTTCCCTTGGGCAGTCTCCCCTGCTGGTGCACCCCAATGGATCGTTTTCTGAGTTTCCGTCATGTTGAATCACTGTCGCATAGATTGACTGCACACAAGCGCTAACGAATCTATATAGACCACGTGACGTCACAGACTGCTCTCTTCGGATTGGATGCGAGCTGACTGAATTTTGTAACGCGTGTTCGGATTGGTGAATGAATTCAATCCGTTTCAATCCTTCCTGTACCTATAAATAAGCACAGTTCACTGCATTGATTCACCTATTCTCGTCGCTTCAAGATGTGGACCACAGTTGAGTCATCCACCCTTGTGTCTTCCATGATGTTTAGGACGGACATGCTCATGTATGTCAGGTCCAAGTGGACTGTTGTTGATAGGACAGATACTAGTCAATGGATGAGGAGAGTTTACATAGAAAGACAAGGATGTCTCAAGAGGGTACTTGTGTATGGACCGGTAGTTAGAAGGAGTTTAAGAAGAAGAAGAAGAAGATGTGACAGATGCCATTTAGGTTAATATTAATATTAACATAAACCCAAAGGCCCTTTTCAGGGCCAGCCATATTTCTCGAAAAGAGATAGCCTTTCCATTGCCTACCCCTTTTCTAAATTTGAATTTAAATTTAAATTTAAAAAAAACTTTTTAAAAAAAAAAAATCCCATATTCAATTCCCCTTGTCCCTAGACAAACCCAAACTCTATTCCCATGTTAATTTCCCTTGTCCCTAGACAGACCCAAACTCTATGTTAAATTCCCATTGTCCCTAAAGTGACCCACGATTTTTCTCCATGTTAAATTTCCTTTATACCTAAAGTGTCCCAGGCGTCTTTTTAATGCTAAGTCCCATTGTCCCTAATGTATCCCACTTAACTACTGTCGATATTGGTCAGTATATAAAAGGACCGATAGTTCATTGTAACCAAAAAGACCAAGTGGGAAAGATGAATACTTTAAAACAGACATCAGCGATTCAGTATCACATCATGGGAACTTTGCTATGAATACTACTGCTACTACTACTACTAGTACTACTACTACTACTACCATACCTACCATGGAAAATGATGCTGTGCGTGTCAAACCTGACGGATGTGAAAGCGGTGTCAGTAGTTATCTGGACTCTTTACTGGTTTTCATGGTGGATGTCTACCTCTACGCAAGAAAATACGTCTACCAGCCTATGGATGTCATCAAACCCTGAGCAAACTCCTGGGGATTTCCCCGTATTGTTATCGAGATGAATCTGTGAAAGACGAATATTCGTTCCCTGTGCGTTTGCCTGAACACTACGACACTGAAAGTCGTTTTCAAACGTTCCAAGGAAAGTGGCCTAAATATCTGGGAGGACAAACCCCCGAAGAATCAGCCAGAGCCGGAATTTTCTACTTGGGCAAAGGGGTTAAAGTCAAGTGCTTCAGTTGCAGTGTGACACTTCACGAGTAGGAGCAGAAAGATTCGGCTTCCCTAGAACATGCTCGATGGTCTTCGCATTGTCATTACCTACCATAAGTGGGACCCTAGTCATTGACGTGGCATACAATATCGTTTAAGAAAACAGCTTGGCTAGGAGTCAAACGTTGGACAACACCTAGACAAGTATAAAATAAGGACAATTAGAAGTGACCCCAACGTGGGTATAAACACTGACTGACATGATCATGAATACTTTAAAAGAGAACATTAGTGGTTTGCCTGTGGAGTTGAGAGAACGCATTTACCGAGAGCTGGTCAATATACAAGTTCACCGCAAAGAACAACTGCATCTGTTACGTCATTGTTGTTTAAACCACTGGTACCTGAATGCTATAAGAGGACTGATCCAGATAAAAGTGTTCCAGTGGTCAGACATTGGTCTTTTTTTTTGTTTAGTTTGTTACTGATGGTATGTACTACAGGGTAGACTTACAGCAACGAATTCCATAGGAAGAATTAAAGGGTTACCGAAATCTTTTGCACCATGTAAACTTAGTTCAAGAGGAAACATCTGAACGGAGTGTGATGTGCAAGTTAGTGTCAAAACAATTTAGATTAGCCACTGAAGTACGATCATCTCTGTGTGGAAAGTACACGTATTGCCTCCGACAAAAAGAGGTATAAAAAGAGGCTACCATGGCACGACCTTTATCAGTGGTGATACAACAAGATCTGTGGAAGGAAATCAACGAGAGAACTCAAACTGTGGAGGATAACCAACACTTATTACGAGAACTGTGTCCCGTGAATTGGGGTCGACGTGCGGTGAGTGTCTTAGTGACTTCCTTTCTTGGATTTCGTTTACCAGCCGATTCCTTGTGGGCTGTTTACGTTCTGTACAGTAAGGTACCACAAAAAACATGAAAGTAGTCCCTTTAAATATCCACGAGAGGCTCATTCTGTTCAAAGTCTTGCGCTTTCAACTGGATACTTCTCGACCTCTACGGGAAACCAAGCTTCGTCTACTTTTAGGTACTAAAGATATGTACGACGATGTGTGTGTAGCTTGTGACTTACACCCTCACTGGACAGATGTACGTGACTGGAAAAGTTGGGGTTTTGAGGCTTTGACCAAAGAAGTGGCCAATTATGGGAAGACACCTGTGTGACTGTACCCAATGTAGAGAATGTAAGAACATTATACACTGTCCCTAGGACACCATTGTTACCAAAAACATGTTGTAGAGTCAATTGATTATATTCCATGTGATCGTTATGAAGTATATTTTATCGCTGTAATTAACCATTTGGTGTTTATGTATTTTTGTCTTTAGTGTTGTTCCATTTTCAAAAATCAATTAACGAAACCTGAAATAGTATAAAAACTCTTTTCTGTCTGTCTGTCTTCGTGTCAAAAGTGACATTATAACACTACTATGTCTACGTCTGTTGTCTCTGCTCCCTCTTCCTCCACTTTCAGAGTCATCGAAAAAACTTAGATCGTGCCAGTTGGGAGGCTTTTTATCTTCGCCATCCCTTTAACATGTTATTTCCGGACCAAGCAGTTCAGGCAAAACCGAATTTGTCAAACGTAAAGTCGAACATAAACTTCACTTGTTCGATCGTCCACCGCAACGGATCGTGTGTTGTTACAAAGTGTGAAAATCGGCGTACAGTCTGTTGGAGAAAGTCAAGGTGATTCCATCGTTTTTGTGAAAGGCATTCCTGGCGAAGACGACGGGATCGTCTATGACCCCAGTCAAACCCATCTGGTCATTTTCGACGGCATGTTAGGAGAAAGACGAAGAATATTTTAAACTGTGACTTACGCGCAAAGGGCATCGTCGTAATGCCAGTGTCATTTACATCACTCAAATATTGTTTCAACACAGTAACGCCCATCGCACCGTCAGTCTCAATGCTCATTACTTGGTATTGTTTAAAAGCTCTAGAGATAACTCGCAAGAGCAAGTGTTAGCCAAACAGTTAGGAACACATTGGCTGACTCATGCGAACGACGATGCCAATCAGACGCCGCACGCCTATTTACTCGTGGATTTAAATCCAGCATCCCCGATTATTTGCGATTTCGTACCCATTTCTTTCACCACTGGTGCCAAGAAGGAGGGCTTGTCGTGTAGACGTCCCCGTCGTTGACTTAACAACAACAACAAACAAAAATCTATAAAGACCTCGGACACTTTGGGTCTGTCTCACACCTCGTCAACATGACATCCCTTCAGTCTGATCTTCCCGTCAAATTGATTCGTGCCTTGTACGGCATCAGTCGCGAAAAAATCCACAAATACGTTCTCGTGTCTTAGAAGTCAGTCTGAATGAAGTCTTACGATGGTTTACGGTGACAGCACGTGAATTAATGAAAAGGCATCATTCACGTTCATCATCAAACTAAACGCTTTTTTGACAGAAACAAAATAGCCTTGACAGGCACTTCAAGATATCTTCTGCAACATCATACAATGACTTTTCTGGCTTTTTGTTATATTTTTGTCCAAGCTCTCCTCGTGCTCGCTCCAACGCAATCCCTAAATCGCTTTATTTAGCAGGTCTCCGGATACTCATTAGCATTTTGTAGGACTCTTTGCCGAATCAGTATGACGTAGTCATGTTAAAAAATGCTCTAATATATTCAGTGACGTTACAAAAGCACCATTGGTCTGGAGACTTAATTCCACCATTACTCATAGATGCAAATTATTTAACAATAACATATTTGTCAAACGGTAGTACTTTATATGACATTCTTATTACCAGCTAAAGAAGACAGATTATAACTTGTCACTTGCATGTTATTTGTAGGGACCCAGAATTTTTATGACCTGTCTGGCGTCTATCGCTAGCCTAAATCCGAAATATTGTATCAAAAATGTCAATGCGGAATGTAGCAAAGCATCTGGTATGTGGCAGTCTATGATACATCTGCTTTACTTCTTTCAGAAACAAAGTTAATCAATCAAAACGTAAAGCGACTACTACTTGAGTGTACATGATTTATATACAAAGTAGTTCCTAATATACTATTCGGCACACGTGAATGCAATATCGTAAAATACTGCACGATTTTGACAATGTAAAGTTAAAGGAAAAATAAACGAGCATGTAATATATATATATATATATATATATATATATATATATATATATATATATATATATATATATATATATATATATATATATATATATATTTACTGTGTTTATTTAATATAATATTTTCACACACAAGGACACAAGGAACAGTCTTCAGTCCGGTTGTGCTTGTCTATAGTATGTCTTTGAGAATTAAGTTAGTATACATGTTATAGTTAGTACATGTTCTGGCCATTGTTAATGTGTCATAGATTTACTCAACAGAAATGTATCCTTTGAGAAGAGAATGCTTCCTCAGACAAGACTTCTCTGGTGTCCTAAGTGGTTAGATCGTATGCGTCGGACGCGGGATATGTATCCTTTGAGATACGATTCTACACGGGCAGGGATTGGAAGCTTCGGTGCTGTAGTGTCTACAGCACCGACGAATCCAGTCACTGCCCGTGCAGATTCGTCGTTTTCACTCATGCACATAAATGGGCGCGACAGCAGGGACAAAGTCATGTGGTATAGAAGAGATGACTGATCAGAAACCAAAATCTCAAACCCTAACTTTACTTCTATTTGACCCATTTAGCAAATCATGCAGGGAAAACGGAAAGGGGACATGATATCAGCGAAAACAGTAGGTTCTTGTCGCATACAATGTTATCTTTACACCGTCCGTGCCGGACGAAGCATTCTCCTCTCAAAGGATACATTTCTCTTCAGTAAAACTATAACAGTTCAAAACTGTTGGTCACACCGTAATAGTGTATTGAAATGATAAGTAGTATAGAAACGACCGTTTCTATTCTACTCGCTGTTATATTCAATTAGAATGAAATTTCTCCTATTACAGTCACCTCTTCTTGCTTCCCTCTGAGAAAGAGTCCAGTTAGAAAGTACTCTGTTACTGCAAGAGATATCTCCAAGATAATTGTATATTATGGCTGAAACTAATTAAGAGGACTCTTTCACTTTGGTACATACATAGATTTGTGTTGTATCCAATCAACAAAAGATTGTCCCGTTTCAGTAGAATCACAGCAGAAAAAGCTCATATCGGGTATGATCATATTGCAAAATCGACGGGTAAATATTTAATATTAGGAAATAAACATTGCAAGAAAACAATTTCGCCGTCAGAGGTATTAGCCTGTCCGTTAAACAGTTTGCAAAAAGCAGAATAAAGAAAAAGCACAAGCTTGCAAAGTATACCCAACTGCAAGGAAGGAAGACAACCACACACACACACACATACATCTGGGACATATGTTCTCTGTCAATGTTCGTCTGTTCATCATGCCCCACTTAGTCACATTGTCCGGACGTAAGGTCGACCAGTCCTAACACTAACTTCTTAATACTGATTGCCAAGCTAGGGAGCTGTTAATATCATTTTAATAAGTCTTTGGTATGACGTGGCCTGGGTTTAAACCCTCAATCTCGCGCGTCCGAGGCATACGCTCTAACCACTTTGGACACCAGAGCGGTCTTGTCTGACTGCATGCATGTATGTATGTATGTATGTATGTATGGATATATGTATTTATGTATGTGATCGCCTAAGTAGTTCGACCGTCCGTCTCGAATGCGGGAGGGCTTGGGTTTGAACCCCAGCCGATTCATTCCAAAGACTTATAAAAGTGGTACTAGCAGCAGCTGCCTCGCTATGCGCTCAGCATTATGAGGTCAGTGTTAGGACTGGTGTCAGGATAATGTGACTGGGTGGGACATCATGCTACTTGCCTGCAGCATGATGCCCCAGTGCTAGACATCGCTATAAACTGCCACACTGCAGACATCGTAGCGACATGACTGAAAAATTGTTAAAGCTACGTTATAAATCCAAATCACACTCGCACACGACTCACACACATGTATGTATGCATGAACGCATGTACGCATTTACAGGAAAGGGGAGTACTGAGAACAAATATTCAGGCGACCAAATAGCTTTGAACAAGCAATTTTGCTATAAGCTGTTGAAAGTAAAGAAGAAAAGAACTAATGCTATGAATTAGATTAGTTTCTTTATTTTTAAAATATATATTTATCTGGAGATAAAAAGATAAAATGATACCGTGGTTCGAAAGAAAATTTCAGCCACCCTTGAAAATTAAATGGGCACTCCTCTAAGGTGACGCGATTCAGTGAAACTGCCGCAGACCCGCTACCAATAGATGACTAATGTCTGACCATATTACAGAGGTTTCATTTATGTTTAGATTCTCTACTGTGACCAACTAGACAGTGTAAGATTGTGCAGAATAATGAAGGCTGGTTTAGGGTAGATTCCTTGTTTTCATAGTTCAACTCTCTGAAGTGTATAACACTTTAGGCATATCATATAGATGTATTCCACGGAGAGCAATCTCCTGAAGAAAATATCCTAACATAAATGTTTCATTATTAGTGCTGAAACGTTACCATAGCATGGGTCGGTTCCAGACTTTATTATTATTAGTATTATTATTATCGGCTAGCTTGCAGAATTTTCAGGGCAAAGTGTAATAAGGGTGTGTGTGTGTGAAGTGAATCCTCCCACACAACGTCTAAATCTACCACTTGTTATTGTAAGTGAGTGCATGGGATGGATTTTATGGAGTCGTCATGTCGTCTGCTGGATAGGTTCATTTCCGTATTGGCAGAGGTATTGAGGTTAAAAAAATAAAAATAAAGTTAATGACATTTCAAAGGTATAGTTTATATAATCTAATCATGACGTTATTTTGTTAAACAATAGCTTCAGGCTCATTTACTTTTCACTTACATCGTCTTTTATTGCAATGGAGACGGCGTGCGTTTGAATTACTTAAATAGTTCCAGACACGACAGACCATATCATTTTAAAGACATTACAGACATCGACAGAGATATAAAACTATTTTCATTTTGAAATAGTTTACAAGTAAATTTGCTTTTATTAAATAATCAGCCTGACGGGTTGTTTGAAAGCCAACGATTTAGAAAGTAATAACAATATTCTACTTTGATTAGATTTTATGTGAGTGCAGAACTAATCTGAACAGCTGTTTTTCTGACTTCAGGATGGAAGTGTTAACGGTTCGAACAATGCTAAAAATACATATCTTTCTTCGTACCAAAAGGACTGGTTGTTCCTATTTGCCGTTAAAATGAATCCACCACTACACTTATTCTGGTTATAGTTGCGTGGAAATGTTACGGCGCATAGATTTGTGCAGTATATACTTACATTCTCTTCAATTTTATAAAATCTTTGCTCTTCATAGTTTAAATTCACTTTGATTATCGAGTACCATTTGGTTCCCTGATTTCTTTAAAAAAGAAATACTCGTCTTGTGATTACCTGCCATCTGATGAAAAATGTAGTTATGATTTCTACGCTAACGTGTTGCTTTCTTTCTTCAATATATATGTGAAGATCAGATATTTTGATACGCAAAATGATGATAATATTTTATGGGCAAGTCGTTAATGCATCTTCTAGCAATTAGAAATAATTGAACTGACTTTCGTACATTTATAGACTCTTTTGAGGCAGCGGTTTGCTTGGTTGCATATAATAGAAAACTTGATGAAGAGATAGCTTAACAATTTGTGAAACACAGCAGCTGTAAATCAACCCTTTTAAAACATTGATGTTACAGTGATCATGGACTTGGGAACCGGAGCTTCCTGTGGAAAAGCTTTGCTGTTTGATAAAGGGACCAGCACAGATCCAGCAATCAGTGGCAGTGAAAGTCTAACGAATATTATCACGAGTCATAATCAAGCCAGCGGATGAATAGAGCTGTTGTCGAATCGATTTCGCTGTAACCTCGAGCGATCTAAGAAGCACCCAATCCGAGTCCTTGCTACGATGCAATATTGGTGGTTCTGTTTGCAAGTCACACATGACTGCTATGTAACAAAATCTGCATGGTGGTTGGTCAGCAATTTGGGAGGATTTTTCTTTGGGGGGTTGGGGTTGGCTGGACGCGTCTACTTTTATATTTTGTTTCAACGCAGAGAATTCGACAAGGTTTTGTACCTGTTTAAGTCATTATTGTCCGCTGTGGGTTTTCACTGATACCACCACAGTAAAAGTTATTGTCGGTGAGCAGTTGTTGTATATTAAATACATACATGCAACGCCTGAATGGATCTTTTGTAACATTGTGCTTGCTGTGACGATTAAGTAACCGAGCAAGATTATGTATCCATCCGACTCTGATTCTTTTTAATTTCACTCAACAATAACAAATCCGTCTGAGTTCGTCCATGTTGTCCTTGTGGCGATAGTGTTAGCGGATAATAGCCTTCATCGTAGTTAACCACATGAACAGCGACACCAGGGTTAAGCGTTTCAAATTTATTCGGTGTGGATCTGGTAAACTGGGGGAAATTGGATATTCCCAAAGCTGATTTTACCCAAGTGCTGTCGGTATTTTCGAGGCAGGTCATTATTGTCGATAGCCGGATATAACACTTACAAACTTGTCCGTTCAAAACATCTGTTGTCAAAGTTCTTTACGTTTAACACTGATCTTTGCGGGCTCACTTTGGTGTTCGTATGTAACTGGGTCTACGAAACGGCTGATACAGCGAGATATGTACCTCGACTTGGGCACATGATCCATTCCGATCCTTCATTGTAGTTTTCTAACGTTTCTGTAATACTTTCATTGCCTTTGTGAGTTTCGTCATTGATGGCACTGGTGTCGCTATGGTTCAGGATTGCGCGAACACCGCTCTTAGTCGACGGTCTTATCATTTTAAATGCATCCTTGTCACGACAAAGCAGCACAACGAGATGCACATTAAGGAGAACATCTGCTTCACCTCCAGAGTGGCCAAAGTTTTGCAACACCGATATGCTTCTAGGATTCATATTTGTTAACAGTTTGCGAGAGTCTTTGCCTGGTTTGTATGTGGGTAGGGAAAATGCCACGAGATTTTCCAACTCACCACTAAGTGTATGAAATTTGAATTCAGGTGATTGCTGTGCTTGGTCACCAACACCCTCAATACAAGGACGGTTTTGTTCAAACGCGTCTACTAACACAAGTACGTTAGCTTTGCTTGCACCTTTCAGTATTTGTAGATTGCGCTCATGTGCAAGATGTTCTAGATGTTGCAATATCGCTTTTGTATTTACAACCGGTGGTGGATTAGTGACCGGAGGTGGATTCGGTGTAAATATGACTCTCAATAATTTAAATATTTCAGCTTTTCGCATAGGACTTGGCATTTCTATTCTATGATGTTGGGAGATTTGCTTAAGCTGAAGCATGGTAGGCATGCTAATATAAGGGGAAACTTTCTGTAATTAATTGTCTTAGCTTTTGTATTTTACCAGGATCAATTGCTTTGATCCTAGCTATTATGTCATTTATTTCTGTACTTGTCTGTGGAACTACAGGTGATTAGGCCATCACATGTGTCTGCAATCAAAGGTGATTGTGCAATTACAGGTGCCCGTGTTTTATGCGCCTGGTAATATTCACGAACAGGTAAACTTGACCGGCAGAGCTGATTTCCTGATTTGATTCCAATGCCACATTAAAAACATGGTCGAGCTCCTGGACCAGTTTGTCACACTAGTATATGTGTTTTACGGTATTTATAGTGGCATTTTCTGCCGCAGAGTTCATATTTTCCAAGACATAAACTTTTGCATTTATATATATGTCTTGTAAATAAACCGGTGCATTATCGGTAATATCCTTGACAAATAAATCCATAAACTCATGAAGAATGTGTCTTAAGTTCATTTTGGCAGAAATAAGCTCAAATGATACTTCACTGAATATTGTGCCAACTCACATACTACCGTTTGGAACATCAACGTCTATGTTTCAAAACGTGCCGAAGCGTTTGTGTATCTCAAATATGGGCTTTGTCGTCAGGATTTAAAAGGAGGCCATAAATCCAGACAATTGGTAAGTGGATGCCATTATCAGACTGCCGTACGTACCCAAAAATGTCAAAGGTCTTGTAAATTTCAGCAATGTTTTTGGTTTGTTTATGTTCGGTACTAATTATTCTTATGCCTGGTTGTAAATAAATATGTGAAAATGTTTCGATTCCATTCCTATATAAAACCCCTCCCAAAAATCTGTTTAGTTGGCCTACTTTTGGAGGTCTTGACCAATAGAGCTAAAACATTCGCTACATTCATCAAAACTTAAAGACGCTTCATAAGTAATGGGTGATTGGTCAGAGAATCCACTTTTTCTTGCAACATATTATATAAATTGTTTTTCTTTTTCTCATACCTTAACTAGCTTATTCCGTTCATTTTCTAAGGTCACTAGCACATTAATCAATTTATCAATCTGTTCATATTTATGTAGCTGAAAATGCATATAACATATGTGAAGTTTCTTTGATAAATCGATATGATACACTCAATATATTTCTGCCACATACTTAATATCCCAGTCGTTTGGTAGTTTAATACCATTATTAGAGACCGCAATAAATTTCTTCTAAATATTCTTAGCGTCAATCTGATTTTTGTCATTATATACCACAGTCTTTCTTTAATGTATTCGCTCTTACATATTTCTTTGCCAGTTAAAGATTTTCATACCGAGAAAATTATCAGCGAGTACAAGTTCCATGCTTTATACTATACCTCACTGTGTACAGAAAAATCAACAGGTATCCTCTGTGCCGTATTGTTACAGTGTGTATTACAGACCTGACTGCAAAGCCTCAGTGTAACACTACTATTTCCTTGCGAGTCACCACTGTGATCTATTTTTATATTGATGAAAACACATTACATATACAAAGAGAGAACGAAGCTTATACTTGACAAAAACGTGATTACGGGAAAATATATGGTCTACATTTTATTTCTCATTAATACATAAAGTAGTCACACTGCTGCGCAGTTTAACAGTAGTTAGATTGCCAAAATGCCAACAGCATCGCAGTAGATCATTGGCAATCTCCAAAACGAACTCGAACAAAACAATTTTTTTCACTATGCTTTATGAGTCATCGGTCTGGCAGTATGAATGAAATCTGGCGGTAAGAATGCTGTATGTTGGTAAGAATGAGAGCTGATGGTAAGAGTGAGGTCTTCAGATAAGAATGATGTGTGATTAGTTAATTAGGAGTGTTACTTATCCTTATTTCTGCATCTAAAAGACTTGAAGAACTAACCCCAATTTTTGAAAAATGGATGTAAAGAAGCGCATCCTTGATTTTAATTGTATATTATTTTTGCAAAACTTAACATTTACATTTACATATAGTATCCTATAACGTTGTAATATCAGTGATTGATCCAAAATTTTCGCTTGATGGATCGTAAGATCCATCAAACGAAAATTTTGGATACAACAATACTAGAGGTCTGTGGGACGGAACTGCCGGCTCGCTCGGCCCTCCGCTGGAACTGACATTGAATATTTCTGTCTTAATATTCTGATCTAGGAAAAGAAGGAGACAACATCACCCCTACAAAAAACCCGCAAAAGTAGACAATAAGGTGACATTTATTGTTTATATATTGTTCTTCATTGAGTAATTTGTATTTCCTTCTGTCCGACGCCGTCCTAAATGTTTTACGTAGCCAGATTTAAATGCACTTAGTTTAAAACAAGCACAACCTGCCTCCCTAATATAAGATTTCCCATTTGTCAAGCAGCCAAAATCATTGGCATTAGACTCTGAATAATTTGTAGACCAGTTATTGTCATTTTTGTTATAAATTAGCAATTAACACTTCTTTGTCACTGATGCTGTAATTTGATAATTTAATGATTTCGATGCCAAACACTCTAATGCACGTTGATATTGATGTGTATGCAACAAAGACTTACAAGATACTTTTAGGAAATAATCGACCTATACTGTAAATTGTAAATCATTTTCTCCCTTAACCGAGATAATATAAAATACGCCAGTTTTAGTCTACTATTCTTTTACGATTTCATCTAGCAATGTATATTAACTAATCTCACGTAACTCACAAACTACCGTATCATACTCGTTCATAAGAGTCCAACTGCAAACTGCACAGACGATCTGTTTCATAATAGGCCCGCATATCTGGGTCTGCAATTTGTTTTGGAGTAATCAGTAGAACAAGCAGCATAGACCCTGATCTTCAGGCGCATTATGTTACGGCAGATCAGGATCGTTTTTGTTTGCAGTTAGATTCAAGTTATAAGCTAGTGCATATGGTAGTTCAGTGGAACGTATATTATTCAGCTGATAGACACTTTGGGAACATTCCGAAATAACTGCATCTTGTTTAATGATGTAAGATGTTTTACTACCTAACATACCAACCATGTTTCACTAAGCAGTAATAGAATGCATAACACTGCGAATTCTTTATTTTGACAGGAATCAACTACGCGTTTACAATAAGTCAAATACTGATAGAGATATCTCGATTAACGTTACTTTCAGATTATACGATGGATGCTGCTCGCTCTTGAAACTACTAATAGTTCCCCACCAAGTCCATGTATAAAGTCTTTTTCATTATTATTATTATTATTATTATTATTATTATTATTAATTATTACTATTATATATATATATATATATATATATATATATATAGAGAGAGAGAGAGAGAGAGAGAGAGAGAGAGAGAGAGAGAAATTAAACAGTTTCAACCTCCTGTGCACCGCCATGACATGGTTCTCAAACAGTACACCGGTTAAAACCAGTATTAACATCCTGTTTCAGTGCTGTCCAGCCCGCGGCCCGCGGGCTGATTTTGAAAGTCCCGCCAGAGCTCGAGCAGCTATATAGTCGTTGCTTTTCAGTTTTCTGCTGCGGCCCTCGACTTCAAGAAAAATATGTTTCAGTGGCCCATGTTGTCAAAAAGGTTGGACAGCACTGTATTACATATTACGAGAACAGATCTAGGATACTGACACATTTCTAAAATGCGACATACACGCTCGAGACATGGAGGACATTCTAATTATTAAATTGTACAATTCGTGAACCCCAAAATAATTTGTAATACCATGAATTATGGCATAAAGCTGTATTGTAATGGACTCAACATTAGTGAATGGGGATTCATTAGGGACAATGGGACTTCAGTGTTAAATTTGGTCGTTTGTACCATCGGGACAATGGGAATTTAACATGGAACAATTTAACATGGGTGGGACTATAGCAGGACAAGGGAAAGTTGAACTTAGGTTGGGACTGTATAGGGACAATATGAATGGAACAGATGGGATGGACATTGGCAACTTCAAGGGGCTGGCCTCAATCGGGTGGAACAGTGGGAGAAACAAATCAACAACGCTTGGCAGGGCAGGACATAGTAAATACAATGAAACACATACGCAAAACAAAGACAAATACATACACATACACAACTATGGGAAAGAGAAGACATATTTTCGAGACAATATAGAGGCCCTAAAAATGGCCTTTGTTTGTTTTTCTTCTTTTCTCTAATGTCTTCTTTTTGTTTCTCTTGCTTCTATATTGTATATATTCTTCTTTTTCATCTCATCTTTATTCTCCTCCTCCAGTTTTTTCCTCTTTTCATTTTCCGCTTCCTTTTCTATTTTTTCGTTCCACTCCCTCATTCTTATCATTTCTTCTTCATCATTCTTCTCTTCTTTTTCTTGTCTCAACAATTCTCGTAATCTTTTTTAAATTACTGATCTCCATCTTGAGACGACGTAGACTCCATTCACCATACTCCATTCTCATTAAGAACTCTTCCGCCATTCCAATATCCACCGCCTCTTGTAATCAGTTCTACTCAAATGGTTTGTCGCGATTATTGAATATTCAATTCTGAATGACGCGAATGATGAACGCTATGCATTATTCAATTGAAGCACGGACGTGAAGGAAAACATCCCTTACAATAACTTCACATATTATTTACTATCCACACAGAAGGGAAGAAAAAACACCAAATATACTATCCACACACGGGAAGAGGAAAAGAAACCGAAAATACACTAACCACACACGGGAAGAGGAAAAAGCAAACAACCCCAAATCTACTATCCGCACACGTAATGGAGAAGAAAAAAAAAAACAACAACACAAACTATTATATCCATACAACGTACGCGCATGCATACAAACACACATACACACAAACGTATGCGAACGCATGCAAACACACAAACATATCAGAAAAGGAGTGAATGTTTATAATAACACTACTCATACAAATTTGCAGCTTGAATAGTTTCTTTTCTAGAGATTTATCTAGCCCTGAAAAGGGCTGTTTTTATGAACTGCAAATACACCTTTCTTAATGGTGGCACCTCCCTGGTCTGGCGCCACAGACACATCGCCGGCTCCAGTCCTGCATCCGATTTACATTTGTTCTTGGGAGCGCAGAGGCTGTTTGATTGGCTTCAACACCCCAATCATCCGTTTCTGGGATTCTGAAGACTTTCCTCCTTCTCCTATGCCACACCAGTGGATGATGAGGTTGTGGAAATGTGGTGCTGATAGTGGCTGAGGTACTGGTAGCGGTCATCGATGTGTCCTCACCTCAGGCTTCACCTCGCACAGATACCTTAGCATCAGGTGAGGCAAATTTCTTTCTTTCTCCTCTTCCTTCTTCTTTTTGTTTTCGCGTCCTTGTCCTCTTCTTCTAAGCTGGCTTTTTCGGCAATGGCATTCATAGCTAGCTCATCTAAAAGTCGCCAAGCATACTCCAGGTGCATTTGAAGATTCAATAAGTTTTGAGATTCTACTCATTTTTTTCTTCAAGTTGATGAATCACGATGGGTAACCAGACTGACGAACGCTTCACTTTATAATCTTGAAGCACCGACTTGAAGGAAAACATTCATCCTGATATCTAAACTTATAAGACTCATATCATCACTAAAATAATATGAAATGCCTAAAAGAAACACTTACTCTCTTTTATTACATATAAACACAAAAACATACACTATTTGACAAGACAGGAACCTAAGTGCTTATAGACACTTCTATTTTTCTGACATAAAACAAAGAAACGAAGTACTTATATACACACTTCTTATTTCTTAAACCTACACACAAACACAAATACACAAATGTGTTAGCAATTGGACTAGTACCTGTCTTTTTTTAGAGTATTGGGGTTTTCCTTTAAAAGGGCTGTTTTGTGGACGGGATGATGGAATCTTTTATCGTCTAAGACTGCGTTCCCGTCTTGCGCAACAATTTCCCACAGGATAAGGTCTACTTCTGTGGAATGAGAAGGAAAACTCTTTTGTGTCTACACGGCAGTCGACAAAACCTCTGTCTGGTTCCTGATGTTGCTGCTGACGTTATTACTCTCTCTGCTTTTGAAATCTGTACCACTCCGTCCATTCTTTTTTCTCCTTCTTGATTTTCTCTCTAAACACCTATTCAGTCAGGCCTTGGGCTATCGTTAACATCCTGATGTTCTCAGTCTCTTCAGGCTTGGGTACCAGGTTTCGCCTGACACAATGTAAATTCACGTAGGCTTCGTTCATTTTAGCTAAATTAGAAGGCATCTTCATATGTGGACTGGAGACTGCCTAGCTTTATATGGTTATAGCGCAGACGCAATAGAAAACATCCCTGCGGTTTTGCGGAGAGATAGAGACTCGTCAACGAGCATATATATTTATAAAAATTGAAAACAAACCATAGACACATTATTTCAAAGCACAACATATTTTATTCAAACAACAACTAATCATAAAACAATTTTTCAAACAAACAAACAAACAAACAAACTATTTTGACAAGGTTGACAACGTTGTGAAGTTAAATTAGACTTCCACGAAAAGAAGTCATTGAGCCACTGATGTACACTACGTTTCCTAGCTAACGACAAGCGATATCCATAATGGTCACAAAACCATCTATCTACTTTGTCATCGTTTCTAGGAGAGTGACGATCAAAATAAGCCATTGAATGTTCTAAAGAATATTGAAGACTGTGTTGATGAAGAAAATACACACAATATTGTCCACACACCATGGAATCTGTGCCTTGTAATTTCACATTATTGAATCGTGTCGTCTGGGCATTTCTTCTCATAAAGTCAGTGATAATCGTCTTCCAAAGGTGGCAATCCATACGAATCAAAATACTACACAACCCTCTTTAGGGAAGTAAATGGCTACACAGTCGGTACCTGGAAGATGACTGAAATCCGTGATGATGACTTATTCTTGATGCTCTTGAGGTTTGCGATGAGGCAGTACATATTTAGCCCACACCACAGGATTCCAAGAAGAAGAGTAGGAACTGTTTTTCAAAAGGTAATAAAGCTCCCTGGAATGCGTTGTATTTTGTTTTCTTTTTTTTCTTCTTGTTTTCTTTCCACAGTTAATGATAAGTCATCAATTCAATCCTGAATTTTTGCTTGAAAATCTCTAACAAGTAACCGTTGCTTCGCTTCGTCTCCCATCTCTGAGCCCTCTGGGCCAAGAGAGCTACTATGTGATGAATCTCCAGAGCAATCAATCGACGAGAGGAATGATCACGCAAGTCTTTATACCACTGATGCAACACTGCTTCTTCCGGGATGAGACCCCAAGCGTCCAGCGTCCTATTTTTCTATTTGACTCATTATCAGACATTTATCGTGTTGAAGTTGACTGGGATGATCGTTTTGACATCCAAAGTAATCTTTCTTGATCAGTTACGTAATATTTTCTGCCAGGTGTTTGGCAAAGCAGGAGGCCAAATCCTGTTATTGTTCTGGACATCTGCACCTCATCACTATGTTCTCCATTGTTCTTTTGTCTTTAACGACTTCGACGATATCCTCCCATTCCATTTCCAAAGAGTCTCCACCATTCAAAGAGAGATACGTGTCTTCCATAGCTTCTAATAGTCTAGAATGACTTCTCTCAAGCTGTTGCCTTCTATCGTATTGTCGAATTCGGCATACAAGATGACGTTCACCGCCTCGAACAGATGATCTTTAAACTGAAGTTCCACGCGCAGTTGACAGGGTTTTATAGGATGGAAAACTCTTACCGCTGCCTTGGTCTGGAGTGAAATCAAAAGCTCACAATGCGTAGCCTCCTGCATAAACTTCGTACGAAATGCCGTGACTGGTATTGGTACCTAACTATCCGGTGGCTTCGTACAAGGACAAGTACGCTCTCAAGTAATTCTTCTAGGTAAAGTTAGGTTCAATGGGTCTGGTACACAAGGTTTTGCCATCGCGACTGACTTCGATCTTGGACACTCCGTAATGCTTAAGCTGGAAAGTATTTTGATCTGGGGTTCCGTTGAGGCTTCGTTGGTAACGATACCAACGATTAAACGTTTGGGTAACTGTCCTTGGAATAGATGATCTTCGATCTTGGATCGGAGTTCAGCGGCAATGATGTAAGTTTTCACTTCTACGCGTCGTATAGGATACTTGTTCGTCGTTCTGCTCAAGGTGTGACTGATATCGTTTCCCACTTTAGGTTACACTTCCAAACGTTGCACGTAGAGTATGGCTTCTTGAATGAGGGTTTTGTACTCGATGGCATCGGCCATCAAATGAAAAACGGTACTGATGAGAATCAGTCTCAGTCAGATTTCCACTGTTCAGAAAATACTTTTATTGCAACCATATGTCCAAATGCAAACGATTCATCAGTTTTAAACAACATCCTTCCAGGATTTTGTTTCGTCGTTCGTTAAAACCCACATTGTGACGATCGTCATCTGCTGTCAGGGCTGTGTCGTGAAACTTGTCTACGCCTGCTGTGTCAGGTTTCCATACCATGCAAGCATCCAGATGAGTGTTCTTGGCCTCTTTTCCGTACGTCAAGAGAGTTTCCAGGCAGGCCCGATAAGGGTAACTATTCATACTGCTACTGATTCTCTAGCATCGGCTCCCGGAGCGACGTCGTTCTTTTTTATCACCTTGACTTTCAGGTACACGTAACTGCTATATTCAGATCGATCTAATTTTCGGGCTGTCCTCTGATTTCAAACTCGATGGCAGCTGAATCCGTCAAAGAGGAGACATTATGAAGTTTGACCCATCGGGATTCTTCCATCGTCATCATAGTGGGTGGCATAGCAAACAGATCCAGTTACGACATGGAACAGACGCAAGACTCTCGGTGCATCATTTTTTCTTTCTGTATTTTTTAATAATCTATACTGTCTAGGTCTTTTTCGGCTCTTTTGTTCTTCGTCTTTCTAGCTTTATGAGTGTGAAGTCCTCTGGAAGGCTGTCTTCATCGTCTCTTTCTGCCTTGTCCTTGCTGTAGTGTCAGGGTAATATGTATGTCTGACGGGGTAGCGTCCAGAGCATTTATAGGAGTTTCTCGACGGCCCAAAAGCTCATTCCTCTTTTGAAGCAAGACATTTTTGCCTTATCTCAATAAAACTTTTTTGGGGTTTGGTTTGTTGATGATGATAATTTGGAGAAATTGTTTTCCGTGTGTCAACGCGACTCCTAGGTACACAGGATACATGCCTTACGAGTTGTTAGAGAATCGTTTTCGAAAATGGAGTTTCACCCTAACTTCCCTTTGGAGAATGGAAAAGATCTCCATGTAACTGTCATTGGGTAACGTTAAGTAAAAATGTTTCTTCATAATTCCTGAGTTCTGCTGCCCTCGGGTCAATCGAAGTCAGAGGAGTGTCCAAAAGAGGATTGTGGTGGTTGTTGTTGTTGTTGGGGTAGTGTCTGTTGGGATGGTGACTGGCGTTGGACGCAAGTCTCTCGTTGTGACCGTTCGAGCAGCATTTCAGGGAATGATTGGGGGAAGGTAACCGATGCAACTGCTAAGTAAAATAGTCCATAATTGTTTGTCTCCTTGTTGTAAACTCAGATGGGCAATGTCAGCACCGATGACACAATGCGCCACAAAGTTTTGACATAAAAGACGATTTGCGTTTTAGGCAAACGTTCTCCACAAAACACACACAAGGGTTGCTTTTGTACATGTTGCAAAGAAGAACTGGGACAAGGTGTGGTCACTGCAGTGATACTGGTTGAGGCTGTATTGAAGGGCATGATAGTCACTTCTGTTTATAGTCGATGACTTGCGAAGCGTCGATCCAAGAATTAAAATTCGGCGGATATAATTTCCAATGTACTTTGACTTATTCGACACAAGGTTTTCCCATTTTTTCGGGTGTTTCGATTGAGAATGTTTTCGATGATGTATACTTCGTTGTTTTTTTTCGGTCATGTGTTGTAACTTGGACAAGTAAAACGTTCTTTTCAACACATCCCCGTTCATGTCTACCAACTTATAGACTGTAGGTTGACGGCCACGCACACTTCCAGTGACACGAAACAATTCGGTGGTCCAGTGGGGTAAGTGACCTTTGTCGAAAGTGAGTTTGGTTTTGCCAGTGCGCACCCAATCTCCCGGCGTCAACGCTCCACCTTTGTAAAGGACAGTCCCAGTCGGGGACGTACCAAACAGGCGCTCAAAGACGGTCACTTCATTTCGGGGAGTCACTTCTTGGGGATCAAATCCGATGCTCTGATGGTAAGATTGGTTGTACGCTTGGACCAGGTGTAGTAAGACATTTATATACTTCAGAGTAAGCTGATGTGGACAATAGTTCCACAATGCTTTCTTACAAGGCATGTTGAAAATGTTCCACGATCCTGGCTTTGGTTTCGGGATTCTCGGTGGTGAAAAAATGAATGATGTCTCAATACTCAATTCTTTTTGGAAAGCTTGGTTCAGAAATTCGGTACCTTTGTCGGTTTGTCATTGTACAGGGTGACAACCACTGGCACGACCCAGGCAAATTTGCAAAAGATGTCGATGACACAAAACATATATTTGTAACCACGATTTTAAGTGGCCAAATGAGAGACATCGGCTAAATTAGCTTGCGTTTATGATCGATGCCATCCACTCGGGTGCGACGTCTGGAAAGTTTTCGTCGAATGGGTTTGTGCAAGGTGTACGTAGCTTGTTCTTGTAACCATCGTTGCACTTAAGGTAAACGGAGACTTTTCAGGCGGGTTTTGGCAGCACGATACAATTTTTCTGAACTCAGAATGGGATGGATCGTAGTAAATACTGAATGTTTTGTTAATATGACACCCACACTTCACGGATGATACTTTGAATGGAGTGAGGCGGTGGTTTGGAAACGGCTTACGTGTCCGACGTGCCACGAGAGTATAAGTCGAGAGTAGTGGCGGTGGTGGCGGCGGTAATGTGATGGCTTTGGTCTTGCTTTATTTTTCACTTTTGGTTTCCCCTCTTTCTTTTTCACTTCTGTCGAAAGAGGAGTGGACATCATGTTTTTAACCAAAGCTTTGAGTTCGTCTCGTTGAGATGTTGGGAAAGAGGTCAACAAGGACGCTGAAAGCTTTCTATGGATAGGAGCTGCTGATGGTGTTTGAAAGACTTCTCGTACGTCTTCTTCCTCTAGCATCCGTGGGGCTGCATTTGTTTTGGTCACTGTTGTTGTTGGTGGTAATGGACTTTTCACAAGAGACTTAAAATCCTTCAGAATGGCTGGAGCTGAATCGTCTAAAGCTTTCTGGTGAAAGAGTTGCAGTCATCAGAACACTTGAGTACCGTTGCCGTTTTTCCGCTTCTGACAAATCGCTGAGATCCATCAACGATTGCAGTTCGTGTTGTAACTAAAATATCTCGGTCAAATGGAGATTGGGATGTAAATGCGGGTTTCGTTGTTCTTGCCAGCGATGATATTCAATCCATCGTTTGTAAGGCACTAAAGTCAGTTTTCGTCCTTCCATCGAATTTCAATGGTTACGTATGCGATCTTTTAATTTCGGACATCCCTTTTATCTTCTTGGACCATTTTATCTTTATCTATACCCCAGGAGTCCTCCCAATGATCACAATACTCCTTTCGGTAAGGGTCCTAACAGGGGTAAAAATCCTCCGCGTTGTACCAACATCTTTTTCTTTTAACGGATGGGTATTTTCTTTTGGACCATTTGGAGAAGAACGTATTGATGTTTGCCTAAGCATTCTTTCTGGTGTTTAGACAAAGGTATCGTACTTTTCAAGACATTAAGGCAACATTCGCACACGGTATCGACGACGTCTTTTGAGGTGGTTTGAATGAGTTATTTTCACATGGGTGAAGGGTGTTTGGACTGGAAGGACAACATGTCTCAATGTTTGGCAAAACGAGGAGGAAGTCCTTTCCCTTTCTTTCCTTTGTTAGCAAGAGAGTGGTGTGCACCTCTTTTAGGGGACATCTTTGAGTACTTAGGAGCACAAAAACACTGATACGTATCGTCTGATACAAGTTTGTTTATATAGTGGAATACGTCGCCACTGATTGTCAGTCCGTCGTATCATTTTCATGGTAGGCAGCAGCGTCGTGCAGGGGTTCGCAACGGACTAAATCGGGACACTTATTGCTTGGACAAATCCAGTAAACTCTGTAACATGCCTGATCTGTCTTGGACTTTGATTTTTTGGGCATGTCCTTTGTGACCAGCTGCCACTGCAGTTATAGAGGAGGAGGAAGAGTGTGTCACCGCTGGAGGTGTTTCCATTGTTTCTTCAAATTAGGAAAGACGCTTGTCAAATCGGGTTTTTCTACCATCAACAGCAACGGAGAATTGGAAGAACCTGAGGCTACTGAAGACGCTGTCACCGTCTCAGCAGGTCGTGGTTTAGGTATGAAAGGTTGCGTCCTGGCCGCATTGCCTCTCTTATGGGTAGAAGCTGCTTTCTGTATTCTTTTCTGGGGTCTTTTCCTTTTCTGTTGACTTTTCTTTTTCGGGGACTGTGACCTGGTCTTGACACCACTGCTCTTTTTCTTCTGGGTCCATTTGGCTTTTTGTGGAAGGGACTTGTTTCTTGTGGAGGACTTTGGGGCCATTGGGATCCCATTTTAAGAGAGAACGAATTATGACACCTCCTAGAGAACGGCTACATCCAGGTAAAAAATGATTTACTTTTTGGTTTGAGTGTCGATCCGAGGATCTGCCAGTTGCCTCCAGGCTGCTTTGTTTCTGTCAAAAAAGCGTTTGTTTTGATGTGGAATGTAAATGATGCCTTGCAATAATTGACGTGCTGTCAGCGTACACCATCGTAATACTTCTCTGAGACTGGCTTCTGAGACACGAGCTCGTATCTATGAATTTGTTTCGCGACTGATGCCGTACAAGGGACGAATCAATTTGAATCAATTTGACGGAAAAATGAGACTTAAGGGACGTCATGTTGACGAAGTGTGAGACAGACCCAAAATGACCGCGATTTTTTATAGATATTGTTTTTGTTTTTAAGTCGACGACGGGTATGTGTACATGACAGGCCCTCCGTCTTGGCACCAGTGGTGAAACAGTTAGGTACGAAATCGCAAATAATCGGGGGGGGGGGGAGGTTGAGTAAATAGGCGTGAAGGGTTTGAGTGGCATCTTCGTTCGCATTACTGTCTGGCTAAGACTTGCACTTGCGATTTATCTCTAAGGCTTTTAAACAAGACCGCGTAATGAGCATTGAGACTGATGGTGCGATGGGCTTTACTTTGTTGAAACAAATTTTGAGTAATGTAAATGACACTGGCATTACGATGATGCCCTTTGCACATAAACCACAGTTTAATTTCTTCTTCGTCTTCTCCTAACATGTCATCGAAAATAACCAGAAGGGTTTGATTAGTGTCAAACTCGATCGCGTCGTCTTCGCCAGGAATGTATTACATAAACATGATGGAATCGCCTTGACTTTCTCGCAGGAGGCTGTAGGCCGATAGCCACTCTTTGTAACACCACACGATACGTTGAGGTGGAAGATCGATCAAACGATGTTTATGTTCGATCAAACGTTTGACAAATTCGGTTTTGCCTGAACCGATCGGTTCAGCAATTAACATTGGGATGGCGAGTAAACAAGGCCTCATAACTGGCACGATCTAAGAGAACTGTGTTCTTCGATGACTTTAAAAGTGGGGGAGGAGGGAACAGAGACAGCAGAGTTAGTCATTGTGTAGGGAATGTCACTTTTGACACGAAAAACAGACAAGACAAGAGTTTTATATCTTTTTCAGGACACGTTTATTTCAAACTTTAAAAGTGAACAACACGAATGACAAAAATACATGAAAGCCAAAGGGTTAAGTACAACGATAAAATAAACATCACAACGATCAAAGTGGAATATAAACGAGTCACTGTACAACATGTTTTTGGTAACAAAGGTGTCCTAGGGACAGTGTGTAACGTTCTTATAGTCTCTACACTTGGCAAAGTCACACAAGGATTTTTCCGGAATGGTCTATGAGAGATGTGCATGTCAATTTCAGTCGTTTCCTGGACGGAGTGGTTGTCTTTGGTTTCGGGGTTTTCTGGCATTACAGTTAACACAGGTTTAAAATTTACTTTTTCCTCTGTATCTTTGACTTTAGGATCACAAATCTTGGGCATAATTGGCTACTTGTTTGGTCCAAGCGTTGAAACCCAAACTTTTTAAGTTACGTACATCTGTCCAGTGAGGGTGTAAGTCACAAGCTACACACACATCGTCGCAAACATCTTCACTGACAGAAATTTGACTAATCTTTTTTCCGGTAGAGATCTAAACGTATCGAGATGAAAGTGCAAGGCTTTTAACAGAATGAGTATCTCGTGGACATTTGAAGGATCAACGCTCATGGTTTTGTGGTTGGTACAGTTCGTAAAGAGTTCACAAAGAATCGGCTGGTAAACGAAATCTCAGAAAGGAAGTCACCAATGCACATACCATACGACGTTTCCAATTCCCTGGAAACAGTTCGTGTAATAAGTGTCGGTAATCCTCCACTCTCTGAATAGTGACACTGATTTTCTTCCACGGAATCTGTTATATCACGACTGATAAAGGCCTTGGCATGATAGCCAATTTTAATACCTTCTTTGGTGTGAGGTAATAAGCGTACTTTTTGCATAGAACATCTCGTACTCCTTCGGCGTATCCAAATAGTTTAGTCACTAGCTCACATGTCACACGTCGCACAGGCGTTTCCTCTTCGAAAAAAAATTAGTCCGTGTAAAAGATGTTTCTGCACAGAGATGATAATACCCTAGTGTCGAATCTAAATGTTTTAGTCACTAACTTGCACATCACACTCCATTCAGAAGTTTCCTCTCGAACTAAGTTTACATGGTGTAAAAGATTTTGGTAACCCTCTAATTCTTCCTCTGGAATTCGTTGCAGTAAGTCTACCTTGTAGTACATACAATCAGTAACAAACCAAACAAACAAACAAACAAGATCAGTGTCTGACCAAAGGAACACTTTCATCATAATCAGTCCACTTATATCATTCAGGTACCGGTGGTTTAAACATTGGTGACGTAACTGATACAACTGTTCTTTCCGTTGAACTTGTATTTTGACAAATTCTCGGTAAATGCGTTCTCTCAACTCCACGGGCAAATAGGAATGTTCTCTTGTAAAGTATCCATCCAGAGATTACTAAGGTCCCACTAAAGGTAGGTAGTGACAGTCCGGAGACCATCAAACATGTTATATGTAAGCGTGATCTTTCTGTTCCCGTTCGTAAAGTGACACACCGCAACTGAAGCACTTGACTTTATCCCCTTCGCCCAAGTAGAACAACCCGGCTCTTCTGCAATAGGCCCTCCTAGATATTTAGGCCACTTTCCTTGGAACGTTTAGATTCGATTTTCAGTGACACAGTATTGCGACAAACGCACAGAGAACGAATATACTTTTTTCACAGGTTCATTTTGATAAGGGTACTGTGAAAACCGCAAGAGTTTGATCAGGGTTGGATGACATCCATAGGGTAGTAACCGCATGGTTTCACGTGGAGGTTGATATTGACCATGAAAACCCGCAAACTGATAAGGTGTTCTGTAACGAGTGGCATCGCTTTCGCATCCGTCAGGTTTGACGCGACATCATCACTTTCCATGGTAGGAATGGTAGTAGTAGTAGTTATAGCAAAGTTCCCATGATGTTTTACTGAATCGCTGAGGTACACCATCGCACTCTACTTGAGAATCACCGAACTTGAATTGTATCTGTCTGAACTTGTTTGGTGCTTGTCTGGAAGAATTCATCTTACTGGCTTGGCAATGGTAGTTACAATGAACTATCCGTCTTGGACGTTGTCCCTTGTTATACTAGCCATAATGAAGTTTCGACCTTCTATATCGTTCTTTTTTATGCTTAGTTTTGGAAGTCCTCCATTTTACTTTCTAGACAACGGTACTACTTTTTCAAAGGTACCATCATACCTGTACTGCAGTGTGATGTGTGGAAGGGCCATAACAAATTAAGGGCGGTGCGGATACCATCGAATACGTTCCAGGATAGCTGAATCTTTATAGATATATCGATCCATTTGCAACTTCAGACACCAACTGAAACATTGTACTTCGTATCCCAATCCAATCTCAGGTTCCAATTAGATAAATCCTGTTCTAGTTAAAATATTCGAAGTTTGTCGTCCTTCCTTATCGGTAGGCCATTTTTTAAACGTTTACAATCGACGGGCACAATCACAATAGTCAGGCAAGAAGTCAGGAAAACGGTATGGTTCGAACTTGGAGTTCACAGTGGGTCTCACTTGATTCTTGCTTTTCGAAGTCATCCTTCTTGGTGGTGGCAATCCTCTTAGAACCATTATGTATAAACCGGCATGTCCGTAAGGTAATGTGAAGTGGTTGGGAATCAGCACTCGCTTCTGGTACACGACTTGATATGCTTTTTCCAAAGGCTGACTGACTGACGATTTGGTGTGTGGGTAAACGTACAATCTTTGTGAGGTTAGTAGATTGCCACTTTAAAAGCTTGATCCTTTCCAGACTGCAAGGCTTCTTTCAGTACACCAAAGTTCACCAATTGACTGGTGAGATAATTGAGAGTCAGTCCTTTCCCCTTTACTCAGTGTGCACTTCTTCTTGTTTGTCCTGGTATTCGTAGCCGCAATGTTTAGTACCGCCACTAGCAAAACATAGAATGTTATCGTCGGGCGCTCGTCCGTCCAGACTCCTAAACGGTCTCCTTCAATGTCATGGTATTGGTGACCCAGGCGATTGATGTAGATGCAACTATCCGTGTCAAAATACAGCACACGATCTCCTAATTGGTGTAACGCTTCGTACAATCTTAAGCAAGCATGGGCTGTCACGTAATCCACAATGATGACATTTCTAAGCTTCTACAAAATCCAGTTCTTCTTCCTAATTGACCAGGATCAAGTCTTCACGTTTTCATGTGTTTATATTTGTCTTGAATCATAAGGAAGTAGCGGGAAGGTTCGGACAAATACTCCGTCTTGGGTAAACAATTTCGTTGTGCCTTTTGCACCACAAGCGACTGAACATCATCTTGGCAAACAATCGCCTACCTACGTTTTTCTCCACGTGGTCTAAAGTGATGCCTTCCTGCTCCCAGTATTTCTCTTTGAATTTCTTTTGGTCTTCGAGAGTGCGGCACCAGGAAGGATAGCCACTGGCTTCTTGTTTCAGTTTCAAAAAGGCATCCACGTAGTCTGCGAAAATCCTTTTCTGAGTCTCGTCACCCTTGTGGCACTATTATGTCTTGGGAAAGTGGTAAATTTCGTAAACTTCTAACAATTATTATCCCAGGTACAGAACTTTCAACAATTCCACACTGACCCACGTTCCTTTCAAGACACATTCTCCCTGAGTGTGCTAACGAGGTTGGTCTTTGTTGCACGTATCGGCACAAGCAAGGCACAAGGGAAACCTTAGGTTTGGCAATGGTGAGGTAAATCGGGATGGTACAAGTCTGTGCAAGGCACGACGTTGCACTTGATCAATCCTTCGTATTGTCGAATGTTGTTCAGGTAGATGTTTTCCAGCAACAATTGTTGGTGCCCTGCTGAAAGTGACAATATTTACTCTTTTCGTCAGCGTGGTACAGCAAACAGGTGGCATTCGTCCGTCCTCCGTACAAACTGTCCTGCGGGTTCAGTGGGTCCACCAACTTGTAACTTTCCACGATGTGTCTAAACTCGGGATCGGTCTTAAAGGATCGATCCATACGTGTTCCATGAATAATTCTCGAAATTTTCCATAGCAAGGCCGTAAAATGTCCACGTCGGAACAAAAATACTTTAACATTTCTGCCTGAAAGTTGAAGGGATCCTAGGCATGAGTGTGGTACCAAGCGTAAAATGCTTCTCGTTGTCCTGGTTGTTGTAGTGAGCCTTAGGTAAATGGGGTAAAACGGCGTGTTGATTGGTTTCCGTATTAAAAAAGTGCGGCAAATAACCTTTGGCCATTTCTGTCATTCCAAACGTTTTAGGCATTAGACTCAACGGCATGGTCAAGTAATTGAAATAGTTGCCTTCTTGATGGTACACTTTCAAGGTGTAGCGTGGAGCCAAGACATCTTGCAGTTTTGCATTTCAGGAATGCCACAGGGTGTGTCTTTGGACAGGCCAGCTGCCATAACAGGAGTTCTGCTTCTCTTCGTTGGTTGGCTCGGTTCGATTTTCGAATGTTCCATTCTGCTATGTCTTTCTTGTCGGCGAAACAAAGAACGCTATCAACACTATCAACATCATGTACCATGCAACGTTAAGCTCTAATCTTATTTTGGCGCCAGACATGCTTTTGCAAAAAGATATTGAGGTTTATAATTTGGACTAGAGGTTCCATATCTGTCTACCTGATAGCAAAGTTACGTTTGCCTGACAAAATTAGTATTCAATCAGTTGTCAAGCCTATACCGTTATAAAACCAGTAAAATAATCAGTTTGAGACAACAACACAATAACGACCTCTTAAAGTGAAAGAGATAATACATATTTGATCAAAGAGAACGAACAATAGAACGATTAAAGAAAGCAACACAAAGCAGCATAAAAGTTTTGAATCGTTTGTGGCATGTATTCAAACAGCTTAAGCTGATATAAAGTGTGATTATCATCAATAGCTTCTAGAGTAGTTGTTCCACTAACCATTATCGGATTTAGTATAGCAATAATGTGATTTGTTCAAAAGCTATGAATGATACGATAATTCATAAAATTCTTTAAAAAAGGACGAAATAATAATATATTCTAGTACAACGTTGAACAGTATCGATGTCTAAAAAGCAAAGCTATAAGTAACAATGAAATCAAGAGTATACAACGAAATCAGGCAAAGATTGAATAGAAATAAAATTGAAATAAAACTAACTTTTATTAAACCTAATTTTCCTTTACAAGTTTGGAATAATCAAACGTTTACTAGCAGCGGTTCTTGCAAAAGGACATGTATTGTTTCTGGGTGGTAATGTCAGTCTCTAGAAAATCGTTATCGCAAGATAAATGTACGGTGCAGGCTTGTCAAAGCTGGATAGGTATATTAAATCAACGTTTTCCCTGAAAACGAAATATATTTTAGCCGTCCTTTTGATAAAAAATTAAAACTATTTCATGGCTGAGAATATATTATGTTGCTGCTTACTACAATATTTCCGACGACTTAAAAACATCTTTTTTGCATTGGTGAGAACAATGTAATAACTAGTGGTTAATTTCTAATGGTTATTGCAACATTACAATGTATCTTATAATAGACAGATGCAATATCATTACATGGTTATAGTTCCGATATATCTCAGTAATAATTGCAAAGTTTAAATAACCGATTGAAATTGAGAATTTATGTAATTGGCTAAACAGAGAACGCTACAGGTATTGATTATGAATCCGTTTGAGACTTTTTATACCAAAGAATATTTATATTTATCTCGATCTAATCAATAACACCTAGGATTACTCTAATGGTTATTTTTCGTGTTTTCCATAGTCTTGCTTGTTAGAAAGTTTTTGTATGGATTTTATTAGGATTACTAGTTGTTGTGTACTTAATAACAAATATTATTTTTCTAAATAATGGTTGTGCGAATAATGACCTAAACGTAAAGCAACCAAACTAACTAGATTCACTTTCAGTGGTAGAGATTTTGAAACCACCGCATGGTTGATCGAATAAAGGTTGATCCTTTCGGAACCAAGGATAAACGAGCAATTGAATTTATCTTAATGAAAATGGTCTGATCACAGACGATGCACAAAGAGAGATTGTAGGGACTTTAAAACAGAACAAACTTTTCTTGAGTCCGCCAATTTCTCTTCCTTGCAGATGATTACACGTTTGCAATTTTAATCACTAAATAACGTTATAATCATAATAACTCAGTACAGTTTTGTTCATTCTTATACTATATATCGTGATTATATTTATGTTAAAAAGGAAATTGTATTACATCTCAAATTTCACATTATTTTGAATCAAGAATTTATTTGTTCCTTTGCAATCTTCTTTCTTTCCTTTTATCAGTTCTGAATTACTCAACTTTTTGTCTTAACACACATAAATCTCTGATTGGAATACAGGTTACCTCATGTTTGAAAAGGTAGGACACCTGCTTACCGATCTTAGTATTTTAAACACATCATTACTGGGATGATCAATAGTTTCATTATTACTGGGATGGTCAATAGCTTCTTACCGATCTTAGTATATTAAACATTATTACTGGTACTGGGATGGTCAATAGTTTCTTACCAATCTTAGTATTTTAAACACATTATTACTGGGATGGTCAATAGCTTCATTATTACTGGGATGGTCAATAGCTTCATTATTACTGGGATGGTCAATAGTTTCATTATTACTGGGATGGTCAATAGTTTCATTATTACTGGGATGGTCAATAGTTTCATTATTACTGGGATGGTCAATAGTTTCATTATTACTGGGATGGTCAATAGTTTCATTATTACTGGGATGGTCAATAGTTTCATTATTACTGGGATGGTCAATAGTTTCATTATTACTGGGATGGTCAATAGTTTCATTATTACTGGGATGGTCAATAGTTTCATTATTACTGGGATGGTCAATAGCTTCTTACCACTTGATGATATACGTCATGCCCCTGTACAAGTTTTTTCTTTTGACATAGCACCATAATACTGTATCATACAAGAGCAGTTCAATGTAGCATTGATCTCTTTTTCAACGTGTTGCAATACGATTCATACATCAACCATTTAGAAAATTCAAGAACGAGAGGACCGTCCTATATCGCCTTGGCTATTTTAATTTTCTTGTTTTTCACACTGACCTTTAAACAAATCCTTGCATGTTGTACAAAAAAAATTTTACATTTGATTTTTTATAATTTAACATCAACATGTTTTACTTGTTGTTACCATTATTATCACTTTTATAAGAACGACGATGTTAATCGATTTAAGAATTGTAGATTCTCAACCAAGTATGTTTCTCATAAAGATATATAATTACTAGCACCATTGCCAGATCTTCTCCAGTTTTAGTCGCTGGTGTCCAGGGTAAACACGGCACAGCTGTTTATTATGTTCCAGGTCGTCACAACCTAGAAGACGTATTTTCAGGCAGATATCTGAACGCAGCATTTAGTCGAACCTGTGTTGATCACAGCAAGAAGTCCAACTTTCAACTACATACGACAGGGACATTGAATAACGTAGAGGACGATGCAGAAGATCCCTACTTTTTATCTTGCAAGTAGGAGCTATCTAGTATCACATTCTAACGCATTCGTTGGTTAATGTAAGGCCTAGTGATTCTGAGTGCTATGACAATTGAGATGCACTTACCTCTTTCCCACCACGGTAGCCAGATTGACCTGAATATGAGCGGGTGAAAATGGAGCAAGGCAAACTTTCACTTTTTTCTCTCTTTCCAATTATAATTTTTCTACTGTCCTGTCCCTACCATATTTACTATTATCTTGTTATTTTTACCGAGTACGACCCATTGTTTAATAGTCAAGCTTGATTGTTTTAACGAATTCTGTAGATGTAGATGTAGAAACTATTCCAACATCTTTTACAGCTATATTTTTCTTGAGATATGGGATATTAACAATCTGGACATATCTTTATTCCATTTTATCAACATGACAATGTGTTTAACTTGTTCTATGCCAGCGATTATGGCCCTTTACAAGTAGCTTATATCATTGTCATAAAGTGACGGGAATTGTTTTATGGCAGCAATGTCTCTTTACAAAAAGCATTGCCTCTTAGCGATAACATTTCTCTTAACATTGACTGCGAAATCTAATTCAATTTAAATCTTGGGCTATTTTGTTGTATTTTACAGGGTATTTATTAAACAATTAATTTTATCTATCAGATTAGAGGTTTTATGTAATATGACAATTGCTGATTTAAATGGACCACCTAAGACACACGTATGTTATCTGTATGTTTTCCATAACACAAGCCTGGTCTATTTTTAACCAATTCAGGCAAATCTATAATGAGCCCTTCTCCGAGTGCTTGATACTTATAAGGTTCAATATTCACTTATTTACTTTCCAAAATTTAAATATCAAATGAGTGTTTTTTAAAGATATTATCAATTTCAGCTCTGTTGATTATGAATGCTCTATGTTAAATTTCTTTGTATGCTACTCTTTGTTTCTCCTTGTGTCACGGAATTGTATAAATCCTTTTATTTATTAAATACGTGTACTCTGGTTTCGTTTTTTGTATACAACGATACCAGAGGGTGATTTATGTATATTGCACAATATTTCGAAACAGTGAGTTAGGTTCATCCTATGCCGCACGTGCGAAGTGCTTTCGATGGGAATAACTGAATACTTCCAGCGCACAGACGATGTATGCGACATCGTCTGTGTATAAATGCCTCACCATAAGACTAAATCTACACATTACGAAACGTCTTGTCAGTGACCAGTCTACTTTAAGGACTTGCCCATCTTCATCTGTAGAGGTTTGTGAATTATTAATTAATTGTGTGTAAGTTACAACTATTGTACTACCACGTTTATTTTTGTATATTTTCTATGTAGATTCGGCTTACGTAGTATAACGCAACTATTTTCTATTCTTGTTTGTGACTTAGCAAGAGATTTACATTAGCAATATAAAGTTGCATTTTTAAGAAACATTTAGTACCGTAGGATTCTTATCGGACGCGGGTAGGTTCACTTCTGAACCTATGTATTGTTTTGTAATTATTGTGCCGATAATGTAATCTGTATGGTCTACCGTATATAACGTCATTACGTCTTATTGTATATGCCCGTGTTATGCATAGTACACGGTCTTTTCAGCTGATCGGAGTCTCAGCTGTAGAGCTGATCAGAGTCGACGTTGTATCAGCTCTAGAACCAACCATAGAAGTTGACCATAGCAGATGTAAAGCTGAACCATAACAGCCGTAGAGCTGAATGAGCAGTGTTGCTGGTCGAGTAGCAGGTGATCGGGCGTTGCTGGCCGATTGCTTGATTGACCAAGGAATTGAATGGTGGTCGGTGACTACCTAGAATATTGACTGCTTGATTGACCAATGTGACTGGTAGCTAAGTGTGCTGGTGACGGAGTGTGTAACTCAATACATATAATCTTTTAGCCGTGAGATGTACCCAGTGTTTTGGGATTGTAAAGATATTTCGTATGATTCTGTCCCTTTGTTTTCATCCTTTTACAATTTGCGTAAATTACCTCATTTGTCACTATTTGAGTGAATTCATTTTTACTATTTGAGTAAAACACATAATTCTTTTCGTCGTGTGAAATTACTCTGAATGATTCACCCTTGCCCTTGTACTGTGTACGGTCGTTTATTTGTATTTTCATTTGTTGCATTATTAGATTCGTGCGGATTATGTTAATTTGTCCAATATTTGGATCTTATACATGCATATATTAATTATACTTTTTTACTCATTCAAGTCATTCATCATTAAACCTTGTATTTGTATCACCGTCAATAGTTTTATGTTGTAAATCAGAAATCCAGCCCGGTTATCTTGTTACGCCTTGGTGATTTTTTTTCTTTACAAATTTGATCGTTAAGTCTTGCTCAAGTTTTACAGAACCAAAACGCTTAATTTTCCACTGATCATTTTATGTATAGTTCTGTGTCATTGAAAAGTTTAAAAATCTTGATAGTTGCCATCGTAAAATCAGCACTCATGAAAGTTTCATTTTTCTTATTTATAGACGTAACAGTGAAGTATGCAATTTTGTTGACTTTCTTCGGAATCATTAACTGATGCATTGCAATTTTCACCCTTAATTTATGTAAATATCATTTTTCCAAAATATACATATTGCACTACCAATTGAAAAAAGATTCAACATATTTGTACTCTGTTTTGATCTATTTAAGTTAGACAATTTCAAATTATTTTGCTCTACTAATTTTCAGGGATATAAAAAGCTGTCTTTATCACTAAACTTTGTCATACATTTTTGCAAATGTCCATATTAGTATAAAAAATCTGCCCATGTTCGCACTATATATTGGAGCCGCTCCACTGACAACCCCCGCGGTAAGCCACATTTTCTACTGCAGATCTTGTCCTGTGCTCCATATCGAACTTTGGGATCGATTATTTTGCATACGCTGTGTCATGCTTCAGGTATGTTACGTACCTTTTTCCCGTATAATGACGGATACGTATAATATAACCTGTCACGTGTCTAGGATATTAATCATACGATTTGTTATGTACACTAGATTCTGTGTCATGTTTCTAGAACGTTCTCCGTACAGTTAGTTTTATTTTATTTAGTTATGGTCATGTCTTGTTTTATATGTATCTTTGAACAAAGTGTGACCTTGTAGTGTATATTTGATTTACATCTTGTGTCGCATACTTTACACACTTAGACGCGTTTTCATTTATATTCTTACAAATACGTGCGCAGCATTGTTGGACGAGGCGCTTACATGTGGCCTTATTCCTGTTTCAATACGAATTTCATGCAGCATTAATACTTTGATATATTTTTATACTTATCTTTTAATTCAAGTCGCAACCAAAACAAATGACAGCATCCCGTGTCATGTGTATCGACTGAAAACATGCAATTCTATACAGATAATGTGTCAAACACACATTGATCTCCCCAGAAATGTTTCATACCATTGGAGTTAGCGAAGGTTAGCGTCGCAATAACTTTAAAAGCCTTTAATCATAATATGAAAACGAACAGATGAAATATAAAAATACATTAGTTTACATAGTATCCTTTATTTCTCAAAGCTATAACATGACTTAATCTCAAACTCATTGGTCGTTGAATTAAAATGATGATAATCTCCATTTCATCGCTTTGTCCTATATTTTGCTTGCTACTTAAAAATTAAAGTCTTTTAGGTCAAGTTCTTTTATACTATAGTATTCGCACATTCTACCATTTGTTTGTACACCACCACCACCCCACCTCTTCCGGATTTTAAGAGCGGAAAACGTCGAGGATATAAAATACGAACAAAACAGTTCATTCATCAATGTATAACGGCTCTGATTGTCACGCGTGTCCTTAATACTGTAAACGTATTCACAATGTAAACAAATAGCCTGCTCACTAGAATAATCCATTTCAGTATAATATGTCATCTGCGTCAAATATTTGCAATGTCTTTGCTTTCTTAATGGGGGAAGAGAGGATCACGCTATCTGAATCGGAATCAGCATTGACAAAACTATTATTTGATCTTCGTAGACTGATCATAACTGGAAAAGCCGGGAACTGACTAATTTTACGTTATTTGAAAGTGGTGTGCACAATAATCTACTTAAAGTGTAATATGTGCAATTTTTAGCTGCTCTCTCTCTCTCTCTCTCTCTCTCTCTCTCTCTCTCTCTCTATATATATATATATATATATATATATATATATATATATATGGCGCAATACTACGTATATATTAACCCTCTTGCAACTGTATGCTGATGATTCTAGAGCAATGATAAATCCCCACTCATCAATCATTAGTGACGTATGAAAATAACGATAAAAAGTATTAATAATCCCCGTTCGCTAAATGAATTTAAGATGGTAAACAATTTCATCGCAATCCTTTCTGGTTTTCGTTCCCCCATCCTCTCTCATGCATTCATGTATGATGGAAAAAATACGCAGAAATCTGGAGTGGATGCTTTACATGATAATATTTCACCTGTCCTGTTATGTAACACTTTGTAAAAACAGCAAAAGGGTTATATAAATAAAATTTATTATGAAACAAAAGGCAAATAACTATTATGCATAAATTAGTACACAATTTAGTTCTTATTCAGTGTCTTCTCTGCATTCACAGTTTATGCACCTCAAACGTGGTTTCATATTCTCAGAGAGAGAGAGAGAGAGAGATATTATTGATATCTGCCAATATAACCTCAAAATGGCATTATAGTCTCAAACGGTAAATTAACGTGGGAATGCCAAATAGCCTCAAACGGGAATTTAGCATGAGTGACAGCACGATACTAGACACGGAGGAAAATAGCAAGAGGGTTACAAGTGTCTGACCTCATTCAGGCTGGAACTTAGTAACAGTGTTAGAGTTGACCTCAATACACGCTACTGTATGTAGGTAGGTATGGAAAAGGCTGTGTGAAATGTTTATAGGGACAAAAGGGTTGATAGGGACAAGGAATCAGCTGACAAACGAAACAGAGAAACGAAACCACTAACACGCACACCACATAGTGTCCAAAATGCAAACGAAACAGTTCTTCTTTTCTCAGCTCCAGAGGAAAACTGTGAATGTTTACTTCTAAACTATTTATTTGACAGGAACGTCTTTCTTTTGGACGAAATATTCACAAAGTTGCAAAACGGAATCCAGCGGCAAAGGATATCGAATAAATTTTATTTCAGTCTCTCTTCCACCACACATCACACGTCGCAAAAGTGTTTCATCTTGAGGCGATACCTCTTGTAAACGATTTTCATTTTCCTGTAAGATTTTCAAGTTTTTATGCATTTCGTTCAGTAGAATTCTGTTTGTCACTACCACATTGTAGGTTAAAGTCCTGCTGGCATCCGAAACGTAAAGGATGCAAGTAAAAGTTCATTAATGTTTGACCATTTTGTAAAATTTTGAAACAATCAGCTTTTCTGTAGTAGAAATATATTAGCGCTTTCACTTATATCTTGGGAAGCTTTTTTAAATGCATGCTCTCAGCTCCAGAGGCAAACCACGAATTTCTCCTTTAGAGAATCCATGAAGATAGTGAATGGGTCCCACAAATGGAAGATAGTGACAGTGCAGGGATCATCGAGCATGCTCCAAGTACATCAATCTGTCCCATTCGCGAAGTGACAAACCTCAACTGAAGCACTTGACTTTATCTCCTTCTCACAAGTAGATTTGGTGAGTGGGCAAAACGTACAACGTTGTGCGGCTCATAGGTGATCACTCTAAAGTTGTTGATCCTCTCCAGACTGTAAAACCTCTTTCAGTACACCAAAGTTCACCAGCTGACTCGTTCGATGATTTAGTACTTCGTCTTAGGTAAACTCGGTTGCTGTGCCATTTTCCGCACAAGCAATTCAATATGACCTTGGCAAACGAGCGTCTTTCTTAGTTTTTTCGACGTGGTCTAAAGTAATGCCCTCCCTGGAATGGTACTCCTCTTTGATTTCCCTTGGTTTTCCGGAGTCTGATTCCAGGAAGGATAACCGATAGCTTCTTCTTTGAGTTTCAAAAAGGCATCCACGTAGCACGAGAAAATGCCTTTCTGAGTGTCATCGCCATTTTGATATTTTTTCTATCTTGGGAAAGTGGTAAATTTTAGTACACTTCTAACAGTTGGTATCTCAGTTCCAGAGCACGAAACAATTCCACGCTGACCCACGTTATTGTCAGAGCGCAATTTTCTTTAGTGTGATGACAAAGTTGGTCTCGGTTACAAGTTTCGACACAGATACGGCACAAAGGAAACATCAGTTTTCCTTGGCAATGCTAAGGTAAGATTGGACAAATTCGTGGGAGGTAACAGTTTGCATTTGATTATTCCTTCGTATTGATGAATGTTATGCACGTCGATGTGCGTGTCATGCTAAAAAGTGACGATAGTTGCACACCAAAGGATACAACGAACACACGTCCAAATATTTGATTTCTTATCCTTTCTCCTCGTCCGCGTTATATAATAAGCATGTAAGTAGTGAAGTGGGGCACATTAGCGACAATGGGAATTAGCATTACAGACCCCCCTGGGTCAGATTAGCGACAATGGAAATTTAACATGGCGAAAAATCGTTGGTCAGATTAGCGACAAGGGAAATTAACATGGGAATAAATCGTGGGTCATTTTACCGACAAGGGGAATTTAACATGGAACTATAGTGTGGGTCTGTCTAGCGACAAGGGAAATTAACATGGGGAATAGAGTTTGGGCTTTTGGGATTTTTTTTTTTTTTAAATTTTTTAAAAAAAGGGGTAGGCAATTGAAAAGTCATTCTCTTTTCGAGAAATATGGCTGGCCCCGAAAAGGGCCTTTGGTTTTTCTTCTTCTTCTGCTTCTAATTTCTTCTTTTTCTCAACCAACTTCTTATTTTCTCTCCTACACTCTTTCTCTTCTTTTCTTTCTTTTTTTTCTCCTCCTCTTCTTTCTTCTTCTCTTCCTCCTCTTCTTTCTTCCTCTTCTCATTTTCTTCTTCTTTTTCAATTTTTTCATTCCATTTTCTTATTCTTATCCTTTCCTCTTCATCCTCCTTCCCCTCCTTTATCTCTTTCATGACACCACTTATTATGTCCTTTACTTTTCTTACGTTATTAATTTCCATCTTTACACGATGGGGACTATAGGAATAGCGGTCTTCATTGAGTCTTACTAACATCTGCTCCATCATTCCTAAATTGTCTAAAACCTCTTGTAATTTTTCCATTTTGTCCAGTTGGTTCGAAGCCATCTTCTTTGTAGAATGGTTTGAACGACGAATACTGTGGGTTCTTATACGAAAAGCGCGGACGTGAAGGAAAACATCCCCCTAAAACATGAAATTGATATTACCTAGATCATGACCGAACAACGCGCGGACGTGAAGGAAAACATCCCCGCTTTTCTCATTTCTTATAATAAAACCCAAACTATACTCTTCACATACGCTAAGAAACAATAAAAAAAACCATAATCTACTATTCACACAAACGTACGTGAGCGCTTACAAACACAAACACAAACACATGCCCTCCCACTAGAAAAAAGAGTTAGTGTTTATATTCACACTACTCTACCTACACACATTGGCAAATTGATGGATATTTCTTTTCTAGAGTATTGGGGTAGCCCTGAAAAGGGCTGTTTGTTTTTGAACTCCAGATGCACCTATCTAATGATGGCACCTTTCTGGCCTGGCGCCACACACGCATCTTCTTCCCCAGTCTCCTTTCACCTTTCTTCTTGGGAGCGCAGAGGGAGGATGATTGGCTTCAGCACCCCAATCCTCTGTCTAAGGAATATTGTACGACATCCTCTCTCCTATTTTCTTTTCCTCCTCTTCCCTCTGTCTTCTCTCCTCCTCTTCCTTCTTTATTCTTTCCTCTTCTACTATAGCCTCCGCGGCCAGTTCATTTAACAGGCGCCTGACATATTCCAGATGTATCTGGAGTTCAAGAAGTTTGCTTATTCTGCTATTCATTCTGGTGTTGATCAATCAACAAGGGTAGCTAGACTGCCCAGTGAGTTTCAATTTATAGTGAAAGCGCGGACGTGAAGGAAAACATCCCCCTAAAAAACATAAAATTGATCTTACCTAGATCATGACCAAAAAACAACGCGCGGACCTAAAAGAAACACTCACTCACTTTTTTATACTACCCATCACTATGCTAAAATTTTTTTCATTAATCACTTCAATAGACTATCCACATACGCAAATTAATCAAACCCCAAATCTACTCTCCCCACACCTGAAACACCTAAAAAAGACATGATCTTAACCTACTATCCAAACCAACGTACATGATCACTTACTAACACACAATCCTATACACAAACACATACCCTCACACTATAAAAAAGAGTTAGTGTTTATATTCACACTACTCTATCTACACACATTGGCAAATTGATGGTTATTTCTTTTCTAGAATATTGGGGTAGCCCTGAAAAGGGCTGTTTTTTGTTTGCTATGGCAATCTTTTTTAAGTTTCTAAGAATGCGATGTCCTCTGAGGATAGACTTTCAGGCAATAGGTCTGCTTCGTCGGAAAGAGAAGAAGAACTCTTTGGTGTCGATACGACAATCGACAAAGCCTCTGTCAGCTTCAGGTTGCTGCTGCTGCTGCTGCTGTTGTTGTTGTTGTTGTTGTTGTTGTTGCTGCTGTTGCTGCTGTCTCTGAAGTCTGTACTTCTCTGTCCATTCTTCTTTTTCCCTGTTCAATTCTTCTCTGAAGAGCTCTTCTATCAGGTCTTCAGTGACTTTTAACATTCTCACATTCTCTATCTCTTCTGGCTTCGGTATCAGACTGTGTCTGACCCTATGCAAATTCACGTAGGCTTCGTTGAGCTTAGCTAGTTTGGAGCACATCTTCGTAGGAGGATAAGTCGACAATGGATGGTTAGACTGGAAACAACCCCGGTTCTTAAAGTCAAAGCGCGGACGTGAAGGAAAACATCCCCCACACGGTTTTCGAGCCGTAACGTTCAGTAAGTGTCATGAGAGGGATAGTAAGAAATTAAAGAGCATCAATCCAACATTCTTATAGCTAAACAAACCACAAAGGCATTTTTTTCAAAACTCAACATTGTTTATTCAATAATCACTTAACACTAAACAACAACTCTAACATATTTTAAACAATAATCCAACATTATAACATCAAACATTTTTCCTCAATTTTACAGTCTACTTTAAACAGGGCTGACAACGTTGTGAATGAAATTGTGATTTCCACTGTTGGAAATCATTAGGCCATTGATGGACACTACGTTTCCTAGCTTGAGACAAAAGATAAGCATAATGGTCACAAAACCATCGATCTATTTTCACATCGTTTCTAGAAGAAGAACGAGGATCAAAATGAGTCACTAAATGTTCTAAGGAATAGCCCAGGCTGCGATGATGCAGAAAATACACACAGTACTGTCCACACACCAAGGAATCTGTGCCCTGTAATTTCACATTATTGAATCGGGTGGTCTGAGCATTTCTTCTCATAAAGTCGATGATATCGTCTTCCAAAGGGGGCAATCCGTACGAATCGAAATATTCCACACATCCTTCTTGAGGAAAGTAGACGGCTACCCAGTGGGTTCCTGGGAGATGACTGTCGTCCGTGTTAATCACGTAAGCTTGATGGTCTTGAGGTTTGCGATGAGGGAGTTCATCTTTAGCACAGACGACAGGATTCCAAGAAGCCGTATACGAACTGTGGTTCAAAAGGTAATAAAGTTCCCAGGTATCCATGTTTTGTTTGGTTTTTTTCTTCTTCTTCACAGGTAATAATAAGTCGTCAATTCGATCCTGACTTTTTGCTTCAAAATGACAAATAAACGTTTCTTCGTTTCGTCTCCTCACTCTGATTCAGGAGAGTTTCGATATGATGGATCTCTTGAGTGGTTAATGGTGGACAAGAATGTTCACGCAAGTCTTTATACCACTGGTGCCACACGTCTTCGCCCGAGATGAGACTCCAAGCTTCGTCCAGATACTCGTCCAATTTTTCTTCTTGACTCAGCATCAGGCATTTATCGTGTTGAATTTGACTGGGATGATCGTTTTGACATCCATAGCAATTTTTCTTGATCAACTCCGTCATTTTTTCCACCAAGTGTTTGGCGAAACAGGAGACTAAATGGTCTTCTTGTTCTGACCATCTCGATTTCATTATGACAACTTCTTCGTCTTTATCTTGGGGTTCTACTTCCACAGACTCCTCCCATTCCATGTCCAAAGTTTCTCCACTAGGTAAAGAGGGATAACAGTCTTCCATAGCTTCTAATAATCTAGAATGACTTCTCTCAAACTGTTGATTTCTATGGTATTATCGAATTCTGCATACAGGATGACGTTCACTGTATCGTCCAGTGGCTTTTTAAACTGAAGTTCCACACGAATCTGGCCGGATTTTATAGGGTGGAAATGCACATCGTCGCTGCCTTGGTCTGGAGTGAAATCGAAAACCCACAAAGCATAACGTCCTGCATAATCCTCGTACGTAATGCCGTGACTGGTATTGGTTCCTAACTGTCCCGTGGCTTCGTACAGGGACAAGTACGATCTCAAGTAATTCTTCTTCTCAAAGTCAGGTTCGAAAGGTCGGGTACACAAGGTCTTGCGATCGCGATTGACTTCGATCTTGGACACGTCAAAGTGTTGAAAGTGGAAAGGATTTTCAACGAAGGCTCCGTTGAAGGCTGTATTCAAGACCATACCAAGGATTAAACGTTTGGGTAATTGTCCTTGAAACAGATGATCTTCGATCATGGATCGCTGTCCCTTGGGAATGGTAAAGGTTTTCACTTCCACGCGACGTATCGGATACTTGGCGGTCGTTCTGCTCAACGTCTGACTGATGTCGTTTCCCACTTTGGGTAACACTTCCACGCGTCGTACGTAGAGTTTGGCCTCCTCGATTTTGCTTTTAGGAGTGCCAGTCTTAGTAGCATCAGTATCAGCCAACAAATGGAAAGCGGTACTGCTGCGATTCAGTCTCAAGCGGATATTTACCCGTTCAGCAAATACTTTTCTTGCAACCACATGTCCAAATGCAAACGATCCATCAGTTCTAAACTGTTCTTATTTAAGATTTTCTTTCGTCTTTCCTCAATGCCGTCATTGTCTTTATCTAGTAGGTCAAACTTGGTCTCTTCGTCAGGTTCCCATAGCACACAAGCATTGAGATGAGTGTTCTTGGCATCTATTCCGTACGTCAAGAGATTTTCCAGGTAGGCACGGTAAGGGTAACTATCCATGCTGCTGCTGACCAGTTTGTTATTCAAGTACAAGTCCACTGAGCTGAACAAGGAATGCATGAAATTGTTGACGGGAGCTATATTCTCAGTGTCTTCTACTCCATCATTATCCTTATCTAGAACTTGTCCCTTGATTTTAAACTCGATGGGAGCGGAATCTGTCAGTGAGGAGACGGGGTGAAATTCCACCCATTGGGATTCTTGCATCGTCATCATCGTGGGGGGCATGGCAAACAGGTCCAGTTCCGTCTTGGAACAAGCGCAAGATTCTCGGTGCATCATTTTTCTTTGTGTCTCAATAATCGAAAACGTCTAAGTCTCGAACGGTTCTTCTTTTCTTGGCCTTTCTCGCTTGAAGTCTGGTGAAAAGATGTTTTCTTCGTCGTCTCTTTCTGCCTTGTCCTTGCTGAATGCCTGACTCGGTAGCGTGCAGGGCATTTATCGGTGTGTCTCGTCGGCCTAAAATGTCTTTGCCCGTTTGCAGCAAGACATTTTTGCCAGCCCTCATGAAGGCTTCTTTAGGGTTTTGTTTGTCGATGATGATATTTTGGAGAAATTCTTTGCCTTGCGTCAGTGTCGCATCTTTCAAGGCGTGCAATCCGCGTGTCACCATCGGTTTCAACACCGGGGCCACCGAACGAAAGGCCGATTTTAACATATCTCCTAAACCGTGTCCTCGCTGTCGAGCAACCCCTCGGTACACTGGATACATGACTTACGAGTCGTGAGAGAACCGTTTTCGAAAATGGAGTTTCACCGTGACTTTTCCTTTGGTGAATGGAATATTTTGTCCCAAATCTCCTTTTATAGTAATGTTGACCGTGTCCAAATACGACTTGCTGACCGGCAAATAGTGAAGATATACAAATTCGCGGTGGACGTGGTAAGTGTTTCCACCTTCCTCGTCAGCGTTCGTGGCAGAATCCACTTTGAAAGGAATGACACGCAGTAACGGTACGGAGGTGTGTCCCACCACGTTGTATTCCACCACATCGGAATACAACGAATATCAGATTCAGTCCTTGGTTCAGTTCTACCGGGGCACGAAATAACTTGCTAAAAGACTCGTTGTCGTAAACGATGGGTAATTCGTTTTTCTTGATCATGGCCATTCTCATGTCCATGTCTCCGCCCAACATGTCAAACAATTCAGGACAAAATAAAATGGACAAGATTTTACTCCCGTCAAATCTCGTCGAGAAGCGACGAGCTGCTTTGTGGTATTCCATGGTGACACTTTTTCTGACACTCTCCAAAGCTTTCAGAAACACGACATTAAACCTGGAGGCTATGATGCTGACCAAATGTTGACCACTAAAATAATAGCCTGGGGGAACGAACAAGTGATAGGTGGTGTCCTTTTGATTTTGTGTGCCAGGGGTTTTTATGTTATATTTGCCATGGGTATCCAAGTGCTGTTGCATTTGCTGGTCATGAACTTCCACATCAAAAACATTTTGATTGGGAAGGACATTGAGGACTTGGGTCGGGTGAATGATTTCTACTAAAGCCACTTCCCAATGGGCTTCGTGATCTAAGGGGATGGCCTGAGGTAATTTGGCCGTGTAACAGCACAACGTGTTGTGGGGAAACACCTCCATGGAACTGTCACTGGGTAAGGTTAAATAAAATTGGTTTTGGTGACTCATAATTCCAGAGTTCTGTGGCTCTCCGAGGGGTTACTGGACGTCAAAGGCGTGTCTCCGCCCAAAATGGGGTTCTGGTTGTGGTTGTTATTGGAGTGGTGACTGGCACTAGCACTGGACACTAGGTTCCCGTGGATCCCGTTGGAAGAGAATTTCAGGGAGGGATTGGGAAGCAGGTAACCGATGCAACTGCTCAATAAAATGGTCCACAATTGTTTGTCTCCTTGTTGCAAACTCAAATTGGCGATGGCTGCCCCGATGACACAATACACCACGAAGATTTGGCAGAAAAAGACGATTTGCGTTTTAGGCACACGTTCTCCACACCACACCCACAAGGGTTGTTTTTGTAAATCTTGCACAGAAGAACTAGGTGAAGGAGGAGTGGTCGACGTAGCTGCGTCTGTGTGAAAGGGCATGATGGTCACTTCTTTTTATAGTCGATGACTTGCGAAGCGTCGATCCAAGAATCAAAACTGGGTGGATATCCTTTCCAACGTACTTTGACTTCTTTGACACGTCGTTTGCCCACTTTACGGGTTCTGCGTTCGAGAATGCTTTCTATGTCGTACACGTCGTCTTCTTTTTTGGTGACACGTTGTAACTCGGGCAAATAAAACGTTCCTTTGAGCACTTCTCCGTTCATGTCTTCCAATTTATAGACGGTAGGATGACGGCCATGCACTCGTCCAGTGACGCGAAACAATTCGGTCGTCCAGTTGGGTAAGTAACCTTTGTCGAAAGTGCGTTTGGTTTTGCCAATGTGCACCCAATCTCCTATGGTCAACTCTCCACTTTTCTTGGGGACAGCCCTCGTCGGGGACGTACCAAACAGGCGCTCAAACACCAACACTTCGTTGTCGGGAGTCACTTCTTGCGGGGCACGTCCGATGCTTCGATGGTAAGATTGGTTGTACGCTTGCACCAGATGCGGTAAGATGTCGATGTACTTCAGAGTGTGGTGATGCGTAAAATATTTCCACATGCGTTCTTTCAAAGTGCGTTGAAAACGTTCCACGATGCTGGCTTTGGTTTCGGGATTCTCGGTGGTAAAAAAATGAATGTCACGTTTCTTTAATTCTTTTTGGAAAGCTTGGTTCAGAAATTCGGTGCCTTTGTCCGTTTGCCATCGAAGAGGGTGACGACCACTTTGTTTCAACACCCGTTGCAGGGCTCGCACTAACTCGCTGCTCGATTTGGAAGTCAAGGGCACGACCCAGGCAAATTTGGAAAAGACGTCGATGACACAAAACAAATATTTGTAGCCACGATTATAGCTGACCAAATGAGAGACATCGGCTAAATCGGCTTGTCATTGATGATCGATGCCTTCCACTCGGGTGCGACTTCTGGCAAACTTGCGTCGAATGGGTTTGTGTAAAGTGTAGGTAGCTTGTTCTTGTAACCATCGTTGCACTTGAGGTAAACGGAGACTTTTCAGTCGAGTTTTGGCAGCACGATACAATTTTTGAACTCCCGCGTAACCTGCAGGATGCGAGGGATCGTAGTAAATGCTGGCTAAGACTTTTTCCATTTTTTGTGTTGGTTGGTGCGTTAATAAGGCACCCACTCTTGGAGGATGCTACTCTTTTTCTCTTGGGGTATTTTCTTGGATTGCAATGCTTTGCGTGTGCGACCGGCAATAGGTGTTGAAGAGGATGATGTCTGAGCGGGGGATATCGGTTCTTGTTTCACTTCTGTCTTCACTTCTGTCTTCACTTTCTTTTTCTCTTGTGATGAAGAAGGGGTGGCCATCATCTTTTTAATCCATCCAATTCTGGAGGTAGGTGGTGTTGTTAACTTGCGTACTTTTTCTGGTGGAGTTTGAAACCCTTCTTCTTCTTCTTCTCCTTTTTCTGTCTTGGTCACGGGTAGTGGTGGTACTGGTACTGGTACTGGTGATGGTGCTGGACTTTTTATCAAGGTCTTAAAATCTTTCAGAGTGGGTACAGCTGTTTCGTCTAAAGCTTTCTGGTGAAAGAGTTGCAGTCGTTGCAAGAGTTGACCGTACTTTTGCGATTTTTCTGTTTCGGACAAATGTTGGCGATCCATCAAAGACTGCAGTTCGTGTTGTAACTGGGACATCTCGCTCAAATTGGGATTGGTAGGTAAATGCGGGGTGCGTTGTTCTTGCCACCGATGGTATTCCATCCATCGTTTGTAAGGCACTAAAGCCAGTTTTCGTCCTTCCATGGGGTTGTCAAGGGTCGATTCTGAGATCTTGGGACTTCCGAGAGCCTTTTTATCTTGCTCCCACCAGTCCTCCCAACATGGTTCCCAAGACTCCTTTCAGTATGGGGCCTAACAAGAGAGGCAAAATGCCTCCACGTTGGACCAACATCTTCTTTTTTTGACGAATGGGAATTTTCTTTTGAACCATTTGGCGAAGAACGTGACGATGTCTGCCTAAGCATTGTTTCTGGTGTTTGGACAAAGGGATCGTGCCTTTCAAGACGTTCAAACAACATTCGCACACGGTATCGATGACCTCTTTGGAGGCCGATTGAATGAGTTTTTTTCGTAGAGGTGGAGAAGCTTTGGACAGGACAGATAACATGTCCCCATGTTTGACTAAACGTGGTGGCAGTCCTTTCCTTTTCTTTCCTTGGGGTTTTCTGGAGGGTGACATCTTTGAGTCTTCAGGTGCACCAAAAACACTGATACCCTACTTGGTCACAGGCTTTTTTATACTGAAACGCGTCGCCACTGATTGTCTTTACGTCGTATCAGTTTGAGGACAGGCATGACACGTCGTGCAGGGGTACGCAACGGACTAAATCGAGCCAGTTCTTGCTTGGACAAATCCAGTAAACTTTGTAACATGCCCGATCTTTCTTGGACTTTGATTTTGGGAGAAGGTATTTTGTAAGCAGCAGCCACTGCCGCTAAATTGGAGGGTCCTGCCACTGGGGAAGTTCTTTTGGGGGTCATCAACGGAGAAGTTCTTGGTGTGATCAACGTCTCCAAGTACTCTTCAGTTCTTGGTGTCATCAACGGAGAAGTGGATGAACGTGAGGATGCCGGAGACGTAGTCACTGCCGTGGCCAGTCGTGGTTTGCGAGTGTAAGGTTGCGTCCTGGCCGAAGTGCCTCTCTTGCGACGAATTTTCTTCTGTGGGCTTTTCGTTTTCTGGGGACTTTTTCTCTGTTTCTTTTTCTGGGGGCTTCTTTTCTTTTTCCGGGGTGGTGTCTGGTAAGAGGAGGGTCCCGCCACTGGAGAAGTTCTTCTTCTTGGGGACCTGGTCTTTTTCTTCTTCTTCTTGGGGCTTCGCTGGACTTTTTTCTTGGGGAGAAGTTTGGGGGCATTAGGATCCCATCTTAAGAGAGGGCGAATGATGACCCCTCATAGAGTACCGCTCCCTCCAGGTTTCAAAATGATTTGTTTTTTGGTTTGAGTGTCGATGCGGGGATCGGCCAGTTGGACCAAAGCGACTTTGTTTCGATCGAAAAAGCGTTTGGTTTGATGAGGAATCTCAATGATCCCTTGGAGTAATTGACGTGCCGTCACCGTGAACCATCGTAAGACTTCTTTGAGACTAGCTTCTAAGACACGAGCTCGTGTTTGTGGATTTTTTTCTCGACTGATGCCATACAAGGCACGAATCAATTTGACGGGAAGATGCGACTGAAGGGACGCCATGTTGACGTTGTGTGAGACAGACGGAAAATGGTCTGAGGTTTTTATAGATTTTTTATGGGGAGTGAAATTAAGTCGAGGACGGAGACATGTACAGGACAGGCCCTCCGTCTTGGCACCAGTGGTGAAATAAGTGGGTACGAAATCGCAAATCCTCGGGGGTCGTAGGTTTCAAATCGACGAGTAAATAGGCGTGTGGAGTTTGAGTGGCATCGTCGTACGCCTGAGTCAGCCAAGGCGTTCCTAACTGTTTGGCTAAGACTTGCACTTGCGATTTATCTCGAGGGCTTTTAAACAAGACCACGTAATGCGCATTGAGACTGATGGTGCGATGGGCTTTACTTTGTTGAAACAAATTTTGGGTGATGTAAACGATACTGGTATTACGGTGATGCCCTTTGCGCGTGAACCACAGTTTAATTTCTTCTTCGTCTTCTCCTAACATGTCGTCGAAAATGACCAAATGGATTTGACGGGAGTCAGAGACGATGCCGTCGTCTTCTTTAGGAATGCCTTCCACAAACACGATGGAATCGCCTTGACTTTCTCGCAAGAGGCTGTACGCCGATTGCCACTCTTTGTAACACCACACGATCCCCTGAGGTGGTCGATCGATCAAACGATGTTTATGTTCGATCAAACGTTTGACGAATTCGGTTTTGCCTGAACCGCTAGGTCCAGCAATGAGCATGTTAAAGGGATGGCGAAGATACAAAGCCTCCCAACTGGCACGATCTAAGTGTTCGTCGATGACTTTGAAAGTAGAGGAAGAGGGAGCAGAGACAGCAGAGGTAGCCATAGTGTGAGAAATGTTACTTGTGACACGAAAACAAACAAGACAAGAGTTTATATACTTTTTTTCAGAACACGTTTATTGAATGTTTCAAACATGAATACGAAAGACAAAAATACATAAAAGCCAAAGGCTTAAGTACAAGGATAAAAGGCACATGATAACCATTAACGTGGAATAAACACAAGTGTCTGTACAACAACATGTTTTGGGTAATGTTCTAACCAGTTCTATAGTAGGGGGTAAGGTCACACAAGTGTCCTCCCGAAAGGGTCTTTCAGGCCTGTCCACGACAGTCCCATCCTGGGTGACGGGTTCTTCTGGCACCGTCACTAACACGGGTTGAAAAGTAACTTTTTTCCTTGAACAACTCTCGTGCATACTGGGCCACTTCTTGGGTCCAAGCCTCAAAATCCCATTCTTTCCAGGCACGGACATCTGTCCAATGGGGATGTAAGTCACAAGCTACACACACATCGTCATACACGTCTTGGGTAGCTAAAAGTTGACGAATCTTTTTTTCCTGTTGAGGTCGAGAAGTATCCAAATGAAACCGCAAGGCTTTGAGCAAAAGGAGTTTTTCGTGACCATTTAAGGCCATTGAGGTGGTAAGTACTGATCGTAAAGAGTCCACAAGGAATCGGCTGGTAAACGAAATCCCAGAAAACAAGTCACTAAGACACACACCACTTGTCGTCCCAAATTGAATGGATACAGTTCTTGTAATAATCGATGGTAATGATCCACGGTTTGAATATGGTCATTGAGTTCCTTCCACGGAATCTGTTCAATCACATGTGACATAAGCCGTGGCATGGCAGCCTGATTTTATAGTCTCTTTGTTTCGGAAGCAATACAGCTCTCGGTAAATCCTTTCTCTCAACTCCTCAGGCAAGCCCAAAATGTTCTCTTGTAAAGTATCCATAAGTATATACACTGTTTTTGGAATCGTTGGGTGGTGGCCAATAGCCTCGTTTAACTTTGTGCCTAATGTAATATCCACTCATAATCAGTCTTCTTGTACTTTGGAACAGAGCATAATTTAAAAACGGTTCAATAACTTTGAGTTTGCGTTTCACTTGTATTTTGATCAGTTCTCGGTAAATGCGTTCTCTCAACTCCACAGACAAAACACGAATGTTCTCTAGCAAAGTATCCATGAATAGGTCATACTAAATTCTCTTTGGTCTGACACAAGACATGTACTGTTTGCACAGACATAGTTTCAATTCATTGTCGAATCTAAATCGTTTAGTTACTAATTTACACGTTACAATTCGTTCAGAAGTTTCCTCTTTCACCAAGTTGACATTGCGTACAAGATGTTGGTAATTCGTTAACTCTTCCTCTGGAATTCGATGCAGTACGTTTACAATGTAGTAGATAGAATCATCAATACCAAACTATTCCTTTTTAAAACCAGGGGGCCGTTGATCAATGTCTGTCCAATGGAACACTTTCAACTCAATCAGTCCTTGTATAGCATTCAGGTACCAGTGGTTCAAACACCGGTGACGTAACGGATGCAATTGTTCTTTACGTTTCACTTGTATTTTCACCAGCTGTCGGTAAATGCGTTCTCTCAACTCCACAGGCAAAGCACGAATGTTGTCTTGTAAAGTATCCATGAACAGATTATGGTAAGTTACTTCAATGTCTCGGTCCCACTAAGGGTAAGTAATGACAATTCGGTGACCATCGAGCATGTTCTACGTAGGCCGAATCTTGCGGTTCCCAGTGGTGAAGTGACACACCGCAACTGAAGCACTTGACTTTATCTCCTTCGCCCAAGTAGAAAAATCCGGCTCTGGCTAATTCTTCGGGGGTCGGTCCTCCCAGATACTTAGGCCATTTTCCTTTGAACGATTGAAGACGATTTTCAAAGTTGCAGTATTCCGACAAACGCACAGGAAACGAATATTCGTCTTTCACAGGTTCGTTTCGATGAGGGTTGCGTGACATGAAGAGGAGTTTGCTCAGGGCTGGATGACATCCGTAGGGGGGTAGACGTGAAGGTGAACATTCCCCTTTAAAACGAAACCCAGTAAAATGTCCAAGAGGACGAGCGGCATCACTTTCGCATCTCTCAGGTTTGACACGCACAGCATCACTTTCCATGATAGGGGCAGTGACACTAAAGTTCCCATGATGCTTTACGGCATCGCTCAGGTCACAACGTACAGCATCGTACCCATCGCAAGGCTCACAATCGCATTCCACTTCCGAAGCCTCACACTTGAATTGTGCCTTTCTAAACAACTTGTTCTGTGTTTCTCTGAAAGTATTCATCTTGTTCGCTCGGTCTTGGTAGTCACAATGAACTATCGATCTTGACCATAGCCCCCTTTTTATACTAGTCGCAATGCAGTCTCCAGCTTGTACATCTTTCCTTTTTTACGTTTTCTATGTCCTGTTTTGGAAGGTACCGTCTCTAAGGTACCGTCAACATTGTACCGTAGTGTGATGGGTGGAAAGGCCATAGAAAGGTAAGGGCAGTGCGGAGACCATCGAGTATGTTCCGGAATAGCTGAATCTTTATAGATACATAGATCCATTCGTAACTTCAGTCCGCAAGCGAAACACTGTACCTCGTATCCCAATCCTGACTCAGGTCCCAAGTAGACAAATCCTGTTCTAGCTAAAACATGCGAAGAAGGTAATCCTTCCCTATCCGTAGGCCATTTCCGAAACGTGTCCAATCGACGGGCACAATCACAATAGTCAGGTAAGAAGACTGGAAAATGGTAGGGTTTGAACTTGGAGTTCTCATCGGGTTTCTCACTCGATTCTTGCTGTGGCGAAGTCATCCTTCTAGCAGGTGACTATCCTCTTACAACCAATGTTTTATACCAACGTGTCCATACGGTAAGGTGAAATGATTGGGAAGTCGCACTCGCTTCTGGTACACGATTTGATAGACTTTTTCCAAGGGCCGACTGACGATATGGTGAGTGGGTAAACGTACAATATTGTTCGGTTGATAGGTGGTCACTTTAAAGTTTCCATCCTCTCCGGATTGCAAGGCTTCTTTCAATACCCTAAAGTTGACCACTCGACTGGTACGATAATTCAGAGTCAGTCCTTTCACTTTGCACGTCGTGTGCACTTCTCCTTGTTTGTCCCGGTATTCGTAGCCGTAATTTTTGGGGCCGCCACTGACGAAACTTAGAATCTTGTCGTCGGGATGCTCGTCTGTCCAGGCTCCTAAACGGTCTCCTTCGATATTAGGGTGCTGTTGACTCGGGTGATGGATGTAAATGCAACTGTCCGTGTCAAAGTACAGGACGCGTTCCCCTAACAGTTCTAAAGCTTCGTACAATTTTAAGCGAGCATGAGCTGTCACGTAAGCCGCAATGACATTTCCAAAAGGGTCGTCTTGTACAAAGTCCAGATCTTCTTCGTAATTGACCAAGATCAAATCCTCTCGAACGACGTCCACGTGTTTCATGAATTTGGTTTTGTCGTGAATCATCTGAAAGTAGCGGGAAGGTTCTGTCAAATATTCCGTCTTGGGTAAACACGGTCGTTGTGCCATTTTGCCCCACAAGCAATTTAACATCACTTTGGCAAACGATCGCCTGCCTTCGTTTTTCTCGATGTGGTCTAAAGTGATGCCTTCTTGTTCCCGGTATTTCTCTTTGAATTTTATTTGGTCTTCGGGAGTGTGACACCAGGAAGGCTAGCCACTGGCTTCTTGCTTCAGTTTCAAAAAGGCATCCACGTAGTCGGCGAAAATGCCTTTCTGACTGGGATCACCCTTGTGGTATTGTTGTGTCTTGGGAAAGTGGCAAATTTCGTACACTTCTAACAGTTGGTATCCCATGTCCATAGCTTTGAACAATTCTACGCTGACCCAGGTTCCCGTCAAGGCCCGTTCTTCCTGGTTGTGCTGACAAGGCTGATCTTGGTTGCACGTTTCGGCACAAGTACGGCACAAGGGAAACATCAGTTTGCCTTGACAATGGTGAGGTAAGACGGGATGGTATAGGTTCGTGGGAGGCAAAACTTTACACTTGATCAAGCCTTCGTATTGTCGAATGTTTTTCAGGTCGATGTGTTCCGTCAGCAATTGCGGGTGCCCTACAGGAAAGCGACAATATTTGCACACGTAGGGATACAGCGAACACACGTCCAAGTATTTGATTTCTTCTCCTTTCTCTTCGTCGGTCTTGGTACAGCAAACAGGTGGCATTGGTCCTTCCTCCGTACAAACTATCCCTCGGGTTCAGCGGGTCCATGAACTGGTAACTTACCACGAGGCGTTTAAACTCGGGATCGGTTTTCATACGGTGATCGTACTCGTGTTCCCACATTTCCACCACTTGGTATCCTTGCTGTTCTAACTTTAGGCGTCGCTGACAAGTGTCCTGGTACAAGTCTTCCATGGTTCGTTGCAAAAACTGATTTTTAGTGTCACGGTCAGGGTAACAGACGGGACATCCGTGAAATAAGCAACCGTTAAACTCGTACACGATCTTTGGGTTTTCTAAGTCCCAGCCATCGACCGAATACGTTCCGATGGTCTTTTCACCCCCTCCGTTGCGGGCATGCTGAATCCACTTGTCTTCCTTGTCGCACAAGTAATGTAACCAACGTAGGGCTTTGACCGAGTACTGACGTTTGACAAAGTGGGTCGTTTGAAGGCTGATGACAGCCACGGTGTTTTCAGGCATGAATCGTTGTCGATACACTAAAGAACACGCTTTGGCAATGGTGCAAGCTTCTTTCAAAGGATCGACCCCTCCGTGTTCCATGAACAGTTCTCGAAATTTTCCACAGCAACGCCGTAAAATGTCCACATCGGAACGACAATACTTTAGCATTTCTTCCTGAAAGTCGAAATGGTCAGAGGCGTGAGCCTGGTACCAAGCGTAGAAAGCTTCTCGTTGTTCGGTACGCATGTTGTCGGGGTCGTAATAGTGAGCCTCAGGTGAATGGGGTAGAACGGCGTGTTGATTGGCTTCCGTATTGAAAAAGTGTGGAAAGTACCCTTTAGCCATTTCTGTGATTCCAAACGTTTTAGGCCTTCGACTCAAAGGCATGGCCAAATAGCTCATCGAATCTTTAAACTGTACTTGTCCCACTTGCATGAAAATGATTTTGGCTCCGTTCAAAGTCACTTTAGGACGCTCGGTGCCATGTTCCGTATAGTATCTGAGAAGAAACTGTCCATCGTATCCGGAGAAATTGTGAGCCATCACCGTGGCATGACGATGACAATCTCCGTAACGTTCGATGTCCTCTTGGTTCCACGTCTTGTCGATGGGGTCTAAGACCCATTGAGCGAAATCGGCTAACGTGTTCGGTCCCCGAAAGATTTTTTCACGCCCTCCAGGAATCTTGCTGCAGTGAGGGCAATGACTGAAAATAGGTTCTTGAATGCACTTCTCGCACGCTCGATGAGCCACGCAGAAATTAGGAATGTGAATGCCAGTCTCTTGCATGCATTCGAAATCGAAAAAGATGAAATTGCTTTTCTTCTTGTGACCGTCCTCTTTCTCTGGTGGGGGTTGGTATTTTTGCACGTAGCATTGGTGTTCCAAGTCCACGATGTGGTGACAAATGTGACATTTTTTCTTTCCTCGACATACGTGTGCCTTGGCATTATTGGTAAGTATGCCTTGTCCACAGGTAGGGCACAATCTCAGCAGTTGACAAGCACATTTCTTCTGTGAACCTTGTGTTTTCAAGGTAGGGCTGACAAACGTGCGCAGACAAGTTGAACAAGGCACTGGTTCTTCGCTCAGACAGGGTGGAGAGGCCAAACATCCTGGGCATTTCATTCCACAATGCTTGTGTTGCTCTCGATTGTTATAACCATAATCACATTTCTCACAACAATAAGCATATCCCAGGAATCCGGTGATGGTGGTAATGGTATCAAAATGGTCATCGTGATAATAAACATGAATGTATTTTCCGTCCTTAAAATCTTGGCCTCGAAACAACAGAGGTCCGCGCATTTCTTGAGGATGCACTTTCAAGGTGTAGAGTGGAGCTAGGGCATCTTGCAATTTTTGCATCTCAGGAATGCCACAGGGTGTGTCTTTGGACAGTCCGGCTTGTTGTAACAGGAGTTCTGCTTCGTTTCGTTGTTTGGCTCGATTGGATCGTTGAATAGTTTTCCAGGTTCTTTTCCATTCTACTGTGTCGTTCTTGTTGGCATAGGTTCTTCCCACCACGATGGCACGGGCTAAACACATCTGGTCATGAGTGTTGTTAATTCGGACGAGACTCTTTTTGGTGTTGCGAAGGTCGTCCACCAATAACATCTTTTTGCGTCCAGTCCCTTGAGGAGGAGAGACGTGGGTCATGTCCAGTGTGGCTTTACCATCGGTGATGTCAAACTGATCATTAGATTGTGGTACGTGTTGAATCTTGTCCATGACTTTGGAAGAGGTCAATTCTGCAGGGGTGCTAAACTCGATCCAAACAGGGGATTTCAAACCGTCCTGTTGTATGGAAAGTCTCAAGCGATCGTCTTCTTTGGGTTGACATTGTCGCTTGAGTGCAGTGAGCAAAGAATCCCACACCCCAGTAATGAACACTTCTGCTTTCTCTAACGGCACTTCAGCCTTGAAATCTTTAAACTTCACCGTGTTTTTGTAAGCCGTGGTTCTAAATTTTCTAGAGGAGCTCTTTTCCGTCTGTCGAATGGAATAGTATTTTTCAGGGTTGACTAAGGGTGATGAACTTGGTTTAGAGGTTTCAAATTCTGGTTCACTCATGTCCTCTTCAAAATCACTGGCATGAATTGGTGCCAAGACTTCAGCCCTGGTACGAGGCGATAGATCACGTTTCTGCCTCTTACTTTCTTCTTCTCTCTTCTCAAATGAATAGGATCGTTTCATCTTGAGTGAAAAACGTCAAATGACTCAAGTTTAAACACCATAGACTAATTTATAGTCATGACAGACCAGCGTATATAAAAAGGGTGTGTGTCTTGTCCTTTCACTATTCATTTCACTCTCAAACCGAGCACAACGATGGAAGAGACTAACCAAATCGAACGTTTCGTCAGAGCTTTGCGAGGGGTCATTAGAAAATTCTCTTCAGACCAGCCCACGGACTACTCTCCTTCCTTTCGAGATAAAAGTCAAGATACTTGCTATATCTGTCAGAAGAAAGGGCATTGGTCTTCAGAGTGTCCAGACCGTCAAAAAAGAACAAAAACAGGGACTAAAAAAGACAAAAGTCAAGATACCTGTTATTATTGTAAAGAAAAAGGACATTGGTCTCCAGATTGCCCAAAAAAGAAACAAGAGGAGTCAGAAGAAAAGAGGAATTCTTCAGAAGAAGAGAGGGATTCTTCGGAAGAAGAAAGGGATTCTTCAGAGGAAGAAAGCAGACAGGTGAAGAAAAAGAAACAGGAGAAGAAAAGAAGAAGGGAAGAAAGCGAGGAGGAAGAAGAGGAAAAGAGTGTGACGGTGAAGAAATTTAAAAAGCAGAGAGACTAAACAAGGAAACAGAAGTCAATGAACTTTTAATTAAAGTGTTGTGTTGTGAATTGTGAATTGGATTGTAACAATGGATAAAAGAATAAATTAATGATATAAGGTAAGTGTCTTTGAGTTTTGATTTTAAAATAAGAAGCTACACTCACGCACTCATACAAAGACACGTACTATGGGGGTAAAATGGGTTGTTTTTTTATATTTGAGTTATTGGCAAATTGAAATTATATTTCTTTTCGAGAAATGTGGGTGGCCCTGAAAAGGACCTTTTTATTTTGGTGTAGGGGTGAGTTTAAGCAATCAACTTTAACTACCTTAAGCCTTTGCCACGGCCAAGGCCTACTCCTGGACTGCGTAATGCTGATGATGATGATGATTGGGTTGAAATCACTAAGGGTGGTACGGTAGGCTTAGTCACAGGGTTAACGTGTTTAGCTCGGGAAGGTCGTATTCTCTTCGGTCGTAATAAAGAAGTCTGATACATTTGTTTCAGACTTCTTAACTCCGCTAAAATGTCCAACAGTACCGTGACCGTTTGATTTTCACCCTCTTGTTTCTTTGCTGCTACTTCTTCTTGCTGTTGCTGCTGTTGTTTTTTTCTTACCTCTTCTTCTTGCTGCTGTTGCTGTAGGAGAAAAGCTTGTTCCGCTTCCTTTTGTCGTTGTATAAATTTCTCCAATTCTTCTTTCTGTCTCTGTCTAAAATTCTCCACTTGCGGTAATGAAGAAGGTAACGAAGGTTCCGGAACAAATTCTTGCGAGGAGAGAAAATCCACAAAATCCCAATTCACCTCTTCTGAAAGTAAGTCCGGGTTCCCTTGGGCAGTCTCCCCTGTTGGTGCACCCCAATGAATCGTTTTCTGAGTTTCCGTCATGTTTAATCACTGTCGTATAGATTGACTGCACACAAGCGCTAGCGAATCTATATAGACCAAGTGACGTCATAGACTACTCTCTTCGGATTGGATGCTGTCTGACTGAATTTTGTAACGCGTGTTTGGATTGGTGAATGAACTCAATCCGTTTCAATCCTACCTCTACCTATAAATAAACGCAGTTCACTGCATTGATTCACCTGTTCTCGTCGCTTCAAGATGTGGACCACAGTCGAATCATCCACCCTTGTGTCTTCCATGATGTTTAGAACGGACATGCTCATGTATGTCCGATCCAAGTGGACCGTTGTCTACAGGACAAACACCAGCCTGTGGATACGTAGGATCTACGTAGAAAGACAAGGATGCCTCAAAAGAGTGCTGATTTACGGGCCAACAGTGAGACGCAGCCTAAGGACAAGAAGAAGACCAATGCGGTGCCCTTTATGTTAATGGATACATTTTTCAGGGCCAACCATATTTCTCGAAAAGAGAATGACTTTTCAATTGCCTACCCCTTTTTTAAAAAAATTTTTAAAAAAAAAAATCCCAAAAGCCCAAACTCTATTCCCCATGTTAATTTCCCTTGTTGCTAGACAGACCCACACTATAGTTCCATGTTAAATTCCCCTTGTCGGTAAAATGACCCACGATTTATTCCCAAGTTAGTTTCCCTTGTCGCTAATCTGACCCACGATTTTTCGCCATGTTAAATTTCCATTGTCGCTAATCTGACCCGGGGGGGGGGGGGTCTGTAATGCTAATTCCCATTGTCGCTAATGTGCCCCACTTCACTACTTATGTAGTATTCGTCCTCCAGTCAAACTGTCCCATGGGTCTAGAGGTTACACAAGAATGTAACTTTCCAAGTGTCGTTTAAACTCGGGATCATTTTTCAAACTGAGGTCGTACTCGTGCTTCCACATTTCAGTGACTCAGTATCCTTGTTGTTCTAACCTCAATCATCCGCGACAGGTTTCCTCGTATAGGTCTTCTATCATACGCTCCGAGAATGGTATTTTCAAGTCACGTTGAGGGTAGCAAGTGAAATAAGCATCCCTGAAACTCGTACAGGATCTTGGGGTCATCTAAGTCCAAGGCATCCACCAAATATGTTCCAATTTTCTTTTTCACGTCCTCCTAAAATCTTATTACAGTGAGGGAAATGAAAAGATAGGATCTTGAATGTACATCTCGCACGCTCTATGAGCCATGCATAAATTTGGGATGTAGGTGCCAGTCTCTTTATGCATTCGAAAATGAAAAGGACGCAATTCGCTTTCTTCTTGTCATCCTCCATATATTTCGATTGTTAGTTTTGAATGTAGCATTCAGGTTCCATGTCTACGATTTGGAGACAATTATGACATCGTTTCTTTCCGTGATAAACGTGCGCTCTGGGGTTGTTGCCGCATATGAAATCTTCTCAAGTAGAGCACAATCTCAGGAGTTGGCAAGCAATGTTGTGCTGTGAACCTTGCGTCATGAGATGTTGTTGGTAACACGTAGGGCTGACAAAAGGTCGCTGACACGCTGGGCAATGAATTAATTTTTGTCCTTCCTGAACACATGGTTTTGAAGTTAAACAACCCCAACATTTCTGGCGGTAATGAATGTGTTGCTTCCGATTGGCATACCCATAGTCACATTTCTCAGATACCACTTGCTGGCCACTGGTAATGACATCGAAATATTCTTCGAGATAATCAACGTGAATGTATTTTCCTTCTGGGAAATCTTTGCCAAGGAACACAAGTCCACGCACCTCTTGAGGATGCACTTTCAATCTGTAGCGTGGAGCTAAGACGTCTTGCAGTTTTTGCATTTCTGGAATGCCGCAGACACTGCCTTTGGATGGGCTAGCTTTGCTGTAACAGGGATTCTGCTTTTATTCGTTGTTTGGCTTGGTCCGATTGTCAAATGCGTTTCCAGGCTATTTTTCATTTTCATTCTGCCGTGTCGTTCTTGTTGACATATATTCGTCCCACGACAATGGCTCGGGCTAACTATGCTGTGCTTGATGTTACGAAGTTCGTCCACCAATAACACTTTCTGCGTTCGCTCCTTTATGGAGTGGAAACGTGGGTCATGTAAAATGTAGCTTTTCCATCATTGATCCAGACGGGAGATATCAAATTGTGATAAATGGAGTGTCTCAAGCGATCGTATTCATCGACTTCTCATTGTCCTTTCATTGCGATTAACAAAGAATTCCGCAAATCGGACCCTTCTGATTTCTTCAGTGGTACTTCGTACCTAAAATCTTTAAACTTCACCGTGCAAGTTTAAGCCGTGGTTCTAAATTTTCTGGAGGAGCTTTTGTCCGTCTTTCGAATGTGGTAATACTGTTCGAGTGCTACTGGCTGACTTTGGCTAGGAGCCGACTCTCTTGGTCTGAGCGCAGACGTAGAAGGCGTTGATTCAGGTTCACTCAAGTCGTCTTCAAAATGGCTGCTATGGATTTGAGCAAAAGCTTCAGCTCGTGTACGAGGCAATATGTCACGTGGTGGCTTCTTACTTTCTTCTCCTTTCTCAATGACATCGTGTGATCGCTTCATCTTGATCGTAAATGACTAGATTTTACACGTAATGGACCCCTATGTATAGGGCTAACCTGACTTAAGTATTCAACTCTCAAGCAGTCAAGATGGAAGAGTCAAGACAGATCGAGTTTCTGATCAAAACATTGCGAGGTGTCATATAAAGGTTAACTTCAGAGAGGGCAACGTACTAGCCCTCCTTTCGAGATAAAAAGTCAATATACAAGCTTTATCTTTCAGGAAAATAGACATTGGGCTATAGAATGTCCACAACGTCAAAGCAAACGCGAGTAAAGGGAGACAAATGTCAAGAAACCTGTTATCATTGTCAGGAGAAAGGACATTGGTCTTCAAAGTGTCCCAAGAAATGCTAGAAGAAACAGAAAAAAAAGATGAGCCGGTCTTCGAAGATGAAGAACCCTCAGAAAATGATAAACCCATAACAGTCCAGAAAGAAATGAAAAGCAGACAAGAAGAGAGTGAAGAGGAAACACCTGTGGCAGTGAAGAAATGAAAACAAATTGAAAAAGAGAATGAAAGAAGTAAATGAACTTTTGGTGATATGTTGTGAAATTTCATTGATTTTCAAAATGAGAGAACATACAAGAAAGAAAACGTGTCTCTTTATCTTGAATTTTTAAAAATAAGGATGGTGTATGTTGTTTTTATTGACTATGAATATATGCTCTTCCACCTCTATCTCTTTAGGTTTAAACTAGAATTAAAATGGAAGGGATGTTTTGGTCATGTATGTGCTTTAGGCATGCAAAATTTATCTCTCTCTTCCTCCATCATTGTTGTGTCTTGATCTTTTAAACTTGGGGTAAATACTCACACATGCAGACAATGACACCACACCAAAGAATGATGGGTCAAAGGGATTTTGGATAGTGTGTGTGAGGAATGTTGGATGGTGTAAATGGTATGATAAATGTATGTGGTTTAAGGGTAGTATATTTTGTGAGATCTGGTTTTGTTAAAAGTCTAAGCTAACAGAAGGTGATTTGTACAAATGGTTTTGTGTGTATGGGGTATTGGATGGTATAGGTAGTGTGTGTGTGTGTGTGATTGGATAATCTTTGCTTGTGTGAACGATTTTGCACAGCAAAATCTGCAAGCATAAACAGGGCTCATACTGAACTCTGAATGATAAATTCAAAGACTTTTCCCAAACTTTCAAAGACCACAAACATAGATTTCCATGGCCTATTTTTGCTAACATTTTGTATACAGGTTATATGAGAAAACAACGAATGCAAAATACTATAGTATTGTTTAATTATGAAATTCAAACTATAATTTCCTAAAACTGCTTTATAATGATCGGGAAGATAGGTTAACATTCAGTTATTTCAGAAATATGTAACTTATGCATCAGATTTAATACAAAATAAATTGTTATCTTAACAGACATCAGCACAGCTTTAAATGCATTATTATAGTTGCTGTTTTTACTCTTCAGTCATTTTGGAAAGAGAAGCCACCGCTGTCATCTTTTCCTCTGAACATTTGACTCTGTTACAAGCACAATGAGTCCTTTTAACTCTGCTTCTTCTGCCTTCTGAACAGAGGGAGCATGTAGGCAGGCAATGTCAGCTTCAAGACGCAGATTTTTGGCTTAAATTCTTCCACTTCATCTATGGCTAACTCCTGTTTCTTTCCTTTTCTGATTTTCTCCTCATGCTCCTCCTCTGCTTTCTTCTTATCCAGATAGGCATGGAACTTATGTCTTGCAGAGGAGGCATATGTCATGATTTCATTGCCAATGATGATTTCCAAAGGTCCACCTGCTTTTCTTATCATGTCAATGATTAGCTTTTGAGCTCTGAGGTTTTCTCTGCCGAGGTTCTCACATATACCTGTTTGTTGACAGAAAATCCTCTCTTCCACCATTTACAACAAAATTTTCTGGAGAACATTCCAAAGTTCAACATATTCCTTTCTTTCAGAAAGGACAGAATAAAACACTTCATCAAGGCTGTCATATGTTCTATTAAAGCATTTCAAGGGATGATTGTCCGATTGGATAACTTCATCCAATAATTTTCCATACTGAGTCAATATTAAATTGCATCGGAACTCTACTTCTCTTCCTGCCTCACACATATTTCATAACCGTGTGTAGTTAACGTGTAATAATTTGCATCGTACCTTTGGCATGACTTGTAAGAGCTCCTTCTCCCATCAAAGCCAAGCTGATCATCGTTTTACACAATGTACAAAACGCCTTTCGTTTACATGTTTTATCCTTTTTCATCAATTCCTTGTATTTCTCTTGTTCAGGCCAGATATGGTTGAAAGAGCAAAGACCTGGTATTCTTAAACATGAGGTGAAACAAACCTGAAGACGTAAATTGACTCAACAAATTTTGAATCATCGAGCGTGTTACTTTCGTGCACTTTCTACATAGAGTGAGTGCTTGTTCAATGTAACCATAATTCAACTGGTTGAACAGTCTTGTTAAAAAAAAATAAACAAGGAAAACTTTAGTCTGATTATACATCCCTGTTTGTTTGTAGCCTGCTACTGATTTAAATAACGAAAACGTTTAATGTGATAAAAAGTGCACAGAACTAAGTCAAATGAGTCATTGATTTATAATTTATAACCTGACTGTGACCAGAATGGCACTACTACTGGCATCTCCTGCACCTTTCATACTTAACGGACTTTCCATACTAACATGGCACCATATTGCATACCATATGGGCTACTTTATTTCCATCAGACAACATAATGACGTAGTTCATCCTATTCAGTAACTGCTGGATAATTCCGTAAATTTCCATAACGTTAAGAGTTTGGAATTATATCCCTTTGCACAGATGAACAAAGAAATGAAACCTCTTGTTAAATCCAAGTGAAAGGCTAATTGTTTTTCTTTTTAATCTTTTCCTTTCATTGATTCGACATTGTATGTACATTTGTAGTCGTGCACACACACCTCTGCTGAAAATGGACTTGTCCAGGAACTGGAAATGGATCTCAAGCATGTCTGTCTATTATACTGAAAAATTCTGTTAAGCATGAAATGCGCAGATTATGATGGTGTTAGGGCCATTATACTCACAGTCAAGTTAGAAATTATAAATCAATGAATGAATTGACTAAGTTCCGTGCACTTTTTATCACATTAAAGGTTTCCATTATTGAAATTGGTATGGGGTACAAACAAACGGGTTGGTATAGTCATACTATACATCCGAATCTAACAACCTTGGACAATTTTATTTGTAATTATGGAAATAAATTAAAAAATCTGGGTTTATTTCAATTTTCAAAGACTTTTAAAAACCTCAGGGTAATCTAATAAATTTTTCCAAACTTTCAAGGCCTTGAAAAATGCTACCTCATTTTTCTCACTCTCTCAAAAACTGTACAAACCCTGAGAAATGATTATAATCTTCAGCTGTGTACATGATTTTGTGAAACAAAATCTGCTACAGCAAACCTGCCCTTTACGCATCCAAACTTAGTTACCATAATGCACCCTACTGCAATGCCGTAGCACTGATCTCCATTATTATCATAAATATAATGAATAAAATATATAATACAAACATTATTTTCTCAGTGAGCATATGTAGCTAGCTGAATATATTATTATTGATTGTTATGATACTAATATTTCACAGAGAATGCTTTCTTTGTATGAGAATATTTTATATTGATTGTAGCTATATTTCTATACAATATATTTCATAGAGATTGTTTCCTTGTAAGGGAAAATATATTAAATAGAATTACTACAGCATATACTACATAGATAGTGAAATCTTCACCCATTTATGCATTTAGTATTTTTAAAGGATTTATGAGTGTATCTAATGCAGAAATCACCTTGCCCGAACAAAAGATGTATGATTTTGTTTTCAAATTCATAAAGTTTTGTGACAATGGGACAAAACAAATGCAAAGATTGTGTGCCTTGGAAAATATGAAATATGTGGCAGAACATGCCATTATGAATACTGTAAATTGCATTTGCTTGTGTTGTGTGTCGGACTCTGTGCTTGATCGTGTCAAGTTACGTAATCAGCTTTGCCAACCATGTAGATTTGTTTTTTATCATTGTGTGCACATGCAAAGACTTGCCAACATAATAAATTTAGAATCTATTGTTTTAGGAACACCTGATGTCAACACTGTTGAAGAAAATGATATATAAGTAAATAATAGCCTGGACTGAAGCAACTGTAGTTTCTGACCTTGGTAAAATATATTTTAAACATTTTATACATCAATTTTATAAACTATAATTAGAACATTATTTTTAAAACCTTGGCTACATGCCCAGTCAGTAAAAAAAACAAAAACAGAATGAACCAGATATAGAATTTGCAAATTTATTTGTCAATATTTTCTCTTCTTTTTCAGCTTTTTCCTAATTCCTGTGGATTCCTCTGTGTCATCATGTGTATCATCTCCATGGCCTCGCTTTTTCTTCTTTTTGTCCAACATGTCATTCATTTCCTGTGAATTAAAGGGATTCAGTTGATGATATCTTTATGGCTTTACTTGCACTTAATATTAAATAAGTATGGAGTAACTTTTTATAAAAAATTAGCAATTTGGTGCTTTCTTTACATACCATATATAATCTCTTGTAGGTCAGGTCTAATTTCATGGAACACAGACCCTGATCTGCCATTGCATAATAATTCAGCAGATGCTGATTGTACTGCTGATGACTCCTAACAAACTGCACAGACCCAGATGTGCCAGTGCATTATGTGATGGCAGATCTGGATCAGTGCAGTTTTCAGTTTGACTGGACTAAATGTATACGCTACATCTAGTCTAAGAACACTGAGGTCATGAAGGATAAATAGGCAGTACAATGACTGTCATAGCAAGCCTTTAACTGCTGATCTGCCAACATGCAATAATACAAATGTTGAAACCCTAGAGGGATTCCATTTTGGATACAAGATGTTGAGTAGGTCTGACTGATCTTTATCATACCCACTACCAAGATGTGTGAAGTGTTGGAAATCGTGGAGCAGCAAACTTTATTTCCTCAAACAGCTAGCAACAGAAATCAGCCAGCTGTGAGATTGAGACACTCAATGGGACAATGCAATGTTGTTGACTGAACAAATGAATGCTGCAAGTCCTTTCTTCACAGTGCTCTCTCAGAAGGAACCAAGTGTGAAGGAGGAGCTGGTTTGGAAAGGGATGAAATACCTGTGACTGTGGTACCAGTCCTAAGTCTAAGTCTATCAACTATTTTATGTTTGAAAGTGTATTAAATGTTTCAAAGAAAACATACTGTCTTTAAAATCTGAAATTCATGTCATTTTCTAAGGGCTTCAATGAGTGGATACCTTATTCCTAACTGTAAAATATGGCTTTACTTTAATTCAGCACCTGTAATACATTTCCGACATGGACCTGTTTTATCTGATTGGGTTTTTAAAATGTAATTTTAAAATTTGTGACTAAATATGTTTCAGTTTTCAAAGTAAACGATTTTCAGTTTACAAGGAAAAAATTATGACATTATGGATGAAAAAATTTGGACCCAATTTTGTTCCCCAACCATAACAGAATTTTAGTATACCATGCCCAATCACTAGTCAAAATGTAACTTAACACTGCTACAACAATCATACTGATTTGGCATATCTCTGAACACCGCTCACTAGTTTTTAGAAAGCTTAAAGTTATTACAGCAGTGAAAGCTGGCTTCAAAACCATTTTCTAAGACAATGAAAGACCAAATTTTCTGCAAGCACAAATCAACCAAGACATGTAATGTGATGACCTCTAATGTGAGATCATCTCTCTTCTGAGAGCTAATTTTGATGGCAGAAGGACTACTCTCTCAAAATAGGTTTCTGAGTACAATCATACCAGTTTAGCGTATCTCTGTGCCTCGGCCACCCTTTCACTCAGCATCATAACCTCTTCCTCCTCAGTCACATGTTTGGGAAGCTGCTTTCCTATTAGGTGCTCAATTCTTTGATACAGTTCAACATCATACCTGACAAAAAAGCATTATATCTACATAGACTTCATTCAGTTGTGACAAAAACTGCTTTAAAAATAATTGTTATCATATATTATCCATGAGATAAATGAATATCATAAACTATGGTTTCAACATTGTTTAAGGGGTACTAATTTTCATGGACTCTGTGGTTGTTTTATACAATTAATGTAAAAACTCAACAAAAAAATGATCCATATGTGATTTGTTAATTCCGCTTGATCACTGTAATAAAATTATATTTTCTGCATATGCCTGTTTTATTTTCAAAATGAAAAAAACCCTAACTAAATAACAAAAATAAAGTTTTTCACTCCATCAAAATTCTCCTGAATCCAAAAATTATCTGGTGGACCGCTCTAAGCTGCAATATGAAAAAAGAAACTCCAATTTTGTTTCCCATGTGCAGTTTATTCCACAAAGTTATAACACTAGTTTATTCCACAAAGTTATAACACTGTGTGGTTTATTCCACAAAGTTATAACACTGCTTCAGATCATACTACTTTATCTTTTGTGACATTGTGAGTTCCCATTTTAGCAATTTTAATCTTTTGTGATGTACATTGGCTTCTTAAACATCCTAAAGGTGTCTTATTCTCTGATTAATGCAACTTACTGTGTGACAAATGTAATGGCCTTTCCTGACCTGCCAGCTCGTGCAGTTCTTCCCACCCTGTGGATATAGTCCTTGGAGTGAGTAGGGATGTCAAAGTTGATCACAACATCCACATGGGGAATATCCAGACCTCTGAAAAGTACAGATCAATAACACATTAATATAAAGATTCCAGAAACAAGAATTTTCAGCAAATATTCATTATGGGGGTAAGAACTTTGAATTACAACCATATATACTTGCTTTTAAGTTGATTCAATCTGCAAACTACATTGACCCAAATCTGCCATTAAATAATTTGCTCAAGGCAATTGAAGTTAAGTACTTAGCCAGAGGTCACATGACAGCAAGCTGATCCGATAGTAGGATTCAAACTTCTACCCTTTTTGGGGCACTAGTCCAGCACATTAAATATGGAGTTCTTTGGGCCTATTCTATATCCCTGAGCCAGCCAGGCCACTTGTTTGGGCCTATGCTAGATATCTGAGCTGGCCAGGTCAATTGTTTGGCCCCGAGCTATATCCCTGAGCCTGCCAGGTCAACTGTTTGGCCCTGAGCTATATCCCTGAGCCTGCCAGGTCAACTGTTTGGCCCTGAGCTATATCCCTGAGCCTGCCAGGTCAATTGTTTGGCCCTGAGCTATATCGATGAGCCTGCCAGGTCAACTTCTTGGCCCTGAGCTACATCCCTGAGCCTGCCAGGTCAATTGATTGGGCCTATGCTACACCACTGAGACAGCCAGGTCACCTGAATAGGTGATTTTGCTCAGGATGTATCCTTATAACTTCTGTAAATTCCCTGACATATAAATCTTTAAATTCTGTTGCTTTTGGGTTCCAAAACAATCTGGATCATAAAAATGCACAAGAAGACTTAATTTTCAATTTTCTGAACTACAGCTAACATCACCTGGATATTACTGAATTTAAAATTTTCTCCGGTGTATGTGAAAAAGGTTAGAGCAAAACAAATCACTATAATATCAAACACAGGGTTTTGACTTGTATCTTGGGATTATGGATCAGTTCTTAGATATGGTGACATCTTTCAGTGGAATTGCTACAACATCATTTTATGGATTCAATCAATAAAACAACACCATATTTCAGCAATAAGTCCAGATTCTGCAATAATGTCACACTTGACCAAGTTTCATGATGATAGGGTAATCCAATATAACTAAAAGCTTCTAAGTGTGGGACTTTTATTTAGCATTTACATTTTATAAAACTAAAGTCCAATTTCCGTCACAGTATCTGTTCAAATAAAGACCAAAGGTCTGGATTCGGTTAAATGGTTTTATGGCAGAGCAAGACATGGCAGCTGACATGGTCTGACCTAATGACAGACTTGAGACCCACACTTTTCTGGTCAAGTCTCTGATACACTAACCACCGAGGCTCATTAAAACTAAAGGAAAACACTGAGATTTACATCTGATAAACTAACCCTGTGTTTGGTATTAGAGTGATTTGTTTTGTTCATCAAGACTAAAGGAAAACACTGTGATTTACATCTGATAAACTAACCCTGTGTTTGGTATTAGAGTGATTTGTTTTGCTCATCAAGACTAAAGGAAAACACTGTGATTTACATCGGATCGTTCAATTTATAACTGTCTGATCAGCAGAATGAGATTTTTGGAAATTTACCCTTTCAGGTTACATATGAAATAGACTCAATGATCTTCTTTTGTGCTCATGTTTCTATGGACTTAAAATAAGCAACAAGAAAGAGCGAAAGCCAACATGTTTTGTATAATTGAAAAAATAATTAATTTCCCTAAAATACCAAGTGAAAAAGTAAAAATAACTTCAAGTATGGTGGATGAAATCTTAAAAACTCCTAAATGTTCTATCAAGACCAAAAGTATCAAGTAATCTGAATGAGTTCAAAGGGTATTCTGAATGATATTCTGTAGCATACTGACATATAAACAGTAAAGAAGAATCACTATGATATAATCCCAACATGTCTTTAATTGAATTCACAGTATTTCCATGAGTTATTATATTAAGTAATTTAAAATAGTTCAAGCATTGTAATTCCAATAAATGATTAAATAAATGAATCAATCCTCTCAATATATCTGAATAACTTCCAAGACTGATGGTACTACTTAGAATGCCTTATTCTACATAAGAAATCTCATATGCAAAACTAAATCGTAGTTTCAGAAACAAATGAAAGACACATATTCCTTATAGAATGATTTCACCTAGTAAAAAATACCAGATTTGAACCAAACTGAAGTTAGGTCCGCCTGGCCTTTTCAAAAACTCATTTCATCGGGTCATGTGATTTTATTTCAACAATAGTGCAACTCAAACTTTATGAATGAATATATGCACTTGATACAAAACTCATCTTACACTGCCAACTTAATGATGAATAAGAAATTTATTATTTAAAATATTAACTAAATAACCATTATAAACTATAATTATGAATGACAATAAACATAATATGGATATACATAACACTGCATATTTCCAGAGATCTCCAGAGACTGAAATAATCTCCCTAACACCGAATCAAAAGTTGAAAATCCCAATGGCAAAATATTGAAATTGATGCAAAATTAACATATAATCAATTTACTTTTGAAAATTCCATTCAATGCAAGTACAGTTGTCATTATTTCTTATTAATATTGGTCTAGGTCCAGTCCAAAAATAATCTAAATAAGACATGAAAAATCTTTTCATTTTACAGAACTGTTATCCACCTACCTGCTGGCAACATCTGTAGCTATGAGTATTGATCTGTTCTTGCTTTTGAATTTATTCAGGGATCCAAGACGCTTGGCCTAAATAGACAACATGGTCTAAAAATCTTGAATACTGAACAGTGTATCAATCATATCAGACTACACAGCTTTCAAAAAAACAAATTTTGAAACAAGTTTTGTTTCTTCATGAATAATTACCTATAATTGTTACCTCCCACCCTTTCAACAAAAAAAAACTTTTGTCTTTTCTATATATTACATGGACAAGTATAGAAACTCATAAATATTATCTCCCCTTGACTACTACTAGGTGTTGCCATTTTCAAGCTGTGCGATATATCGAGTAGGATCTTAGCCTATGCAGTAAGACTTGGAGCATTTCATGATTAAAAAAATGGGCAAGTATTATTGAGGAAACATAACTTACTTAAAAATTTGCTTTCTCCTTTAAATACATTCCCCGATTACATTAGGTGGGAAACAGGATCTTACCTCTATCATGGGCACTTTTCAATGAAAGAATGCTTGGACTTCCTACATGAAGGACAGCATGTTATCCCAATCTGAGAGCAACTCAAATGAGTGTCACATGATCCTTGACTACTCTACCTAGCTAAGAAGAGAATTACTTGATTTTTCTCATCGATAAAAAATTACAGGTGAATCTAGCTAAAGCACTAAGCCAATGCCCATGAGGAGGTTGTCCTGACATTAAATGAGTCTGGTGGTTATCTGGGCTGCAGCCACTGGACCCACCAGATTCAAACTTTGTCTCTGCAAGGATTAATCCATGAGATGAAAATATAAGAAGGTTGACTACACATGCCAGCCATTGACTTCTATCGTGTCTTCAATAAAACACAGGGCTGTAATCCATGAGATGAAAATATAAGAAGGTAGACTATACATGCCAGCCATTGACTTCTATCATGTCTTCAATAAAACACAGGGCTGTAATCCATGAGATGAAAATATAAGAAGGTTGACTACACATGCCAGCCATTGACTTCTATCGTGTCTTCAATAAAACACAGGGCTGTAATCCATGAGATGTAAATATAAGAAGGTTGACTACACATGCCAGCCATTGACTTCTATCGTGTCTTCAATAAAAAACAGGGCTGGCTCGGATCATTCAAAGTTCTTGAGCCAAAATTTTCATATGACAACTCTAATATTTTGAGACATCATTGTCTCCTGAATGAATAAACCCACTTCAGTCATGATGAATGGGCTTTATGGGTGCTATCTCTTTCCCACGGGGAGAGACATTTTCTTGTTTCACGAATCTTCTCTGTGCACGTCAAGTAATGCCCGAGTGCGAAAACTGGGTTTTGTATGGTTGCTTCCCTTGAGTTATGAATTGATGAGAGGAAGTGTTATGATGAGAATTCCCTGTTTACCCATAGCTTGCAGCCTATTTTTAACTACAAAGCCTGGTTGCATCATCAAGATCACGGAACCATCAGATCTGAACACGAGATAGTTCAGGTCTACTATGAGGGCATGTAATTTACTCACCTGCTTAAAGTTTATCTTGATTAACAGGAGGTTAAGTAAAGTTCTGGATAATAGCTCAAACTGATGTGAACTGAACCATGTCAAAACCCAAGAGAGATTCCATTGTGAAAGCAGAGTGCTTATGGTCTATTCAAGTCAAAATTGGCTAACAGATCTCATAGAGCTTCATCACGACTTATATCCCCTGTGCCATTATGCCTTAAATGTGTCGGAGAACATGGAATGATAGCCTTAAATAGCAACTGTGACTAATTTTTCTTCCTCTGTCAGAGAATGAAATCAGCCAACTGTTGGATTCAGACACTCAGGGACAATGTTACTGGCTTTGCACCAGGCCCTAAATACATTTTCCCTAATATGCCTCCAAAGATATTCATTGGCCTTTGGCAAAAGAGCATGGAATAAAATCACAGAGAATTTGTTTTCCAAATGTTCTCCAATGCCAGCTTGTCAAAGTAAGTACCTGATCTCATGCATAATTTTGACTTTCTCCAAATATGATGGAACTTCTATCAAGGGAGAAGACAAAAGGGGAGGTTGTTGGAGAAATGAATTCCAAACCCCTCTGAAACAACTAGGATCGAACATGTTTTGTGAAAAAATACTGATCCAATACTGATGAAAATGAAGTCCAGCACCAACTGGAGGACTGTATGCAGGTGTTCAGGGTTGCATGTCCACAGTAGTTGTTTGGAGGCTTGGGGAAAGAGAAACATGGTTTCTTATCCACTTTATCAAATTGCCTCATAATTTGAGGAGCCTGCTGTTTTCTCAAACTAGACAGAGGACGAAGCCATTGTTGATTCTTGATGATCATCTTTCCTTTTAGGCTGTGACTGATTCACTCTGAATGTCTGGACATTAGGCACAGTAAGTAGCAGGGCAGTTCTTGTGCTGCTTTCCTCCTGACTTGCCATTGAACAATAGGGGCAACTCCAAAAGTGTCATGTGGAACATCAGTACATAATCTTATCCGAGTGATGACAAGTGAAGATTAGTGTCTTGTCTCACCGAATCAAACTTGGCAAAAGTTGTTATCAAATGGTGAGCAGCTCTGTTGATAACTGGGGTGATATGAGGCAACGAATGACAAGCATGATCACTGTACACTTTCCAGCAAGTTGGAAAATGGCTAGCAAGGCAAGGTCCAACATTAGTTATGTTGCAACAATGTTCTGAACAAGATTCAAGGTGGCATGAAAAACACTTTTATCCACCATGTTGAACAGTGGGATAGAATATTTACTGATAACAGCATCAAGATGAGTCATGTACCAGTGAGGCGAAAAGGATTCCAGAAGTTCACTGGGTCCCAGAGTTTTCCCCAAAAAATGGTCAAAATTTATTATTTTTTCACTTACTGTAGTAGTGGACAGAAGGAAGGAAGTTTCTCTTCATTTTCCAAGCCTAATGATGCCTTTACTTTACAGACCACCATGAAGATTTCCTCTATCGCTGCTTTCAGTCCAATCCAGTCATATCTAAGTAAGTTTCGGTCTCACAGATATTCTTACACTCACTGTGTGACTTGTCCTCATTATGACAAACATTCATATTTATCTGATAAATCCTCAGCAGCGTAGCCAAAGTTCTCTGAAGGATTTATTGTATCCTGAGGTTAAACTTTAAATAAATGGTTTGTCTGTTGATTATGTTTCACCACTACAGACTGCTGGTGCTGGTCAGTTCGCTCATTTGCCAGCTGGCTGGTTGGCTCGGTTTCTGTATGGGTGGTAAACATGGCTGTCAGTCAGGCATCTAGCTGGATAGTTAGAATCAGAACTACCTGTGCTGAACATGTGATGAAATGGACAGATCAGTCAGTCTGATCCCATATACAACTGCACAACTGGCTGGTATTGGGTACAACTTACCAAAGTGATGGAATGAAGGTCAATGGTATGGTCAGCTGGATAACTAAACCAGCTGGTCAGCAGCTGGAGTGGCTTCATATGGTGAAAAAAAAGATCCTGACAAAGATCAAGACAGGAAATAACCTGCAATGCATTCCGAGTTACAGGCCTGAATGTCATGCTCAGGCATGCAGAGGGACTTGCACACAATGGGATGCCTAGAAATGGGGTAACACTCCTCCATACAGTCCACATTATCAAGGGATTCTGACAAATGTACAGGCATAATCTGCCTTGAACTTATTTATAGCATCATCACTTCTGGTGCTAATCGAGTCAATAGGAACTCTTAGCAGTATCTGAGATGAAACTGAGGCCAGCACCTCTGTTTCCCCATGACCCTCCAATTCCACATATGTGACAGTCACTGTCAACACTGCATGTCTGACTTTTCATAAGGGTGCAGAGAGGAGGAAGCAATTATGACTGCCTCAACTATGCTACCTACCAATGCTGTCTTAGGCTGAAGACTCAACATGTCACATTCATTTAGATGAAACTTCATGTCTTTCTTTCTAATTAATGCTTTTTCTCATCAACATAGACCAGTGACTGCAATGTAAAAGAAAATGAGGATTAAGTACACGTGAAACACATCACATGCATGTCCTTACTTGATTTAAACTTCTTATACTGAACAAGGAAAACAAATATTAGCAAATGAACAGCAGAAAATGAACCAAATTCCGCAAAAGCAACACTTGTTATAAAAACAACTCTACTCTACAAGGTTACTGCATACTAATTGGGACAAATACAGTCAAGGGAAGGTAATGAATAAGAGTTTCTTCCCTTGTCTATGTACTACATGGAAAATGATATTTTTTTCAAAGGAACTGAATTTCGGAGGTAGCATGTTTATTTTCCTAATATTAATGTAGTCATTGAATGTATCAAAAAGAAATAAACATAGATTTTATGCAGACAGTCACATTTACAGATCACCCACATCTTGAAAATGAAGGAGCACTATTTAATTTTTAATTAGTTCATCAATTAGGAATTTCCTTTCAATAATTATGAAACTTACCTCCAAAATAAGTGACAGTGACAAAATCATGTAAAGGAACTATTGTGGTTTAATAAAAGAAAAGAAACCATTTCAAAAGGTATTAATCAAGTGAACTTTAATCCCAAATAATTGTTGCATTTGAACCAACAAAATGTATGTCTGAATAAAGGGACTTATTAATTGGGAATTCACATGAAAGTGCTGTAAAAAAATTCAAATTTGATAATGTATATGTTTGGTTAAGGGTCTTTTCTTTGTACATGTGATGGCTCACAAATTAAGCAAGTTCATTGTCATTGTAACCATTAAAACTCAAAACATGTTCTCTATAGTTCATCCAGTATTAAACAGTCACTAATCATAACAGTTACATCCTTAACTCAAATATTTTTGTTGTTGTGATTAATGCTTTTGTCAATGTTGTGACATGAAAAGAATGATGACTACAAACAAGATAACAAAGAAACTCACTGTCTAATTTTTTAACTGAACTATTTTATAAAATTTATTTTTTTAAGTTAAAAAAGGAAATGAATATTATCCTAATCTAGAGTTGCAAATTGATACAATCACAATGAATTTACCTGACTCATCTGCCCATGCAATGGTATTGCTGTCATCCCCAAGTTCCGGAGCATCAGGGCCACTCTCTGTGTGTTGGCACAAGTACTGCAGAACACCATAAAGGAATTGCCTGCTAGCTCATTCAGAATATACACCAGGTACACATCCTGAGAACAGATACAAGATCTGTTGTTTTCTTTCAGGTAAAGAAAATTAAAAACTAAAAAAAAACTAAAGTTTCAAGCAATGCTGTCTAGCCTGCAAAAGTAGCCATTAATGCTTTCATCAGGACAATAAAATCTCATAACACAAAGTTAATGAAGAAATCAATCTAGTGTGGTGCCAATGATGATGATAAATGACCCATACTTTTCAACTGATTTTACATGTGACAAGAAAAATGGGAATCCTGTCCCCTAAAGGTAAAATAATATCAAGTTTATTACAATATTTATATTAAAGTGGAAAATGAAAGGAAAAACATTAACAAATGAGCATGTGACCTGCTGTATATTGTAAAACAAGTGATAAGCAAAATGAATTTTGAATTACATCAATCAAAATAATCAAAAATTAGTTTGTTTCTGACACTTTTGCACTTTTGTTGTACACACACACACTAGTTACCACATGAAACACTTCTTGGAAATGCTTACTTTTTCTTGATTCTGTGCATTACTTTTCAATAGTAAGAGATACAAAAAAAAAGAAATTATTTTTGTTGCTGAAATTAAAACTACTGGAATGAATTGAGGATAATTTTGCATCAGACAGTGACTAGATTCTTGTGGCAACTGATGCAGACTCTCTCAATTTACTTCTTTGATATTTCTAAAGAAAAACCTGCTGTCTTGCCAATACCCATATATTCATCAGTATAATGCCTATATCTGACTTTTCACAAGTTTTCACGCAAAACCTTGGACAGACGAGAGACATAATTCCATATTAGCATACAAGTTTTAGACACACTTTAATAATATTAATAAGTTTCACTTGAATAAAGCAACTGAAGTAGCTGTCACTTTCGAAACTATAATACTAAACTTTAATATAGTTCACAATGATGATCCAAGACTTCTGCTTAAGCAAGCAAGACCAGCAAGACAGAACAGTGTATTATCTTTACAATGACAGTAATGTTATCACAATGATGATCCAAGCCTGCTGCTTAAGCAGACAAGACCAGCAAGACAGAACAGTGTATTATCTTTACAATCACAGTAATATTATCACAATGATGATCCAAGCCTGCTGCTTAAGCAGGCAAGACCAGCAAGACAGAACAGTGTATTATCTTTACAATCACAGTAATATTATCACAATGATGATCCAAGCCTGCTGCTTAAGCAGGCAAGACCAGCAAGACAGAACAGTGAATTATCTTTATAATCACAGTAATATTATCACAATGATGATCCAAGCCTTCTGCTTAAGCAAACAAGACCAGCAAGACAGAACAGTGTATCATCTTTACAATCACAGTAATATTATCCCAATGTTTCAGCTACTGATGTACAAGACACCTGACTTTTAAAGAAAACTGCAATGTTGACAATGAAGACGCTGTCATTGCTGACAGTACCACAAAAGTGACAACTTTATTTCACTATGCTTAAACAGGTGAACCAGGAAATATGGAACTACAGAGTTCACCTTGTGTTTGACAGGTATGAACACGTAAGACTGCTGCAATTTCTCCACAGTCTGGTACTTGGAGGATACCTCCACTTTCACTGGGTTATGAAGTGAGGCTCTTTGAAGTTTGGCCACCTGTTGAGATAATTTAAGAATTGAAAATATATTAATACAACAGCGTATGAGATTAATAATAAATATGGGAATATGAGCGTAAAGAACATAAATATTTGAAATATTTTACATGCAAAGAATTTTTAAGGCTCCATATCACATAATTACCTAATTACTCTCGAAACATTAAAAGATGGACACGTTTATCTTAAGCATTTAGTGATCGGTAAGCATTGTAATGTATTTGGTATTCAACATTCTGTAATTAACAAACAGCAGGAAAGTAAAGGAATTAAAATATTATTAAATCTCAATTCACTGTGTTTAGTAAAATTATGTCTCACAGATTCTCAGATATATTGTGTACTGATGGTTTGTTTATAACTTGCATTCAACTTGTGCCTGATGTCTTGAATGTACTAATAATGTACCAGTGCCCTGAAGTGCCAGTGTTCCAATTAATCACACTTAATATAATCCAAGATGACCATGTATGAATTCACTATAATTCCAAAAATTAATGTTTCTGTCCAAGATTATTATTTAAGAGCACTTTGAATTTCTGGGGAATTAATAATTTAAATAAATAAATTTACCCAAATCAAATACTCAACACAACAATAAGACCGATTCTGGCTCAAGATATAAAGTGAGAAGAATAATTTCTCAAATTAATACGATTATATACAAAATTAATACGATTATATACAAAATTAATACGATTATATACAAAACTAAGACACAAAAGAAGAACCTGAATGTAGGACAAAAGTTCATTTCTAGAGCAATCTGTTATTAACATTATAAGACATGTTATAAACATCTGGTGGACTTGGTATTTTTATGGGGGGATTCCAATATCCTAGACCAAGACCCAACAAAATATGTTTACCCTTATGGACAATCATCTAAATATTTAATCCACACTCCTAGATAAATATTAAATATGTATTATTTATTTACAAAATGAAAACAACATCAGTGTCTCTAGTCAGGAACAACATGAACTTGATTTTGGACAAGGTCAAGTCCAAAATACAATTATACATAATCATGGAGAAAAACTAACAAATACATAGCACAATTATTACTTTCAGCTATGGAAAGTTTTAAACATGGTTTATTTCAATTATTAACAGTGACAGACAAACATGCCAAGTCTTCTGGGACTAAATCAGGGAGATCAGTGTTCACAGTCCAGGAGATTAGGTCCAAATCAGGGAGATCAGTTTTCACAATCCTGGAGATTAGGTCCAAATCAGGGAGATCAGTTTTCACAATCCTGGAGATTAGGTCCAAATCAGGGAGATTAGTGTAACTGCCATTTTTGCCATAATGTAAGTGTGCAAGTGCACATCATACCAAAACTAAGTAAATTAACTACAATGAATAATAGTTACTCAGCTTTATTAATTCTTTTACTATGTTATTTTCACACATTTAAATTTGTCTATCCATGCACACTTGAACTTGCAAACATATTTTTTTTCAATCGCATAGTAACCTTTGAATTTATTAACTTATATTTCAACATGGTAACAAAATTATTATATTTCCAAAGTGTTCAAGAACTGTTTTAAAACCTACATATGAAGAATAATTGCATCAGTGTGTGTCATGGGTCTTGACTTGATTGGTTGTAAGGTTTATAACAACTCAACTGACTGATTAGTCGTAGTGTCTGCTGGATGTTGTTTTAGCTGGAAATATCTATGCTTGGTGGATGTTGTTTTAGCTGGAAATACCAATGCTTGGTGGATGTTGTTTTAGCTGGAAATATCTATGCTTGGTGGATGTTGTTTTAGCTGGAAATACCAATGCTTGGTGGATGTTGTTTTAGCTGGAAATACCAATGCTTGGTGGATGTTGTTTTAGCTGGAAATACCAATGCTTGGTGGATGTTGTTTTACTTGGAAATACCAATGCTTGGTGGATGTTGTTTTAGCTGGAAATATCTATACTTGGTGGATGTTGTTTTAGCTGGAAATACCAATGCTTGGTGGATGTTGTTTTAGCTGGAAATATCTATGCTTGGTGGATGTTGTTTTAGCTGGAAAATCCAATGCTTGGTGGATGTTGTTTTAGCTGGAAATACCAATGCTTGTTGGATGTTGTTTTAGCTGGAAATACCAATGCTTGGTGGATGTTGTTTTAGCTGGAGATACCAATGCTTGGTGGATGTTGTTTTAGCTGGAAATATCTATGCTTGGTGGATGTTGTTTTAGCTGGAAATATCTATGCTTGCTGGATGTTGTTTTAGCTGGAAATACCAATGCTTGGTGGATGTTGCTTTAGCTGGAAATATCTATGCTTGGTAGATGTTGTTTTAGCTGGAAATACCAATGCTTGGTGGATGTTGTTTTAGCTGGAAATACCAATGCTTGGTGGATGTTGTTTTACTTGGAAATACCAATGCTTGGTGGATGTTGTTTTAGCTGGAAATATCTATACTTGGTGGATGTTGTTTTAGCTGGAAATACCAATGCTTGGTGGATGTTGTTTTAGCTGGAAATATCTATGCTTGGTGGATGTTGTTTTAGCTGGAAAATCCAATGCTTGGTGGATGTTGTTTTAGCTGGAAATACCAATGCTTGTTGGATGTTGTTTTAGCTGGAAATACCAATGCTTGGTGGATGTTGTTTTAGCTGGAGATACCAATGCTTGGTGGATGTTGTTTTAGCTGGAAATATCTATGCTTGGTGGATGTTGTTTTAGCTGGAAATATCTATGCTTGCTGGATGTTGTTTTAGCTGGAAATACCTATGCTTGGTGGATGTTGCTTTAGCTGGAAATATCTATGCTTGGTAGATGTTGTTTTAGCTGGAAATACCAATGCTTGGTGGATGTTGTTTTAGCTGGAAATACCAATGCTTGGTGGATGTTGTTTTAGCTGGAAATACCAATCCTTGGTGGATGTTGTTTTACTTGGAAATACCAATGCTTGGTGGATGTTGTTTTAGCTGGAAATATCTATGATTGGTGGATGTTGTTTTACTTGGAAATACCAATGCTTGGTGGATGTTGTTTTAGCTGGAAATATCTATGCTTGGTGGATGTTGTTTTAGCTGGAAATATCTATGCTTGGTGGATGTTGTTTTAGCTGGAAATACCAATGCTTGGTGGATGTTGTTTTAGCTGGAAATACCAATGCTTGGTGGATGTTGTTTTACTTGGAAATACCAATGCTTGGTGGATGTTGTTTTAGCTGGAAATACCAATGCTTGGTGGATGTTGTTTTAGCTGGAAATACCAATGCTTGGTGGATGTTGTTTTACTTGGAAATACCAATGCTTGGAGGATGTTGTTTTAGCTGGAAATATCTATGCTTGGTGGATGTTGTTTTACTTGGAAATACCAATGCTTGGTGGATGTTGTTTTACTTGGAAATACCAATGCTTGGTGGATGTTGTTTTACTTGGAAATACCAATGCTTGGTGGATGTTGTTTTAGCTGGAAATATCTATGCTTGGTGGATGTTGTTTTAGCTGGAAATATCTATGCTTGCTGGATGTTGTTTTAGCTGGAAATATCTATGCTTGGTGGATGTTGTTTTACTTGGAAATATCTATGCTTGGTGGATGTTGTTTTAGCTGGAAATATCTATGCTTGCTGGATGTTGTTTTAGCTGGAAATATCTACGCTTGGTGGATGTTGTTTTACTTGGAAATATCTATGCTTGGTGGATGTTGTTTTACTTGGAAATACCAATGCTTGGTGGATGTTGTTTTAGCTGGAAATATCTATGCTTGGTGGATGTTGTTTTACTTGGAAATATCTATGCTTGGTGGATGTTGTTTTAGCTGGAAATATCTATGCTTGCTGGATGTTGTTTTAGCTGGAAATATCTACGCTTGGTGGATGTTGTTTTACTTGGAAATATCTATGCTTGGTGGATGTTGTTTTACTTGGAAATACCAATGCTTGGTGGATGTTGTTTTAGCTGGAAATATCTATGCTTGGTGGATGTTGTTTTACTTGGAAATACCAATGCTTGGTGGATGTTGTTTTAGCTGGAAATATCTATGCTTGGTGGATGTTGTTTTAGCTGGAAATATCTATGCTTGGTGGATGTTGTTTTAGCTGGAAATACCAATGCTTGGTGGATGTTGTTTTAGCTGGAAATACCAATGCTTGGTGGATGTTGTTTTACTTGGAAATACCAATGCTTGGTGGATGTTGTTTTAGCTGGAAATACCAATGCTTGGTGGATGTTGTTTTAGCTGGAAATACCAATGCTTGGTGGATGTTGTTTTACTTGGAAATACCAATGCTTGGAGGATGTTGTTTTAGCTGGAAATATCTATGCTTGGTGGATGTTGTTTTACTTGGAAATACCAATGCTTGGTGGATGTTGTTTTACTTGGAAATACCAATGCTTGGTGGATGTTGTTTTACTTGGAAATACCAATGCTTGGTGGATGTTGTTTTAGCTGGAAATATCTATGCTTGGTGGATGTTGTTTTAGCTGGAAATATCTATGCTTGCTGGATGTTGTTTTAGCTGGAAATATCTATGCTTGGTGGATGTTGTTTTACTTGGAAATATCTATGCTTGGTGGATGTTGTTTTAGCTGGAAATATCTATGCTTGCTGGATGTTGTTTTAGCTGGAAATATCTACGCTTGGTGGATGTTGTTTTACTTGGAAATATCTATGCTTGGTGGATGTTGTTTTACTTGGAAATACCAATGCTTGGTGGATGTTGTTTTAGCTGGAAATATCTATGCTTGGTGGATGTTGTTTTAGCTGGAAATATCTATGCTTGGTGGATGTTGTTTTAGCTGGAAATATCTATGCTTGGTGGATGTTGTTTTAGCTGGAAATATCTATGCTTGGTGGATGTTGTTTTAGTTGGAAATACATATGCTTTGTGGGTGTTATTTTAGCTGGAAATACCTATGCTTGGTGTTGTTTTAGCTCAAAATACCTATGCTTGGTGGATGTTGGAAATACCAATCCTCAGCAGATTTGTGATTTACAGGAGTTTTTGCTGGTAAATCAGTAAATCATAAGACTGGGGCAAAAATCAAAAGACCACCATACAATGCAGTAGATTTGGCATGTATGGACAGAATGTCACCTTTTTGGTCATTGTTGCTGAAAACAGGAATGTTCTCCTATCCCTTGGAATTGCCTTCAAAATCTTGTCTACCTGAAAACAAATGTTAGACCAATATCTGTAGAGACAGAAAATTAATCAGTGGAAAAAAATCTCGCCTAAACAGAATTTAATTCACCATATAAAAGTACATACAAGCTGGGATATCCTGAAAACAGAAATTCAATAATGCTGATGTATGGCACTGAGCAAATTTACCATACTTGTCTAATAATAAGTCAATGCTTGATGATAAACCCATTGCCATCATTACAAAAACAAACAAAATATTTACCAAGGATATCTTTGTCTGATAACAAGTCCAATACTTATGTTTTGGACAAATTTTTTAGGCTGATACTTTGGATTTATCATTAAAGATAAAGAGTACTTATAGAAAAAATATTTTATTGCATAGCAGGCAGACAGTGTAAGCATTCAGTGTAGAACACAGCCTCTTATTGCAAACTCCCAACTTCTAATCTTCAGGTCAAACATATATACAGACACAAACTCTGAAATCTGCATTAGTGGATATCTCCCTATAAAGAAAACCTACTAAAAAGGGACAATGGTTAAGACCATCCCACTTTTTTGTTATCTTAACCATTCCCAGTCACAAATGAAGTCAAAACATGGGCATGTGTTGGCCCCAACTCCCTTCAGTATGATGTCCTCTTCCATGTTAACTGATGCCTTCCATGACCATGACACTGGGATCGATGGCAAGCTCATACATCTGAGGAGAATACAGGAGCAGACAAAGTTACAGGAAATACCTGTTCATGATCTCCTATTTGTTGATGAGTGTTTCCTGATTCCCAAGTCAGAGTGTGACAAGCAACTGAGTATGGACCATTTGTCTTCATCCTGTGACAATCTTGGTTTCAAGATCAGTATCAAGACAAGTGATGCCTTATTCTACATAATATACCATGACAATAAATGACTAAACCCTCCAGGCAGTTGACAAGTTCACCAATCTTGGCAGTACACTGTCACTTGCAGTCCACATCGATAATGAAACTATTGTCAGAATTGTGTGGCTTTTAGCAGACTATGCACTTATGCGTGGGGACACAGAGGCATCAGTATACAAACAAAACTGAAGGTCTACAAGAGCCATTTTATTGCCAAATCTGATGTAAGTTTGTCAAAGGTGGACAGAATACAGGCACCATGCCAAGAAGCTGAACCTTTTTCACATGGGCTGTCTAGGAACAGATGAGGAAAAAATGACTGGACAGGGTCCCAGACACAAAGCATCTCAAACTGGCAGGCATTCAAAGCATCCACGTTCTGTTCATGAAATCACAGTTGCAATGAGCAGGCCACATCAACAGGATGTCAGAAGAGTGACTACCAAAGAAGATCTTCTACAGTGAGTCAGAGGGCGGAAAGCAATCTCAGGGTGGTCAGATAAAATACTGCACAGACTCACTTAAAGGTCACCTGCCATACTACAACATTTTCCCTTTTACATCACATTTGCATTACATGATTAAAAGTAGTTTTACTCACACAAAAGGAACAAAAAAAATTATCAAGTGTAAAGAAGAAATACTAAGTTAATTACTCGAAACAGAAGTATATAATGCTGTTACTTCCCCTTATTTACGATTTCACTGGACAACAAATTTTTACAAAAGTCATGTTACTGAAATAAAATTAGTCAATTCTTATCAATTTTTATGTGCTGAACACGAATATGACAGTCAAATTGCAAAATTGGCTCTAGTTTTTTTGTAATCTGCAAGAAATTAATGTTTACATAACGAAATGCATTCCAATAGTAAAAGGTCAACTGTAATAGCCTACCTATAAAAAATCAAGTCATTGACTACATCTTATATTTCTTCGCCTGTCTCTTGTACAGCTGTTCGGGAGCATCTCTGAGGAGTGTCCAGCAGTAGTCAGCCAGCATTGTAGTGGACCATTTTCCCTGGTATCTTTGTTCCATTGTTGCGATATCTTGATGAAAACGTTCGCCGTGTTCATCACTAACAATACCACAGTTGCTAGGAAAGAAATCCAAATGGGAATGAAGGAAGTGAATCTTTAGAGACATATTGCAGCCAAGTTTCTTATACTTCATCAACATGTCTTCTACTAGTTCCTTATAGTTTTCTGCCCTAACATTTCCGAGGAAGTTTGTAGAAACTAGGCGAAAAGCATTCCATGCTTGTTTCGCGTCACCTTCCAGCAAGTTGTTGAACCGGTCATCTTTGAAAAGCTCTCGAATCTGAGGACCCACAAAAACTCCCTCTTTAATCTTTGCTTCGCTGAGTCCAGGGAATTTTTCATGCAGGTATCGGAATGCTGGCAAAGTCCGGTCAATGGCTTTCACGAAGTTCTTCATCAAACCTAGTTTGATGTGAAGGGGTGGTAGCAAGATTTTCTGAGCCTCAACCAGAGCTGGGTGTTGGATATTCTTCTCTCCAATGGCTACATTCTGCCTGTGAGTCCATTCCTTCCTCATGTAGTGCATTTCCCTTGCTCAGCTATCCCACTCGCATAAGAAACACATGTATTTTGTATATCCTTGCTGCAGTCCCATTAAAAGGGCAACTACCTTCAAATCACCACAGAGGTGCCAGCTGTACTTGTTATACTCAATGGAATTCAGTAGCTGCCTTAAGTTATCGTATGTCTCTTTCATGTGGACAGCATACGCTACTGGAATAGATGGAAGAATGTTTCCATTGTGCAAAAGCACAGCCTTGCGACTCAGTTTCGAAGAGTCCACAAATAGTCTCCATTCTTGTGGGTCATGAGTGATTTTTAAAGCATTCATGAGGCCCTCAATATCGGAACAGAATATCAGATTACTTTCCTTTCTGAAGAAAGGCTCCAATTGCTGGTGGCGCTTTCGATATGCAGTAATTGTGACATCTTCTTCTAGAAGATTCCATTGTTGGAGTCTTGATCCTAGCAATTCTGCCTTGTTCTTTGATAAGTCCAAATCACGAATCAGGTCATTTAGTTCTTCCTGTGTTATTCTGTGTGGGGTTGATGATGCACCACAGTGAAAATCTGGATCACTGCATGCTGATGGACCAGGAGAAGAACAGGTCGACTCACCTTTGTCTTCGTCAGATGAATCAAGAGAATATTCTGCTGGAGGTTCTGGAATAGGAAGTCCCTCACCATGTGGAACTGGTCTCAATGCAGACGGAATGTTTGGGTAGACTATTCTCGACTTCTTTCGCTTCGTTATTCCGCCGGAAAGAGGAGGAACCAAGCAGAAGTAACAGTCATTTAGGTGGTTGCTTGGCTCTCTCCACACCATTGGGACTGCAAACGGCATTGATGACCTTTTGCAATTCAACCACTGTGAAAGCTGTGTTGTACATGTAGCACAGCATATATGCGGAGCCCAAGGCTTGTCTTGGTCACCAACCTTGCATCCGAAGTAAAGATGATATGCCTTCTTCACTTGAGAATTGATACTTTTCTTCTGGTTGGCAAATGTCACTTCCCCACAAATATAGCAAAAATTGTCCGCGGTATTAACACACTTTCGAGGCATTACTGTTCTTTATTGTACGTAAATGGATAAAATAATAAGTTTTATGTAACAGTAGCTTGAACTGTCTCACACAACGTCTAAAATATTTTAAATGCTGAACCTATCTGATTGGGCTTTATATAGTACACTGCTTACGTCAGCTTCAGCAGCCGCCTGGCATTAGTATAATAGGCCTACACATGTATAGTACACTGCTGACGTCAACTTACTTCAGCAGCCGCATGGCATTAGTATTGCATTGCATCAGAAAATGATGCAATCAACTGTGGATGATGTGAGCATGATGGTATTATGCAATGTTACATCATTATTCCGGATGTTGCTGCAGTCCTACTGGAGAAATTTACACAGTGAAACATAGAAAATGAGGTATATGAATATCTTCAAAACGAGAGCCAATACAAATTTTTCACGGTTATATTCGTGTTCGGCACACCAAAATACTACAGATTAGGGCCTTTTCAAGTCAGTAATGATTTCACTGTTGACCAGTGTTTCCCACCTATATAGGACGCCAACCGGAAATGATGTACATTTATCCCTATAAGACAAGGTACATGCTTCTTGTTGTCAAAAGATAAAACAATATAAACTATGGATAGGGAATATTTAGATGAAACTAATGTAAACTAATTTATCGTTCAGCCTTATATCAGTATGCGTGCACAACGCACTAGATTGTGTCGCTTTCAGAACTGTTCCATTGTTTCAATTTATTTTGAAAATTCCCATTAATACAGGTAAAAAGAATCAATGCTGGCTTCCCTATGATGGCAGACTTTATATAAAAAAAATCGACACACTTAAAGAATCCAAAGGAATCAAACTTGACTTCCTTTTGTCGGCTGACTTCATAAGAAAAAATCGTCACACTAAAAAGATACCAAAGTCAGTTTCCGGGGTTACTTTGCTTTGTAATAAAATAACCTATGTATCTGATATCCTGTCGGTAAGTTTAAACAATGAGTGTATTGCTCCTTGCCAGTTGTGTTTATCACCCAGGCTTCTATTTGTTTGCCATATGTAACCATAATTGATGTTTGCAGGGCAAATATTACACACAACAATAACTTGCTTTAATAATACTTTTGTAATCCATGCTAGCAAAAAGATTATCATTTGCACTCACACTGAACGTGTTTTAAAATAATGAATTTTTATTTGTGAGATACCGTCTTATAGTTAACCTGGATATAATACAATCGGGGTCAGTTTGCAATAAGTAACTTATCATGTGTAAATGACAGGTGCCTTCAAGCAATCAGGTGATATTTTCATCTCATTTGCAATTTTGTTATTTGACATAAGTGATACACACTACACTAAGGATACATACGCAAGTCTGCATCAGCTACATGTACGGAATTCGTGGATATATATTTTTTTAAAATAATTTTCGCATGATGAAAAAAGAAGGAATATATGATAACAATGCAAGGTTAATTTCTTTCATTTTATTTTCAAACAAATATATGTTTATCAGAACGTACAAACTATTATTAAGTTTGGCCGAATTGTCTTTGGGCCAAATTCATATAATCTGGCATAAATGATAAAATTTTTCCATCCCTCCCCATATTCAATCCCACAGATTAAATCCACTTTTTTTCTGGTAAACATGGTCTTTCAGAAAAAGAAAGAACCCATTTTCCCCAACATTACTAATTTGGTTACATCCGTATGCAACACAGTGCACCATATTTGCTGTACAAAAGCATGATCGTAAGATATATCACATAGACATTTACGTGGGGAATTTAAACACTTGAATGGCTAGGTTGAATAGAAGGATAAATGTACATGATATCTGGTTTTGGCACAGGGAAACTACTGATTGTTCACAGATATTGCGGAATAATTTTTTCATTTAAAAAAGCAGTGTTTTAAGTCTAACTAAACATTTTTATGGTATGCATACATAACCAATGTGTTTTGTTTATAACTATAATAGTATCACACGTTTGTACAATATAGGTGGCAGTGACCTTTAAGTCATTCTAGAAACACTTCAAAACTGACTCTAAGACTTGGGAAGATCTTACACATAATCACACCACCTGGCACAACCTTATCCATACTGGAGCTAGAAACTTCTAACTGAGGAGAACTGCAGAGGCAGAAGAGAACAATGAGCAATGAAAATTTCAGAATGGAAGTTCATTCTCAATTGTTCAAGCGAACCCATGTGACATCTCCTCTCCTAGTGTGACAGACATTCAGAGCACAAACCGGCCTGATCAGCAGCCAATCACATTCTCAAAGAAACTAAACCAACTAGTGATGTCACCTTCAAACTCAAAGGATGAACAGTAGCAACATATATGTCACCCAGCAATCTGGATGAGGGAGATAACTTTTCATGCTGATTATTATCCTCTACATAAAAGAATTCAACAGTCTAATGAGAATTCACTATACAAGTTTGAAGTTTGGACAGCTTAATTAAAAAGTTTGACTCGGGTACCTTGTGTACCCAAAACTAATAATACAACAGAAAACCAAGAAATAGCTTGTGCTCATAAAAAAAATCACATCGCTGACATAACTGCATTTCTGGTACATAAAAAAAAGATTAAATCTTTTTTGATAATTGTGAATGAAAATCTGATCATATAAACCATAAGTTAAAATCTTGAAAACTCTTTATAAATATGTTTGAAGTTTCAAGCACTAGTATAATAAAAAAATTCAAAGACTAAAGAAAATTCAGCGACGCCTGCAGGAAGTTCACAAGATGCAAATTAACCTAACAACAGTGATTTATATATTTTAAAAGTCGACATACAAAAGGATTTAGTTCCTAAAGACTGTAAATGACTTTACCTGTTCACTGAAATGTTATTTTTTTAATTATAGTTAATTGCTCCTGTGTGCTTTATTATAAAAGATGAGTTCAAGTACACTGTAGATTTATTTCAATGGGCATACAATTTTCTTTCCAAGAAAATGGAAATTACTAGAACTTACATTCTTCAAAATGCCTTATTTCTTCATGGTGCCTCACACTAGGTCTTTTAATCAACTGATTATTGCAACAAAAATCCACAAAACTGAGTACCCTACCAATCAAGGTGAATCCACTTAGCAAGTGTAATGAAAATATTTATCCTTATAAGTAAATGGAAAAAATACTTACTTCCTGTTCGAAGTCCATGTTTAATATTCTGTCAGCTTCATCCATAACCTTTAAACATAAATTTGAAATGAGTTTTAATAATGACTTCAAGAATTTTTCATCTTATAATGTATATTTTAAAAGAAATTTGTGGGGGTCCCGAGTGGCTGAGTGGTCAAAAGCACTGTCCGTTACGGATCACTGCCATCAAACCTCTGTCTGCATGGGTTCGAGTCTCGGATTCGGCTAATGTGGGTATGTGAGAAAGCTTGCCAGTAGCTTCTCATGGGTCGGTAGTTCTTTCCGGGGTTTTCCCGGGTTTTTCCTCCACCATTAATACTGGCCACCATGCATAGCCTATCATGTGCTGAAAAATGGCGTTAAACCCTACAACAACAACAACAAGAACATATGAAATTCACAAAAATTATGGGACTATAAAAAGGAATTGATTTTTAAAAGTAATATCGGGTCTTTGACATTAATAAAGAAAAAGAATAAAATAATACTTGCTCAATCATTTTACCTCAGGAAAACAACTATTACCTCGCAAATCCAACCTCCCAGGCTAAAACTTCTTAGCTAATAAACTAAAAGTTATCTGCCCAACAAGGTGGCAGTTATATAGAGTGATCTCCCTTGATACTGAAACTGGCACCCAATTTCGTGAATATTTTGGTTACTATTTAAGTGAAAGACTATTCACTATCTGGATGTAACCACAGGGAGGCTCGGAAGGTGTATGTGTATTATGATCAAAACATTATACTTGGAAAAATTGGTTTCTTTTTAAGATACGTTACCCAATCACGATACCTTGGGTGAATAAGTAAATGGTGGAGGGAGATTCATTTCCTTACCCCAGAGAGACTATCTCTTGTCCCCTGAGGTATACAAGACAGCTTTTTGATAACCCAGCTGAAGAAAAGATTCAAAATGTCAAGGAGTGACTCTAAAAGGTAAACATTTTCGCCCCTGAAAATCCAGCTGAAGTCATGAAGCTGCATCCTTATAAAGCTGTCAAATGACCTGGAAAGGTACCCTGTTGTGCCACAGCTATAGGTCTCATCAGATGAAATTAAGTCAAGTAGCATGAAAGATATATGAGAAAAAAACTGAAGAAATGGATAATGACAGAGAAGTTTCACTCAAATGCAGTGCTTGTGGTAACTGCCCTAACTTCAAGAGTCAAGATGCAAAGTAAAATTTTTATTTGGTCTGGGGTTATTTTCTGATATGAAAAATTAATAACTCATTTTATCCAGGACAAAACTGTCTATGGTGATATATCATTCTCTGTGAGGGGTAAGAAGAGGCATAATCTCCCTTCAAAAGTACCGCTTCCAAGCTCACACTGGGTCCTGCAAACAACCATGAGATGAGGTGTCAAGAGTAGACAATAATTTCAGTACAAAAGTCTGATTCCTCATGAATCAGAGCTTGTTCTTGACAATGAATGTAGGAGCCATCATGAGTGGTACTGACCCATCTTATCAGAACTGCATGCAATTTGGGTCCACTGATAGAACTTGTATTTTGCTGATTCACTAATGCAGTGAGGAAGCAGGTCTTATATGAGGTGAACTAATGAGGCTCTTAAGAGCAGTTCAAATGGTGTCTTTGGACATGTGTAATCAAATGGTGTCTTTGGACATGTGTAATCAAATGGTGTCTTTGGACATGTGTAATCAAAACTGGACAGTATAGCAGATAGGGCTCTGCTATTTTTCAATATCCTCTCTTCTATGATGATGCAAAGTGTAAGTGATCTTAGAATGACAGCCTTTGATTGTTATTGGTTTCTTGTCAAAAAGCCATAGTAGAAAGTTAGCTACTGAGGTACTGATGTCTGCAGTGATATAACGTGTTCTTGGGCACACCAATCTATAAAAAGTGCATCAACTGCCCCAGCATTAAGATCCAGGACTGGAGAGACAAAAGGTTTGGAATTAGGCATTCCACCTGTTGCATATAGGTTGATCCCACTGGACATATATTTGAGTCAAAACCAAGATCAGAGGAGAACATTGTGTTTGCATGAGTTGATTCTTCATGGGACAAGTCCACCAATACAATTAGCTAGCCTGGAATATGACAAACTTGCACACAGATTTGGGATTGAAAATGCTACTTAGAAAATACCAAACAAAAATGGAATGGTCTAGGGGCTTGGTTCCACCTTGCCATTTGAAACAAATCACTACAATGGAGTTGTCTTACAGAATAAGATCTCCCTCCCATGTAGATCCTCAAAATGGCTTTCATCTTGAGAATGTTGATATGTAAATGATGATCCTGAGGAGGCCACACTCCACTGCCTTCCAAGAATGATGGGAGGAGGCCACATTCCACTGCCTTCCTAGAATGATGGGAGGAGGCTAGATTCCACTGCCTTCCCATAATGATGGCAGGAGGAGGCCACATTCCACTGCCCTCCCAGAGTGATGGGAGGAGGGGTGCCACCAGCCATCAGTTCTTCATTTGTAACGGGCATATAAATAGCTACCTAGAATTAAAAGGCCCAGTGCCACAATCAGCAAACCCAGGAGGCAAAGGAATTCTTGGTCAGGCAGACTGTGCCATATAAGCAAGGAAGCCACCATTGTTTTGATTTTCAATGCTTGTTCCTGATAGAGACACACTCTGTGTGCTTGAGTGTAAAATGCCATACCTAGATGAAATGTTGAGATGGTATCAGGTTGAAGCTGCCCTTGCTGACAAGAAAACCAAAGTTGAGAAGGAGAGTAATAGTTGATATCACAGCCACATGTTGTGCTAAAAAACAAAAGACTTCCAATCCATGTGCAGAGAGGATGGCTTTGTCATGCACAAAACTGCAATATCTTGGTGGACTGCTGGAAAAAATGAAAAAATGATGTGGGAATTACAGAACCACCAACTAAGGTTTGAGGAAGGCATAATTGTGAGATCAACAGAAAAGTTGAAAATTTAGAGATGGAGGTTACTTCTTTTCGATGTGAACATTCCTCCAACTTGATTTAAGGTAGAAAACTTTCAAAACGCTAATATGTGGATTGAGAGGATTCTCTGTCTGTAGAGAGCATGCTTTTGGCTCAAGCAGAATTAGTAATTTAAGCATTCAAGGGGTTTGGTGTCAATGCCTGTATCAAAGGGACATCGCTCTAACTGCCACCTAGGATGCTCAGATAACTTTTAGCTAATAGCTAAATTTTAGTTTGGATTTGAAAGGTAGTAGTAATCCTCTCAAGGGATTATAATTGTGCACCATATTTGAAGAAGAAATATAGATTTTTTTAATATAAATGTCTAACGATAACCAATTCAAATAAATTCTGACCAAAAATACTGTCTTAAAATATCACTATCAGGAATTTCTTTTATTCTGATTCAATGTCTGCAATTTCCATAACATTATAAAAAGTGCAAACTGATTGATAAATTTAAGCATGAGAATTGCTGTTACCTGATGTATTAATTTAACAATGTCAACACATGCAATTTAAGGAGTCATCACTTTGAGAAGTCTGTACCAATCAAAATCAAGTGAGAATAACGAACAGTATGATATTGCAAATATACAAATAAATTCACCAGAATTCACAAAAAGATTGTAGGCACCATACAAAACATTTTGACTTACTATAACACTGAAATAAAAAAGCTGATGGTTGAATTAAGATAGAGAATGAAATGGATCATGGAAGTCCATGTTTATAGCATTACCAGGTTACTGTTAACTACCTAGTAACCTGTTAGAGTTGCTTCCCTTTGACTACATGCTATATGGACAGAGAGCTGGATTTAGTAATAGCAGAGTAATCCTTCCTAATGTGATCAGATAACATAGCTGATAAAGAAATTTGCCCTTAGAATTACATTTGTGAAATCCTACAGATCACCTGTTAACACTACAAAATTACAGTAAAATTCTGTTGGCCATAATACAGTATGCTTGAAACCCTGAATCACTTCAACTGTTTTTTAAAGACCAGATCAAACTATGATTCTCTTACACTTCGTTTCTTTGGTAAACTACTGAGATACTACTGTATTATACTTGACCAAGAATTTGGTTACATGGGCCAACCACTTATATAGGCATATACTCAAGACAAGATACCCTTTTGTAATTAATAATTAGGTTTTCAAGATTCTGAATGAAAAAGAAAGAAATGTCATTACAAATTTTGGAATCACATCAAATAAGTTACAATTTCATTCTACTTTGTTGTACCTACCAGAAATTTTAAGGATCTGAGACTGAATCCCTTTGTGTTCTCCAAATGGTCAACAAGTCTTCCAGGTGTGGCTAATAAAACAAAAGAAAACAATAATCATCTAGAAATGACACATCTCCCCCCTTTCCCATATTATGTAAAGACTTCTACTGTAAGCACCCTTTAGTCCAGAATCCCAAACTTTGATACTACTTATGCAAGTACCCTATGGTCATGCACTCTCAAATTTTATACTACTGATGCCATAATTTGTTTCCATGGTAACATACTAAATGTTGAATGTTTAAAAGTCTAAGTGTCAAATGGAATCTCTACACACCTTGCCTGAAATGTGGATCGAGTTTGGGTGAAATGCCTCAAATGTCTGAGAGTTATGCAGGCCTGCCAACCTTGATGAGACTGTCTTAGTAGGGTAGTTGACTTTTTCCATAAGTTTTACGAGTTTTCAGTAAGGTGTAAATAACTGGATGCTATTGGAAAGCTGGAAAACGTATTTAAAAGTTGGGTATTCAAAACATGCTGGTACAGAAAACATTATGTTCAACTCAAAAGTTTGTAAAGTACATGTAGACCTTATTTACCACTAATACAGTTGCACAAACTTGAGTTCCAAACCCTATGCAGGTCAATGGCTTGTTTCATCTCTCAACCTGACGTAATTCTTGGACTTTTTGTCCATTTCCAATGACGATGGCAATCATATCTCCCACAATGAGACATACTCAAATTGGCATGTTATGTCTAATAAACATAATAGTGACTATTCCTGCTTTTATTCACAAGAATCTGAATATTCCTTTTTATTCTTCTGTATTGATTATTAACAGTTTTAGAAAAGCTTATTTTCCCTTTCGTCTTTAACATGCATTGCTTGCTGGATGTCATTTTAAAAAAATCTATGATCAACAGTTTGACATGCAGATGCTTTGCATGAAAAAATATGTGCAATTTAAAGCATCTGAGGTACTTCTGTAAAGTTAGTCTGGTTCCATGACTAATTAAACAAATTGTAATACGCAACCTAGATTCGAATCAAAGATGAACCAATTATCCAGATTTTTCAGCAACAATAGTTTCTTAGTTTTTGCTTTTATGCCATAAGTCTGCATTTTATGGGTCAATTTTGTAACACTTGTGGCAAAATCGTAACGGTTTGCATTTCTGAGTTATGTCCAAGAAATGAAAAAGTTTATGGACAGACAAATGGACATACCTGTGCGGGGGGGGGGGGGGGGATAAGATGGGAAGAAATACAGAAATACAATAAAATGTAAAATTTCACTCAAATACTCAACATCTCTCCATTTTCAATATACTCCCCTGGTTTCATTCTGGTGAATGCAAAATTAAAAACTTGAAAACTTTGGATCCTCACACTTTAAATTTTGAATTTCTAATGTACATTAGTGAAATCCATTATATATCTTGTAGGCTTTAAAGTCAGACAGACTGTGTTAGAATTTATTGGGGTTCAATACAAAATACTAAAAAACATGTTGGCTTTTACAGCTTTGCATTATCAAATAATTGTTAACAAACCTGATGTTTCTGATCCTTAACTGAATTCTTTTAGATGTTTTATTTTTGATGAGTATTAATGTAATCCAGTTTCAGAAACACATGGCTGGATACTAGCATCATATGCAATCATCAGATCAATAAAGGATACAATTAATCTGATACATGTGGATGAATCCTACATTGAAGAAACTATGAAAATATTTGGTGTAGGAATGGCATGAATTATAGAATATATAATTACTACGGATTATCATTTTAATTCTAGTGGACTTATATAGTACAGTTATCAAAGTATCTTCTTGAGACAAGGACTGTATTTCTATGTGGAACATTTGTCTTTATTCAAGTGACTGGATTTGATTTTTGGAAGGAACATAAACTGTTTCAGTAAATGTTAAAATAACAACTTTAAATTCTTCATTTTTTTTTACTCTTACACACAAACATGTACAAATGCTCTCTCTTTCAAGTCATATAAGCACTTATAGAAAGACATTTTTTTTAAATATAGAAAACCATCAGTAAACTGAAGACCTCTAAAAAATAAAAAATAAATTTTGTCTCAAGGATTTTTGATTTTGTGGGGTTTCACTGTCAATATATTACATACACACACATAAGGATCTCTCTACTTCTCTTGGTAGTCTTTCGAGCCAAGGAAGACCAGTTGTGCAATATCAACGATGGTGGGCACACATGTGGCTCCAGAGTCCAAATTCCGACACACACAGGCGGATGCAGGTGGGGCATGGGACACCAGTGGTTGGGGGTGGCTGGGACACAGCTCTGTGACGTCTGTCACGAGCTGCAGCAAGATGCTGGCAGCAGTCAGCATCAAAGGTGGAACTGACTTTTCTGGTCAGGGCTCACTTCAGTGTGACTTCTGTCTGAGGCAGTGAGCTCAAGCTGGTGGGGTTGAAGGTCTTCCCATTTGATGTGTGTCTTGAGATTGTGGTTTTGGTTGCCCTGGGATAGTTCACCAAAGAACAGCTGCTTTGAGATTCTGTTTTGACCCATGCAGATGACATGGCCAGTCCAACAAAGCTGGGCCTGGATTAGTTTGGCTTCGATGCTTGTTGTGTTGGCTCTATCAAGGACTTCCTGGTTGGGGATTCGGTCCTGCCACTTGATCCGCATGATGGATCTCAGGGAATGCTGGTGGAATTGTTCCAACTGACTGATATGCCTTCGGTAGACAGTTCACGTTTCACAGCCATACAAGAGAGACATGAGGATAACTGCATTGTACACTTTTATCTTTGTTGACAGGCATATGTCCTTGTGCTGCAAGACCTTGGTTCGGAGTCATCCAAGTGCTTGACTGGCTTTCTGGATCCTTGCCATCACTGGATATTGTGCTGCCTAGGTATCTGAAACTGTCCACATTCTTCAGCTGCGTGTCACCAATGGTGATGCGGGGTTGTGAAGGGACAGTGTTTTGGGGCAGGCTGGAAGAGAACTTCCGTCATTCCTAGGCTAATTGTGAGTCCAAATAGACTGGAGGCTTCAAAGAACCTGTCCACAATTGCCTGTAGGTGAGTCTCTTCATAGGCCATGAGGGCACAGTCATCTGCAAAGAGTGCTTCATTGATGAGTCTAGCGTCTTGGTTTTTGCAGCAAGGCGACGGAGATCAAACACTAATCCATCCAGGCATTATCTAATGTAGATACCAAGGTCAAGGTCATGGATGGCATGGAACAGTACCTGTGTGAAGAAGAGGTTGAACAGTACCAGAGCGAGTACACAGCCCTATCGGAGTTCACCATCAGAGATAATCTCTCCAGTCAGATCATCGTGAAAGAGCCAGATGAGTTTGGTAAACGTCTGAAGACAACTGAACAACTTGAATACTACCCACAGTGTATTCTCTGTTGACTGTATTGAAAGCCTTTGTCAGGTCCATGAAGATGGCATACTGATTTATGTTCTGCTCAAGGCACTTCTCTTGGACTTGTCTCACTACAAAGATTATGTCTATGGTGCTATGGCTTGGGGCAAAAACCACACTGAGACTTGGGGAGGTTATCTTCTGACAATGCCACAATAAGCCTGTTGAGAATGATGAAAATATTTTGCCAGCTATGGAGAGCAAGGAGATGCCTCTGTAGTTACTGCAGTCCGCAAATGTGCCTTTATTCTTATAGAAGATCACAACTGATGCGTTGTGGAGGTTGTCTGGCATCTCCTCTTCCATCCAGATGCTGATAGCACATCGTTGAATGCCTCCATAAGGATAACTGCTATTCTAAAATAAATTTCTAAAATCTTCTGGGAAGTAAAAAGATTAGACTTCTATGCATATGGTATGGGACTTCCAAAGTTCCAATCATTTAAGTATAGGACTTTCAAAAGTGAAAAAATTAAAGGAATCCTTGAATACAGTAACATCATGAATATAATTAACATATTAATACATTATTCCAGTGGCAGATTAACATGTAATGAAAAGGTTTCTTACAGCACATCTCTTGGTTACTTTAAAACACAAATCAATCATTTAGAATTTTCATCAGCCTCTGATATTACCATGTGTCATTAATATGTAAAAAGTGGTATCACCTGAATTAATGTGGTGACCACAAATAAAAAACAAAGAAAAGGATTAATGTATAATGTATATTGTGTATTTTAATTATACTAATTTTAGGAAACCTTGTTAATATAGAATTTAAAGTTTATCTTCATTCATGTATTAATGGATTACTTTAAATCAGTCTGTTTGATCTAATAGTGCTTACTGCCACAGTATTCCCATTAAAAGAAAAGGCCTTATATTACTGTTAGTAATTAATTAGTTAATTTATTAATTTATCAATCAATTAAACACATAACACAAATAAAACCTCTACTAGCTCAGTTGACTATTTCTATGCAAGAAATATTTTTCTTTTTAAGATACCAATATTTGGATGGTAAATACAAGAGGCAGTCATAATATACTAGCAAATGGCTACAAAGCTTTATTACAGAAAGCAATTAAATTTATAGTAAAACATGCTGTGTCTTGTAAAACTACATATCCACAGATAAGTTTACCACTTCTGCAGAGGGGGCCCCAAGTAGCAGAGTGGTCTAAAGCACTCACCGTTACGGATCACTGCCATCTTGTGCTGAAAAATGGCGTCAAACCCTAGAACAACAACAACCACTTCTGCAGCCTTGAACGGTGAATGGGAGTCCAGTTTTATGAGTATTGCTGCATAACAAAAGGTACCTATCATATATTTTTCAATACACTAAATCAATCTGATTTCTACAAGTGAGATCAATACATTATTTTGAAATATTAGATCTAATGGCAGTAGGCAACTGTTTATTTACCGATGACAACATGTGGTTTCTTGGCCAGCATCAATGCTTGGGTCATCATGTCAATACCTCCTACTATCACAGCTGAAAATAAAATTCAGTACAAATTACAAAAAAACAAAATTATACATTATTCAAGCACACATTAACAAAATTATACTTGATTCAAGCACACATTAACAAAATAGTTTAAACAATTTTACTTGATACTTGTCATGAAAAAGTCATTTATTTTCAAGTCAATAAGGTACAAAATTTTGTGAGGATTCTGTAAGTACTGAGTGCATAAAAGCTTCAAGTACAAGCTACTATAAACAACAGATGAGCCAGGAAGGTAATATTCAGTGTTACTAGACTATAATTATCAGATCAAATATTGATCTCAATTTTGATTTCTTTTTCTCTGCATTATTTAATACTCAGAGTTAAGCTACCAGGTGAACTGGGTGACTAAGCAGACTAAAAAATGTATGCTTTGCCTTCTTTTGTTAGAAAAGCGTGAAAAAAAATTGCATTGTGATGCTATAAATGTTTACCAGATTTGACACCAATAGATGAGCCTAGGGCCTCGAACTGCTCTGAGATTTGGAAGGCCAACTCCCTAGTTGGGGTTAATACAAGGGCAAAGAGTCGCTGTGGGTTGTCCAAAAGAGCCTGTAATATTGGGATCGCAAATGCTCCAGTCTTACCAGAACCTGTCTCAGCGAGTCCTATTATGTCTTGACCTAAAACAATAACAACAAAAAAAATATATATCGACAGAGGATACAAGATATATATAAACATCCTTGTAATGTGTACACTCGCATTTTAAAGGGAGCTGCAGTAGGTCAGATGGTAGAACACTGGTCTTGTAATCCAAGGTTTGTTATAAAACACTGGTCTTGTAATCCAAGGTTTGTAATAACACCCGCTTGATTAGTCATGATTGTTCTGAACAAAACCAGATATAAAAGGAATATTGAAAAGAAAAGGGATTGCTGCTACCGGTGATAGATGCTACAGTCCGTAAACGAGGCTAATGTACATGTCACAAATTGCCGTTGTAGTGCCAAAGTTGACATAGTGGCCACGTATATTGTTTGTTTATAGAGTTGATCCGTATTGCTGGGGGTGAAAAAGATCATTGTGCATTAAACCAGCAAAAGAGAATCGTTTGCGGGATTCAATTGATAGTGTTCAAGACTTGTGATGTTTGTTGTATTTCCCCCTGATGTTAAGTGATTACATCCCAATCACAAAGCTGTCGTCTATTCAAGTTGGTGTGACCAGGTTACACACTTTGCTTATGGATTTAATCCCTGTATGTCATCTTTTGAATGAAGCCATTTACTTTTGTCTCTGAGAAAATGGTTTTGTTTCTGGATGAGATAATTGTTTCTTTTTATTTCATTAATTGTTAGATATGCAATGCACATACACCTCTACCTCGATAACTTGCGCACAACGGGGTCCACAAACATAGACCTCACAATAAACGAGGTGAGTTACAGAGGGACCTCCAAAAAGTTGAAAAAAATTGCTTTAAAATCGAGAAAACTGGGGGCGGGGGGGGGGGGGGGGGGAGGCGGCGTTAGGGAACTGGGCTGTTTAATGACTGAATCCTCATTTTACAATCACGTCGATAATAACTTTTAATAATGCACTTTTTCTAATGAAGTTGTTTGTTATTCTGTTAAAATAACATTTTTTTCCAAAATATCCAACATATGAAAGATCATTCCAACTGGTTTGAATAAACATCACGTGTACGTGAAAAATCTGTGTATTACGTCACTGCTTTTTGTTTTCTTGATGAGTCTGGTTCCCGTAATGGTGTTTAATAGTATCTTGCCAAATCGGTAGTCCATAATTTGGGAACTAAACTAACTGTTGATACACCACCAAACAAGATTTCTTTTTTTCAAAAACACGCGACACTTTTTCGTGACACGTCTACGCTGAAACTCAATTTTTTATTGTTCAGTTAGTACAATGTTAATGTTGTGATTTCAGTGGAAGTAATAATGAAACTCCTTATCATCCCTGAGGATATCTCTAAATGCCAGTTCATGAATTCTCTGAACCTCGCTTGCCCACAATGGTCCGTATTGGTGAAATCAAGCTTGATATTTTACGAAGTATTCATTTCGCTTGGCTGACTTGTTATCTTTGATCACAGTTATGAAAGAGTCGGTTTTTTAAGGTAGTTTCTGTTACATACACAATAACGTTTATTACAGTGTTCGATTGATCAAATGAAGTGAGTTCGCTCGACATACAACTGAGGCCACTAGATTTTAAGTTAGTCCGATTTTTGTGCCTTTTAACTTTTCTTTTATTCCACTTCCATTTTTTTAAATTCAAAAGACATAATTAACGTGATAATACAAAGGAGGCCAGCTTTTAATTCAGTGCAACAATATAAAAAATAATTCCGCAATTCAATTATCAAAACATGGTTGGCACTTAATTAGGTTCTCAGAGAAACGCTCGCGGACATAGCTATTACGGTAGATTTACGCATTTTACGTTTAATTACAACAGGACACATTGCATTTATGACAATTACACTTAAAAGGAACTAAAAGATGGCACTAGAACACAAATTTCAATTGATAAAAAAATTATTTAATTTGTATTTATTTATTACGGTACTGCCTCCACTCGGCGTAAGTGACATTTTCATTGATCTAAATTTCCTTACATATCGTTAATTGCGGGGTACTAGGAATGTCGTTTGGAAAGAAAAATGAGCTATTTTTAAACTTGATATTTCATAGTGTTGACTAAAATTTCCAGGTCCTACCTATCATTTTCAACGATAAAACGAGTGATACATCAAAGTTTCCGTTACCAATTTTGATCACAATTTTCTTCAAGTTCGACAAATAGGGATAAATATTTGGGGTATTCGGGTTTAAAAAATGGGATCCATGCCTGACGCCGCGTTATAAGTGGGTTCGCGAGTTATCAGGGCACGAGTTATCGAGGGAGTGATGTATATAGATTTTTCATATTTTCCCAGTCAAAACCGTCTTTATGTTTCATATTACAATTAAGCTCTAATAATTTTAACACCTAGAACCTTAATAACAATGGATGAACCTCCAACTAAAAAGAGACAAATTTTAAGGCTGGAGAAAATAATTATTGTAACTGAAAGAAGTGAAAAAGAGCAGATCACTTGCAAAAAAGTGGTTTAAACATCGGTAATACAAATTTAAGTTGTTATAAAGGAAAACAAGTAATTCAGAAAAGATTTCATATGCTACAATATGTGATCTTCAAATGTAAATGTGATTTCATGTTTAATGATAGAAGTATATCTTTATTGCTAAATAATTTTGTTTTCAGATGAATGCATACAATATTTTAGCAAGAACTATTAATAAAGAGTAGAATATATGTACAATGATTGTTGTTATTTTTCTTGAAATTGTTCTGAAAATAGACCTTGGAAACTGGTCTTTTTGTACAAATCTGCTAAGAGACCACCTGTCTTGAGAGACCTCTTTTTGTTGGCAAACGGGGCTGTCTCTCATAACAGGTTTTACTGTAATAACTTACTGAAAAATGTCATAATTCTTCTTATTCCCAAACTCTTGGATTGCATTTTAGATAATGATAGTAAATGGTAAAAAATTCCAATAAAATTAATTTTATCAGCTTATATTTTTGCCCACTCACGAAGAAATACAAAGTAAAATATTTTAAATTATAACCTGAGATGAAGGTGGGTTAGGTTAGAGATAGTCAATAAATAATCTGAATATTATGGAAGAGTACACACAATTTCTGATTACCTTGAAAGGCTAATGGGATTGATTCCTTTTGGATCTTTGTAGGTTCTTTCCATTTTAGCAATTCACATGCTTCACATAAAACATCAGCTACACCCTGCAAAAAAGTTTCAGATAACAGAAATGTAGTTATTGTTACCAATTTGAATAAAATTGACATTAAACAGCAAAACATTTAGTCTTTAAAGCCATACGCTTCAAATGAACATCTCCCTCCAACGCTAAGTCCTCACTTTCACTAAATGTATTTAAATTTTTTATATTTTGGGAAAATGAATTCTATGCAGGAGCTACTCCCCCAATCACTTGGGAGATGCTTCTAAAAGATCCCCCTCCCCACTTCAATAAATCATAGACTGGTTGTAATGTTGTATCCTCCAAAATTGCTGAATTTTTAAAGCTTACAACCAATCTACCACGTATTCCTAAGGTCAAAAGTTCAAGTTTCTGAATGAAACTTCATCTCAATCATTCAACAGGAAAATTTAAAAGGGGTGCTTCTGTTTTGAATAGAGAACTTTTTTGTAACAAATGGCACATAAGTTTGGGCAGAAGGTAAATGAATAATTGTGTGCATCAAGCCATGCAAATTTTGAAAAGGCTGAGCTGAATACCTTAACTTTTTTGAGAGTAAAATTAGAAAGACATTCCATTTTCACAGTGTGGTATAATTAATTTTCTTTCACAAAGCAGGCAACATGAAATTTTAAACAATTCTATTTACTTGTCAAATTATGCTTTATGCCAGCAGTGGATCAATGATTTTGCTCAAATTCATGTCAGAAATTTGATGAAAATATGTAAAACAAGAAATGGCATAAAAGAGCTCTCTGTGTGCAACCAGGATATTCAGATGACCTTCTACAATGCTGTAGGCCTGTCCATCTTGTAGAACTGTCCATCTTGTGGACTCTTTGATATCGAAAACTGATTCTTTTAACTTGTCACCAACAAATTATATCACAAAAGACCAAGCCAGTAAGACATATATAAATACAGAAAAAAAGAATTGCTTATATTAACAACAAAAAAATGCCATGTCATAAAGTTAGGATTTAAATGGAACAGATGATACCAATGATTATTGATGATCATATACTAAAAAAAGTTTCGTTCTTTTGCATAATGTGACAATGTGACACACGAGCTATTAAGTTCTTAAAAAAAGCTAAGATAGTTAAGTTGCTCATTCTCAACAGTAATGAAATGATCAAACTCCCTTAAAGTACTAAAACATTGCTCTGAGTAGCTACAGTAACCATAGTAACTTCATTCTAACAGTACAATATGGAAAACTATTAATAACACACACTCCCTTTCTTCCAATCAACACAACAGGTGATTATTGTTTAACCTGGAATGGGAAGTACTATTAGTGTAAACCCTTACAACAAATCATAACTAAAAGTAGCATATTCACTGTGTGACATATTAGAAGTATGTAGTCTATACACTGTACAAAATACCAGCAGTGTATTGCCTAATGTATTCATTGTGTGACATACCAGAAGTGTACAGCTTTTTAATAGATCCAAGCAAGCAAGACAGGAAGCAATTGAGAAACTCTACATTAAAGTGCCCATGATCAGAAAAATGATTACGGTAAATCACAAACAGGGTAAAGGTTTGGAATCTCACCATACACTGAAAATAGGAGTGGTTAAAGCTGTCCAAAGTATAAGAGAATTTTAATATAACTGGTAAAGAATCAGGTTCTAATGCTTGTTAGGCACCTTGTGTTCACTGGGATACATGATGTGGGTGTTATCGAAAGGTCTTATTTCTTACTGACAGGAACAGGTGCCAGTGGTAGCAGCTTAGCTGACTGAATGTCAGTCATAATCCATGGGTCGCAGATTCAAAACCCAACCAGGTCAGCTGTCCTTGGAAAAGGCACATAGCTTACATTTCCTCAAAAAATAGCCAAAAGTGTATTAAAAGTGGCATTAATAGATGTACCGACCAACCAACCAAGTTGCTTTTTTAAATACAACCTAGCCACTCCGGCAGTGTACCCATTGCAAATTGTGGATTGTCCACTCAATATTGTGGATGTTGGGAGAGGGGCAAGGGATTAAGTGTCCAAAATGAACAGATGATGCCCACTACATACGATGGATGTCCACTAAGTTTGGTGAATATCCATCTCAGATTCTTTTGCAGCAGTAGTGGGTTTTGTAGCAAGCCTCAGAACTAAACAGCCAAGTTGCCTCTCCCCATGGTTGTCTCGATGTCTAGCAGGGATGGCATAACTTCTTAATATTTGGAAGTCTCTTTGTAACTTTCTTATAGTGAGGTCTGTGTTTTGGGGCCCTGCTGTGTGCAGTTCATTGTGGGATATATAATAGGCAAGGTTGGCAATCAAGTTTCCAGGTGGTGGGAAGCCATATAAATATTCATCAATTTATTGTTATAATTTATAATTATAACAATTTTTTATCTTTCAATTTCAACTACTGGTAGAATCACATGTATATTGTTGGGCAATCAAACATGCCAATATTCTGATCAAAGATAAATCCAATTCCTCTTCATCTATTATAAACGTCAAAGATGATCACAAAACAACCCAACCTAACTTCAATTATGCCCACCTCAGTGTGACATATTAGTTCTGGTCAGTTCATTTTGATTCTACATTGGTGATATCATTGGCCAATAAGGTGTAAACAGTAGTCTAACAAATGTCCATCACTGGGCATATAGTCAATTTTTGGTAGACAGCATCAGCTCAGAAGGAAATTATGCCAAAGGCAAATCAAATGTAATCAAGACTGATACCTCATCTCAAATCAAGACAAACAAGATGAAATTTTCATGCATTAGAAATGGATAAAACTTAAATTCCAAGCATACAAATTTGAGGGTACTCATATACTGAGAACCATGTCAACACAGTCCTGGGCCTCCTTTGAAAATATTTTTCTTTGTGCCATGAAATTTGCCAAATTTAAAAATTTGAAGCCACTTTTCAGCCATAGGAGCCATTTTATACCATGATACAGGGACTTAAATATATGCATAATATTATACTGGCCCTGTTTTTAATCTGTATAAACATGACAATAAAACAGTTTTTACATGTTTTTATTACATTTCAAAGCACAAGAATAATTATTTACAAATATAACAATACCGTTATATACACGTGAAGTTCAATGTATAGCATATGAAAAGCATGAATGAATAAGAATGTTTCTTTCTAACTGATAATACAAAATACTGCTTAGTCTTTAAGAACAATGTCACTGACACTTCATAAATATCCACCTCAATTTTTTCCCAGGCCATTTCTTAAATGCCTTCCTGAAAACAAAATTCTCAAAACTGGGCCCAACAAAAGAAACTCTCATTAAATTTTTCAGAGCAGATATAACCTTAAAATTTCATAAGTCTGTTTTGATGACAGATTCTGGTGACTGAACCCCCCCCCTCTTAGTCTGTAGTAGAAATAGGGGCAAAGAGTAGCTGCCTCAGATGCAGCTGGATATGAATCTTTGTTTTTCAGAGCTAGATTAGCCATATTCTTTGTGCTTATAGAGTAAATTTTTAATTTTTCACTGATATAAGTTACGTGGGCCCTTTGCAGTTGATGAATGGTATCCTTGTAGAGGCATCCTGAGTTACTAAGTTATACAAATAAATAATCCCTAAAATACTAAGCAGTCCCAAATGCATCTCACACTCACAGTTTGCAATATACATAAATTATCACCACATGCAAATGACACTGAATCCTTTTGCCAACCTGTTCGACAACAGAGTATATCCCCTGGTCATTCCTTATTTCCTTTAATTACATTGTATTGCTTCTCAAAAGCTACTGATAGGTTGCAGCTAGCTGCAATCATGTTCGAATAACGTCTTATTCATCTTCTACGGACTTGATCCACTGACTGCTGCAAATACTGAAAACAGGTATTAAGTGTCCCGGCTCATGGTCAATCCGTACCAGATGTGATGGTCAATTTGTACCCATTATTGTACATGGTAAAATATACCATATTGTCACATTTACCGCTCCGTCTCTAATTATAAACCCAATTTTTTTATCCAATAAACTGTTCATGCCATAAAACTTCCATGCACTGAATAACAGAATCTATATATATTAACAAAAATAAAAATTCGCATCGCAAGTGAAAAAAGAAGAAAACTCAAACCAGGTTTAAATAATTTATTAAGTCCTTTCTTTTGTAGTCATCCAAAATCAACAAATATTGCCATTTTTCTTGGTTTTATTCAGTTATGACTAACATGGCTGAAAAAACTGCAGTAAAACCTATTATGAGAAGTTTCGAAACATGCGATTTTCGCAAAGTTTTACTCCAAGACAAGTCCGAGCTCATGTGATAATAAGTATAACATTTTGAGCCAATCATATTTCGGCATTGACGTGTGTGCTGCATAGTTTACCTATTTTGAAAATAGAGTCGCATGTATACAATGTTTGTGCAGTGAAGAAGACAATGTCTAATTCTCGCATGGAACAGGATTCCTGAAGTTGAATCGAGTTAATGGTAAGTAAAAACTTTCTTTTGTATCTACCACTGTTATGTAATTCAAGAAGGGATGCATCGTCGAGTTGTAAACATGGTACATGTAGCTCCCGTCACCAGTTTTCACATGTGCACGCACTTGTCTCAGGGTAAAAATGCACCAAAATCGCACATTTCGAAGCCCGTAACTTCAGTTGGGTACAATGCAGAAAAGTCAATGATGGCTTGATGGATAGAAAAATATATCAGGAGTAAAACATGCCATAAAGTATGGACATGTGCCTTTAAAGATGGAAATAGCAGAAGGAAATCAAGGGTCATGGGTGGAACAAAGTATTTGGAAGTTCAGTACCTTCTCTCTGATATATTATGATAGAGAGGGTCATATGTCAGAATGGGTCATGGGGGTAATCTAAGGTATTTTTGTCACTCTGTATGATTTTTTTCCCTTCAGATTATTGTTTTTTTTCTCAACATCAAGCTCGCGTCGAGCACCTGTGGAGTCGGTGGTTCTTTCCAGGGTTTTCCCGGGTTCTTCCTCCACCATTAATACTGGCCGCCATGTATAGCCTATCGTCTGCTGAAAAATGGCGTTAAACCCCACAACAACAACAACAACAACTCATTTGGCTACGAAACAACTTGGTTAATGACTTGCTTCAAGTGGTTCTGATTTAAGGATGAGTTTTTCTCCTAAAATAAAAAGCACCACGAAATATTTACGTTCTGATAATTAAGTGACAATGGAAGCAGAAGTGGGAAATAGTCTGATGTCGCAATTACTGCGAATTTCGGGATGACGCAAAAAAGTAATTAAGAAATAAGAGTTTAACTTGCACGAAAATAGGTTACTCTAACTCATTAAACGCATGTACTTGTCATAAAAGGAATAAGTAGCAAACAAATGAGTGAAAGAACGAGAATAAAATATAACTGGGTATTGTTTTCATATTAACCAATGATTTGAATGTAACTTTCTCAGACAATCCATCGTCATTTGTTGATTCATGGTCACTTTCCTCATGCGAAGGTTCCTTGTCTGCCATTTTGAAAACTGGCACTATACCGTTTCCGGTCTTCCGAAATTTAATATCTTCCAACATTATGGTCTGAAACGGTTTCTGTGCAATGCAAAAGCGTGTGATCTAGCTTATGAATGTCAGTTTAATTGATAATTCGTTCGCTTTTGCACACTTACATTTTGTCAAATATTTAATGGACTGCCAAATTTTTTATAATGATGGTTATGAAATTGCATTTTATAATCTTTCTTCCGTATTTACTGACGCCTCATAAGTTTGCAATGTTTTTCTGATATGTCTGAGCTGATTAAGATAAGAGACTGCCCAACTATACATTTGTTTACATCCAGTACTGATTTCTTTCATTTCTGGATATATATTTTGTCCGTACACACACACACAGACACACACACAGACACACACACACACAAAGACAAAAAAAATAAATAAAATTATATATATATATATATATATATATATATATATATATATATATATATAAGGAGCGGTGCCCTTGGGTGATGGTGTTGACTGGCGGACTGTACATTCTTACAAGGTGTCCGCTTTATTCGGTTCTCGTTACGTGGTGGCGTAATCGACTATCGTTAGTATATAACGATTATCGCTTTCTGCCGCCGGCTTTATCGGACCTACTAGATCCATCGCCACCCTCGAGAAAGGTTCGTCAATCAGTTGGGTGGTTCCTAGTGGCACTGGCCGATGGGATGTCTTATGTGCCATCCGCTGACGCTTATCACACGACAAACAAAACCTCCGAACATCCTCGTACACACCTGGCCAGTAGAACTCCTTCACTAACCTATCTTTGATCTTCGCCACGCCCATGTGGCTTCCAAGTAGACACTCATGTGCCAGCCTAATCACTTCTACTATCTACCAAGACCGGATAACTACAGCCGGTATCATACAGCACGGTTGTCATCTCACCATTAAACGTAGCTACCGCTGTGTTAGTCAACTCTACTGTTTTTTGTTTCTTAACGGTATTCGGAGTTACCGAATTAAACGTTGTCGGACGATACTTCCTACAATCCTTAACGACATGACCTGGTCTGTTGAAGCAGTAACACACCAGCTCACCTTTCCTCCCCGTGGTATCCTTCTCAGCCCCCTGATCGCTCTTTCTTGATAAGTACTATGGAAATTATCAATGTTTAGTTACTTAGTCTATTCTATATTTTATCAGACTCTTTACTCAAATAAAAATGTTCTGATCCACGGGACGAGCGCCCACCTTTTAGCGGTGCCGGTGGGTGGTAGTGTTGATTGGCGGACTATACCTTCTTACCATGTGTCCGCTTTATTTGGTTCTCGTTATCTTGGAGATGATCGCCCTCGGTGTTATTGCCCGGATTGAGTAAATATTAATATAAAGTGTGAAACTTATAGGTAGAATAAATAGAGATCTGAGCAGAACAAAATGACACGAGCTCCCGTACATGAAAAAAAAAAACAACAAAAAATACCCCCAAATTTAATCAATTACATAAACAACTGTGATAATACATTACATTAGGAAGATACGCTTCTTTTTTAAATAACTCTTTCTGCGAATTTCAAACACAAATATATTTATATAAATAGCAGATCTGTTTTAAATGAAAAAAATGGTTCACCATAGAATAGAGCAAACAATCGAAGTCATTGCCTTGTACAACTTCATAACCTGCTGATTTCCAGTCCATTCTTCACTGTGGTTGTTCCTCTAGGTCAGAGGTGGGCAAACTTTCCAGTGCAAGTGCCGCATACACAAAATTACACCTTGTCGCGGGCCGCATAGTTCATTAAGTAAATAATTAATATTTGAAATAGCAAAAACAAAAGGTTTTTCTAAATAACATCTAATTCATTTTCAATTGTTAATGTGTTGTTAATATTTGAAAACTTAAACTTAAACTTCAAAAGAAGCACATTTATTTGATAAACAGAGTAACATAAACAGAGTCAGTGCGAATGATGACTTGTTCCTAGGCCGCATGAAAACCCTTGGCAGGCCGCATGAAAACTTTTGGCGGGCCGCATGCGGCCCGCGGGCCGTAGCTTGCCCACCCCTGCTCTATGTCCTTTCGCTTTTTCCCTTCTCCAACCTCCCTACTGTCTCGCCTTGTTTCGGCCCTCAAACTTCGTGTGGGTAGGTGGATACGTACGTGCGTAGATACGTAGATATTTTGATCAGTAGGTAGGTGGATATATCAGTGGATACGTCAGTGGAGCTATTCCCCCTTTCAAAATAAACGGAGAAGCAACCTAAATCTTTGGTCAGTTGTAATACTGGGAATAGATCATTACTCCCCTCTCGTTATGTCAGATATCGTTCTATCGGAAATCAAACAGATACCAAAGGCTATCTGATCAAGCTAAGCATGGCAGACCATAAATAAACCTAGTTGCATAAGATTAATGTACTTCCTGCTGCTATTCCATTCTGACTCCCATTGACATCAACGAGACATAACAGTTCCGTTCTCGTCTCATTTACATAAATGAATGAATGAAATTCCTTACATGATGTAACTACGTTATTTTCAGCGAATGCACAACACACATTCGAGTGTTTAGCATGCATGAAATCATCTAAGATCGGTGACGTCAAACAGATTCTCGTAACTCATATCAACTAAAGTAATGCTTGAAATTATTAGATTCATATAACAATCAAAACGAAAGATTCAACAATTCGTCAAAATTATATAAAGAAGATCATTGTACGAATTCACATAGATGAAATCAACACAGTTATACTCATATCAAGAGAACTGATCTACGAATTTAAACAAAGAAATTCATGCAAATATAAACATTTATATTCAAGCACATTATTATATTCGTATCAACGAATTACATGAGTTTGACGTAAATACATTGTCCTTTCAAGTTTTGTTCGCTTCCATCGCCAGAACTGTGTCCGTCGACTTTTCAGACATCCGGTTCCTTGGATAAATGTTTTACATGAGAATTTCTTCCAAATTCAATCTCGGAGTCTCCTATATTCTTTCACTTTTGCAGGAAAAATACAGACTGACTAGATTTGCCGACGAGGGCAATTTTAAAGCTAGGAAATTACGTGTGGGAAACACGCCATTTATTTAGCATAACCAATTAGGACTAAATATATCTACCACCTTTTATAACTAGGCGCAAAAGTTGTCGTCAGTTTGACTTCCAGATTTCCAAACAACTGATTCTGGTCATTTCAAATCTGACATTTTCGATACCAAGATCGAAGTCAACCTCTTCCGTCCAGTTTGTCTGACGGTTAAATAAACGAAGGCTTACTTAAGAATTACTTCCTCTACCGACACAGACATTATAAATCATTGCAGCATAGCGTTTGACAAGCACCTGTCCCGATAAATCTAATTAATTGTTCTCAGGTCCAAGTTAATTTGCTCTCATAGATCGACATAAATTTGCATCCTTACAACACACACACACACACACACACACACACACACACACACACATTACTTCTTGCAAGTTTTCTTTTAAATCTATGTTTTTAAAATTATTTATGAAAGTTGAAATCAATTCTAAACCAAAGATGAAGGATTCTCTACTTAAGTGTATGGATAAGAGTGGATTTCACTTAGTTCATCTGTTGATGTTTGTATCATTACTCAGTCTGTCAGGAATACATATTTCCGATGCTGTGTGGTACCACTATCTTATGGTGAGTATATATTCAATTTGTTTTGCTATTTGAAATTTACATCAGTAACAATAATCCTCCTTCGATGTTGTGCTTTCATTGATCAAACACAGTAACACGAAAGCCAGTGAAATCAACAAAAATGTTTTCATTGGTCAAACATAATAACACGAAAGCCAGTGAAAGCAACAAAAAGGCTTTCATTGGTCAAACATAATAACACGAAAGACAGTGAAAGCAACAAAAAGGCTTTTATTGGTCAAATATAATAACACTAAAGCCAGTGAAAACAGCAAAAAGGCTTTCACTGGTCAAACATAATAACACGAAAGCCAGTGAAAGCAACAAAAATGCTTGCATTGGTCAAACATAATAACACGAAAGCCAGTGAAAAAGTAAATCAGTACGTGCCAAAATCATGTAAGAGGAAAGAGATACACTGGTATCTAAAATAGCAAACAATTTCAAACGAGAAAGTTATAAACTGAGCAAATTTTGTGAACAATATTGTTTAGCCTGTTTTCTGTTATCAGAGTAATTGCTCATTATAGACATAAAACTTCAATTATAGAAGTTGTCAGACGAATGCTTGTATGAGGTACAAATGCATCGATAATAAAACAACTAGCAGATCGTAATTAAACATTGTTTCCGTGGTTTCTATTTCCACCTTATTTCCTCTTGTCAGTGTTAAATCGATATGTTTGGATGTTGTAAAATGTGAACTAAATACATACAGAGTTAATACCAACACGAATAACAAAAATCAGTAAAAACTCCGATTTGATTGGATGTCATATAATCATCTCTCGTTTCGTGTGGTAAACTATCTAAATCATCGATAAGAAAAAAAAACTGTAAATCAATGATGTCACGGTGTAGATTACAAAAACTGACAATGATTTGGAAATCTTATGTGTTCTAGCATTAACAAAGATTTCGAATATCATCTGCATTTGTTTTCCATCCAAGACATCACCCGTCTGGAAAACGTGTTCTAAGGGGAAGAAATGTTCTTCTAAATTGAATGAAACTTCTAATCGAGTGGTTCAAAATTCAGTTATGAATTGTACGAATATTTCATCATCTGCATATGTAAAGAACCCAGTCAGAATATCAAAATATATTCCTCCGTATTGTAGACATAATAGTCTTCATAGCACACTTTCGACTTAAATATTGTGCTATTCATTTTTAACTCGAGGTAGCTGTATAATTCATTCTCTTTGAAATGTGGGATTTTCATTTTCTGAAAGTTATTTTGAGTGTTTTAATCCCTATCCAATAAAATTTCTTTTTTGCATCAAAAGCGTTTTTGTATACTCGCCCCAGTTTGCAACATTATACCACGACTCGCCACCGGACTGATCCTACAGAATGGACAATTAGTAGATGCTGCATCTTGCTGAATGATATCCTCACCAACGCAGAATGATAAACTGGACTTTGCGACATCTTTCCGAACAACTCATTCGCCTACCTAAATTATCGAAAGTCGCAGAGATTTATATCTGAGAATTTGCCATCTGGGTGTTAATTTTTTCGATTACAGTAACATAAAACCAAATACGATAATAAGGTCCAGTTTCCAATTTAATCCCCTCAAGGAGCAAAGACTGACACATCCACGTTCGAAAGGAGATGTTGTGGTTAGCGACTAAATGACTTACACCTTATATTTGCTCTAGATGCATGTTGAAAAATCCACTGCTAACATAGAGGTAATGCTGGATGTATGCCCCCACCTCCAAAAATAATTGAGAAGAAACCAACACAAGTCTGTATCTTATCATGTTTTACTGTAGTTGCAATACCTCAGTGGAAAGAAAGACAAGTCTTCAAATAAAAATTACAATTAAACAAACGACGCTCTATGATATAGGTAATCTTGTGAAATGACAAGAAGCAGTTTGTTTTTACTATGCCACTGATGGAGCAAAAATGAAGTTCTACGTGTGAGAAAGTAAACACTATGACAGTCTAGAAACCTTATGTAGAGCAAAAGTAGACATATACAAATATTTACAATGTAATACATAATAATTACATATCTAAACATTTGATAAATATTTGAAAAATTATGTTGTCCCTGATTGAAGTATAGATACCCACTGTAGACCTATACAAACAACAGTAACAAGATAGGAGGAAATGATTATGTTGTTTGGAACCATTATTTAGTAAAGCCAATGTAGATTGCAATTCAACTTAAGGCTGGCTGTTGAACAGCGTAAAATGTGGAAAGTATAATGAGGTCACGTGCTCTTTTCTAAGAAAATGGTTAGCTCATTCATTAATTAGGTGACCAATCGCCATAATTGGCTACAACTCCAGGGACCTCTGTAAAGGGTTGAATTGCCTTCTATCCCCGTTTAGCATCCTGAAATGTATTATAATACATGAATATATGTGTACACTAGTAAAATTCCACTTGTTACATCCTGAATATGCGTAAGATTTATGTTGGAAAAACAACGACAGTCTACAAAGAGCCCTACCCCAAACCACCCCTACATGCAGAAGAAACCAACATAATTTTGAAATTATCAAGTTTTAAGTATTATTTGGGACACATCAGTCGAAAGATGAAGACTGTTGTAAACAACTCTTCCACAAGAAACTTGCTGCTGAACATTAGACCTGTTACTCTGGTCATTGGTAGAACCAATCTTATGGAATCATAATTTGAAAGAAATTGTCTTGTCGTGGTATTTATGATAATGTCTCACAATCTTCGGCAGTTTTTGCTTAGATTGCTCTCAAGTAATCGTATCTGGAATAAATTAACGTGTAAGGAAAGTATACACACCACCCATTTTCATCAGACACAGATGGGGCAGAAAATCACGCCACAAGATATAAATATTTACTTACGAGCATGTGTCTGGAAGGTGCTCGATCCACCTCCGATAAAAATATGGCGGTGACGGGTAGAATTTTACACTGAGGAGACATGAATGAGAGTAAAGGTAAACATAAAGCTAAATAAACTGCATACAAATGGTTTCACAATGCAAAGCCTGTAAGCACGATAACTTTATAAATTTATCTACCTAAATAACGAATGCACTCCGAAAATATGACCAGTACAATATATACAGTGATGTATGCAAATTGCAGACACAATAAAATATCGTACAGTGCTAATTAAGAGGTAAACAACATTGACAGAATCAAGGACATATACTTTGTTAATAGATAAATAGATAATATGCTTTGTCTACAAAGTATAATTGTATCAGGTACTGTAGCCTTTATCGTGTAATTGAAGCATAAAATATATTCCATTCGAGTAATCAGTTTCGCAAGACCTGTGAGTTTTTTCTTCTAAATTCATGTATAACCATATATTACCAAGTAGAATAAGTCTACAGAAGTCTGTATTTATGCAGCTGTCGGATGGAACATGCATGACGGTGATAAGCATGAAACATAAGAGACAAACATCTTCATACACTAAATCACACATTTGTCAAGACAAATAAGAAGTCTGATTTACAGAGTTAAGAGTGTATAGGATGAGATAATGTGTCAAGCACGAAACATAAGTACAGCATTATTCGATGGTCTGCAGAATATATTAACATATAGGCATTAAGTCAAACAATAATAATGTATCACATGTTCAGAAAGGAATTTTTCTTCTTCAAATTTGCGAGCGCTGATGTAACGTTGTGGATATTATAAGTTAGCGCTTTATCGTCTGTACTGTGCAATTGTTGAATACAGAACGGCTGCATGCTCCTTAATGCAAGGCGCGTATTATATTTTGCCTTCTCCAAGACACACAACCGAAATGAATCTATCATGGGCTCTCAAATGAAAAGCTCAGTTCGTCTGTGAGTGCATAGAAATTAGGCGCATGCCCGAAAGGCTGGAATCCTAAAATTGTCATGAGATATTAGGAAAGTGACACAATCAGAAATAATAATATATATGCTCGACGATTTTTTATAGTGAGTAGACAAGTGCAAGAAAGCCATCTGAGGTAAGAAAACCATGTTACTCAATGCCTGAACACATCAAATTCGGCTGCCAAAGAAAGTCGATTCCCATGTGAACAATCCAAGGTATGAACTATGAGCATTGGAATGTGTTTATAGATTTATACTCCGTCTTTCCATAGCCTTAATCTGAGGGTATGAACGAGCACATGACTTGGCAGTTGTTGGGTCACCAATGCTAAAATATGTGAAGTATATCTTTGAGGATATAATCCAATACCATTTGCAGCGTCTTTGAGATTTGTACAGTCTGATTCCCAGTGATAATTTGGTACACGGCTTAGTGCAAATTACGGTCCATCGCAACAACATAAACTGATAAAATGTTTTAAATTCCTTACAAGACGTACAAGTTCCATATGTTGTCTGGCAATGTGCAAATGTGTCGGGAGACCGAAAACGCCGTGTTTTCAATCGTACATACCCCACATAACTTTTTACGAATGCACATACACATTTTGCACCTAGTCGACATTAAACTGATTTTAACTGCTCTAAGAAAACGGCAAACATGGCTACAATCTCGTCTGCTCTAAGAAAACGGCAAACATGGCTACAATCTCGTCTGCTCTGAGAAAACGGCAAACATGGCTAGTAAAGGCAAAAGCAGACTGTAGAAGCTTTTTGTCCTACACTATATCAATATATCTGGTCTAGATCCAAGACTAGCAGTTTCAAAACGGTCGACATAGAGGAAAACGGACATCTGATGAACTTGTTTTCAGCAGTGATGAAATGCTTAGTTGTATCAGACCACCCATATATATCATGACGATATGAAAAACAGACTAGGTATGTAGAAATAATTTTTCTGCAGCCAAAACTGGAATGCAATGAAGGCAAATGACCGATGCAGAGAAATGTTTACCAATAATTTTAAACCAAACTCTATATATAAGTTGAAATGTTTATTTTATTATTGTAAGAGTCAGTAGTGATTAGAGCAATAGCAGTGTATTGAATAACTGTGTAGTTGGTACAATTAGATGTGAAGATGATTTGGAGGGATTCGAACAGGATCGGGTTCCATATATAGCTCCGTTTTCGTGAATTTTACTATCTGAACACTTGAGATAAGATCTAGTAAGTCATGTAGTTTTTTTTGAGAATGTTATAACAAAAGTAGTGTATTGAAAGGGAAATTCTTCACATATCCTTAGAAGATATATTATTTTATATGCTTTACCACTGCCTCAACGCCCCTCTCCCAGTCAAGTGAGGAACTATTGGAAACATTTTCTTCACAGTTATATTATGCTAAACAGAGCCCTAATCACAAAGCAACCAGTGTATTGGTGATTAGATTTATTTCTGAAATTTTTACGATCTATTGTCTGAAACGATGGCATGGCCTTTGAAGTGATTAAAGAAAAACTCACAAACTGGTACATCTGAAAGTGATTCCTTGCTCAGAAAACACGACGGTGAGGTTTCGCTACCTTAATTGTGATCATGATAAACGATTTACGAAAGCTGGTCCAGGTACGACAGCCAAACAAGAAAACAATTAGATCCGTAAATAATGGATTGCCGTTCCCGTAAGGTAAGCTTTTAACGCAATGCGTAAATATGGACCAGACTGGACATTTTGTGTTTATCCTGGGGGAAGACGAGCTTTAAACGCTATCCAGTCCAATTTAATCCAAAGGAAAATCATAAGTGTGTAAAGACGTTCAGTATTTTCTACGTTTTTGCGCCTTTAATTAGAACAAACAGAGAAAGTGATTCAACATACAAGAGCGAAGAAAAGAACGTGGAGCGCCAAAAAGAAAGAAGTATGTAGAACAACTGTGCACGGCCAAATTTTGAAGAGGATGCTCAATGTAAATCAGCACTCTGAAGGCCTCATAATAGTGAGTTAGAGTAGCTTATAAACAGGCCATGTTTTTGAAACTATTACTAGCCATACTAAGAGAAACCAGGACATAAAGCAACCTCTACCAAATTTCTTGGCAAATTCAATATCAGCCTTAGACATAAAGCAGCTTCTACCTCATTTCTTGGCAAATTCAATATCAGCCTTGGACATTCAATAACCCGCTAAATTAGGTAGTTTCATCCAGCGTACTCTAAGTGACCGAAGAGCATGAATCTGGGATTCAGTAACTGATGGAATCACCCAGACGATACTATAGGCGTCGAATGAGTCTGTATTGTCCAGGTACTTTTTTTGGAATAAGACCAATTAATTTTATTTTGAAAGGAACAAAGGTTGCATGCTTTGTTATTCGAGCTAGGAATATCCGAGTGTCAAAGTTGAAAACTGTTCGGTTGCGTCCTTTAATCTATTTCCAATATTTACTTTTAGTCCAATTGCCACGAATGAGACACATTTGCTTCGACAACGTTTCTGCAAATATTTGTGGACAAGACCCAGTTTTCAAGCTTCTATGACAACTCTCCAACTGACAGCTCAGAAAAGGACGTTTCGTCGATTTTACATCTGACCAAATGAACAGCCCACCGATGCGATAGTTCACCAGAAAACAAAATCGCCAAAGCGGCGTCTTTCTAGATTACAAAACTTGACGAGTTTGCTAGTCGAAAGTCGTCGAGTTATTTGGAAATCTTGCTAATATTTGTCGAAGTCCACAAACAGATTAAACAAAAAGCAAACGCGATCCAAATAATCGTGAAACAAACAAGCAAACAACATTTTTATTGCAGGAAAAGTTTTATTGATGGAAAACATATATTTCATTTTTGTTGACCAATGGTCTTCTGTGTGGGCCCACTACTCATATCCTTCGAGAGTCACGGCACTAAAGAAAACTACAAAGTCTCCGGGCGTGATCACTTTCTTATACAATCGTATGCACAAGTCTCTCCTCTTAGAACACATTCTGCCAGTAGGACTTAAGACCCTCTACTACGTCGAAGGCGGGCCCTGGGTTTCCTGAAAGTGCATAATTTGGATTTACCTTCTGCATCTGAATTTTTTTTTACTTTAAACACGGTAGAGTATCCAAGTTCCTCAGGAAGCATAGGAAGATGCAAACAACAGACAAAAATGTAATCGGTGGTGGACTAAGTGATGCACTGATGCTTTTAAAATCAAATATGTTTGCGCTCGTTTATATGCAGACGGTATTGTTTTGATAATACACAAATGAAAATATAGTACAAAAATAAAATTGAGATTCTTTTTCCATATTAATATAAAATCAAGGTACATTCAGTAGTCTAACTCACCTTATACATTCGAGGTTGATTTTTGTTTTAGAGTATGAGGTGTATTGTCATAGAAAACCATGCACTTGAGAAAATTGTGAAAGTGCAATCTAATTACTTTTGCTTAGTAATAAAATCGTGTGTACAGCTACAGATATCTGCAAACACCAGAATCTGTTTGAATCAACAGGTTTTATGTACAAGTGTTCATTCCACTGTACACTCCAAAAGAAAAGCGTAAAAGCGAGTGTCTTCTTGCACCGCCATCAAGATGCCTATCTTGCAAGAAATGTGTAAATCTTATAATGCCTTATCAAATGGAGGAAGCACTAATAACCGTCGTCATGGAAACCAATTGTTTACGTATCAGAGATGTGTTTACTCTTGATATAATCAAGATGGCCTAGCACACTATTAAAGTATTGAACATATCCCGGTCTATTTAAACTGTTTCTGTCTGTTGGAATTACAATAGAGTATCAGGAGACCGGAATCCCGTATGTTTGCATACTATCAAACGTCTCGATGTATACAGTGCTTATTAGAAGATGGTTTAGCTCGTCATCGAAATGTATGTTGAACCATTCTGTGCTTACGGCAAAGCGCACATTTTGAGAAACGGGCTGCAGAATTTGCATCACTTTAAATATGCATTGAAATTATGGAATAGTGTGAGCACGAATCATAGTTCTTTTACTTTGTACATCAGGAGATTCTAGTGACACATCGCATATGTAATTACATCAAATTTGAATGAGCACGATGTCCGGTGAGAAGTCCAGAAGAATCAAGGCAAATTATTTGTTCAATGTCAGTCATCCTGGCACCGCTACGATCCACGAATCGAAATGAGATTTCTCTTAGTGATAAATTGTATTTCCCGCTGTCCCGATAAAGTCATCAAATCTCGGAATGATGGAATTCCGAGAAAGTCATAACAAGCATAGTTTCGATACGTAAGAGTGAACCAATAAATATTGGGTGGGCGAGAAGGGAAATTAATCAATTTCAGCATGGTTACTACCATGGCAAACAAAGGAGGTCACTGTCCATGGATACAAGCAAGTTAAAACTTTTCCAGAAAAATTATACCAACCTTCAAGAATCAGCCTGTGATCAAAGGAAATACACGTGACGAGTGTTTGAAAACAAGTGCATAAGAAATGTATGTGCCAAAATGAGTAAATAAAAAAAACACTGAGTACTTTAAATAAATAATTAAACAAAAGGCTAAAAATTGAACAGCATAGATGGAAGTGAAAGCAAAGTCAGGTGATATATTCTTAGAAAATGACTGCCTCGTCACTTTTTAGATCAACAATAAGAACTCCAAACCCAGAAGGAATTTAGTCAACATAAGTTTCTCCAGAGTGGTGAATGTACGGGAAAGGATTAGAATGCCTGCTTCCATATTTGTTATGTACACTGAAAAAGAGATACGCACAATCTCTTTCTTCTTAATAAATTTATTTCATTAGTTTTTGTTCTTCATATATCCATATGCTTTTGGATTCTTCTTTTTATACCTTTATCAAATCTATTTTCACCCTCCCTCCCCCTCTATGTGCATTTCTTTTTCTTTTCTTTCTTTCTGTAAAGTTATTTTTGTTACAATGTTACTGTATTGAGAAGTCGTACACATATTCGACTTGCGTGCAAAAAATCAAACGACGAATCAATACAATTCATGACAACCTACTGATCATATCTATGTTTTTCTTTTTAATTTCACCTTTTCCACATTCATCAAAGCACAATTACACATTCATCAATGCACATTTACACATTCATCAATGCACATTTACAAAGGCTCATTACGTGGTCAGAAAAGTATTTCTCTGACTAGAAATAGTCAACGATGATGCGCAGTTCTACGTGGGTGGCCAAATTACGTCAGATGTAATGCACAAAGTGTGTACTACTGATTGATACCGAATTGATTTACACAAAATGTTACTGTTTAAGTCCAAAAACACTGATATTTTATCAAAGCCCATCTTCTAAAGAGCAATCTGTAAGAATCAAACACATCGATGAATATCTTGTCCATTTTATTTTCGTTCTACTTAATTGCAAATATTGTGGCTCAGACATTTATAACAACAATCTAGATAGATCTAAAGGAACATTAATTTCGCAGCTCTTATAAAAAGCTTACGGACACGCAGAGCGGTGCTATCAAAACAGCAAAAGGTACTCTGAATTATTAACCTTGACCAATGAATTTTTCTAGAGATATAAATATCAGAGTGGCAAAAGTCGTGGATTTGTCAAAAGTCGTGATGTTGTCGAAAGTCATGAATGCTGTTTTTCGCAAATCTAACAATTCCTACTTTGTTGTCGGACTAATTGGAAAGATTACATATCGTCCGGAATGTTGACAATACGAATGTATCTCGAGTATTGTTTGTTTGCGTGTTTGTTTGTTCTTTGCCTAAAGATAGTCTCTTGCCGTCAAGGAAGCATAGTTGGACCAAGGATACTTTATTATTTTAATTTAATATTTTACCAGCATCAAAATTATATTTTAAGAGGAGTGCCGTATCATTGTACTTTCCATACGCTTCTCTCTCTCTCTCTCTCTCTCTCTCTCTCTCTCTCTGGGGGTAATATAAAATAAAATAATCGAGTCTTAGTGTTAACACAGCTTACAATGCAAAGCAAATACGTTCTGGGCGAGTGTAGAAAGCGTCGATCCATCTCTCGACATACAAGCAAATAATCTATTTCGAACAAAAGCTTTTGCAGTCAGTTATAAAAAAAATCTTTGAACTCAGTTTTACTGAATGGTCGAAGTTAAAATGCACTTGTCTGCTGATTTCTCTGTGTACTCCCAAATGTATTCGTATATAGAGATTTGTAAAATCACGAAGGAAACGCTTGAATTGATTGAATATTTGCATGTTTTTTTTAATTATATAGGAATGAAGTATACAAATAAATCCAGAAAAATTTCTTCTGTATTTTGCGGATATATAGAACATGAGAGAGAATTATCCATACTTGTGTACAAAACCTCACTCAGATCTAATTTGCCATTTAAAACCCACCAGATAAAAATCCCGATACCGGACAATGTATGTTTGCTGATAGTGTTTACTCTCAGAAATGTACGCGTTTGCGAGAAATTTCTTATCACTCTGGCGACAAGGGGAATTTATTATGGGTAATTTTAACTTGGGTGGGTCTATAGAGCGACAAGGGATTGGGCCTGTCAAGCGACAAGGGTAATTTAACATAGGGATGTAGAGCTACAAGAAATTGGGCCTGTAAGGGGAATTGGAGAGGGGTGAGGTCACGGTAATAGACACTGGGAAAACAATGGCAACAATGTTGTAAGAGGATGCCTTGAATCGAGCGGAACATTGTGGCAAGTAGTTGACCTGAATGCGCGATATTGTATGGACAAGGGACAAAAAGAGACATAGACATTGAGACATATACATCGATACGTGATTAGAGACAGTGTTAGAGACATAGACAGAGACATATACATATATAGATTTATGGACATAAATCTATCACACAAACAACTAAGCAACCGACTAGAAAAATGTTTTGGCAAGAGAGAATAGACATCTTTTCGAGACAATGGAATAGCCGTGTAAGGGGCCTTTGGATTTTATGTTAACATCTTCCAGATAATACAGAGGGCATCGCACGGATCTTCTTCTCTTCCTCAAACTTCTTTGGACCTCTGGACCGTAGATTAAGACTCGCTTCAGACAGCCTTGTCTCTCCACATATATCCTTCGTTTCCACAGGGCTGTCTCTGTGATCTAGGTAACTGCCCATGATCATTTGACATGCATGGGATAATCCGGGTTGAACAGCATGGATGATATGAGGGTAACCGATTCTACGTTAGTCCACATCTTGTGACGAGAACAGGTGAATGAAATGAGGTGAACCACGGTTATTTATAGTGGAAGAGCGGATCGAAACGGATTAGGTTCTTTCACCAATCATAACACGCGTTACAAAATTCAGTCACAGTGCGGAATCTGTTTTAGAATCCGAAGAGAGCTGCCTGTGACATCACATTCCCTATATAGATGCGCTAGCGTCTGTGCGCAATGAATCAATACGATAGACCTAGAACATGACGGAAACTACGAAGACGATGAATTGGGGTGCACTGGCCTTGGAGACGAGAAGTGATTGCATAACAGCGGCTACTAAAAAAAACCTCAATCCTACTTCCAAAGGAGACCGCTTTTAATTGGGATTTAGCGGATTTTCTCTGTTCACAAGAATTTGTTTCGGTACCAGTAACTTCTCCGCTTTCTCCTTTCTTACCGTAAGTCGACGATTTTAAACAGAGACAGAAAGAAGAATTGGAGAAATTTTGCAACAGAATAAAGAAGTAGAACAAGCCTTCTCATTTAACAGCAACAGCAAGAACAAGAGTCAACAAGAAAGCGACAGGAAGAAGAAGAAGCAGAGAAGAAACAAGTTCCAGGAGAGAAGGAGGAGAGTGAAATGCAAACGGTCACGGTACTCTTAGACATTTTGGCAGAGTTAAGGAGTCTGAATTGAATATATCAGACTTCTTTAATACGACTCAAGAGAAGAAGACCTCCCGAGCCAAACACTCCAACTCCGTTAAACCTCCCACTACAAATGAGATACCAACGCTGGTGATTTCTACCACATTAATGACAGTAGCAGGTCCAGAAGTAGGCCCTGGTCGTGGCAAAAGGATAAGGCAGTTAAAGTTTATTACCTTCTGTTCCTGTTTTTTTTAGCTTTTTGTTTAAAAGAAGAACAACAAAAAGGCTAAACCCAACGGTCTTTTTAAGGACCATCCATTTCTCTCTAAAAGAGGTTACTCATTGTCTGCCAAAATCAAGAAAAACTCAAATCCATTTTCCCCCATGATGTACATGTGTGAGTGCGTGAGTGTAGGTTCATTTTACAAAATCAAAACCAAGAGACATTTATGATTTCTGATATATTCTCTGCTACAAATTACAATTCAATTTCACACAACACTTTAGAAAAAATCATAGACTTCTTCTTCGTTATCTTTTCACTCTCTCCGTTCTTTGAATTTCTTCACTGTCACTCTTCTTCCTCGCGTTCTTCTCGTCTTCTTTTCATCTCTTTCTGGACATATCTGGGTTCGTCCTTTCCGGAGGGTACTTCTTATTCCTTTTCTGCTCCTGTTGTTTTCTAGGGTAGTCTGAAGACCAATGTACTTTCTCTTGACAATGATAACAGGTATATTGACCTTTTCCTCTTTTGACGCTTGTCTTACTTTGACGTTGTGGACATCCAGAAGAACAATGCCATTTCTTCTGACAGACAGAGAAAGTATCTTGACTGTTATCTCGAAAGAAGTGGAAGAAAACCATCTTATAACACCTCGCAAAGCTCTGATCAGATTTTCGATCTGTGTCGGCTCTTCTATCTTTCTGATTGAGAGTGAAATAAATACCTTATGGGAAGACACTGACCTCACATTGATGTATAGGAGACAATGGCGATTACAATGTAGTCATTTGACATTTTGCAATCAAGATGAAACAATCTCATCCTTTCGCGATGAAAGGAGAAGAAAGTAAAAGGCAGAAATGTGACCTTTAGCCTCGCACAGTAGCTGAAGTCTTGGCTGAAATTTATGCCAGCGAATATCAAGATGACATGAGTGAGCCAGAATCAAGACCCAAATTCAACGTTAAACCAAAGTCCACCACCATTATCCCCTGTAAACTACTACCACATTCGAGGGACGGATAAACGATCCTCTAGAAAAATTAGAACCACCCAAATCACGTACACGTTGTAATTTAAAGATTTCAAGTCAGACGTACCGCTGGAGAAAGCAGACTCTGTACGTGGCCCACGTTTCTCTTACCAATGGGACCGGACGCAAAAAAAACCACATTGGTGGACGACAAGAACGACACGGCAGAATAGAAATGAGCCAGGAAAACTATTGCAAGACGTCTTGGCTCCACGCTACACCTTGAATGTTCCCCCTCAAGAAAGGCGTGGACCTCTGTTTTTCTCGAGGCAAGAATTTAAAAAACGGTAAATACATTCACGTCTATCATCACGATGAACATTTTGATGCAATTACCAGTATCACTATATTTCAGGGATACAGTTGTTATTGTGATAAACGTGACTATGGGTATAACAATAGAGAACAACACAAGCATTGTGGTTCGAAATGTGAGGGATGTTTCGCCTATAAATCCTGTCTTGACGAAGGACAAAAACGAGAGCATTGCCCAACTTGTCAGAGCACTTTTGTCAGCCCTACCTGTTACCAACAAAATCTCAAGACGCAAGGTTTGCATAATAAAAGTGCTTGTCAACTGCTGAGATTGTATCATACCTGTACACACGTTATAGGTTGCAATAATACCAAGGGACACATTTTGTCCAGGAAACAAACGATGTCCAATTGGTCACCAAATTGTGGACTTGGAACATGAATGCTACATTAGAAAATACCAACCGTAACAAAAGGAGAAAGAAGATGACCACAATATGAAAACCAATTTCATTTTGTTTCGATTTCGAAAGCATGCAAGAGACTGACATTCACATTTCTAATTTCTGCGTGGCTCATCGAGCACGCGAGAAATTTATCAAAAGAACCGTTACTTGGACATTGCACTGTAGCAAGATTCTTGGAGAACGTAAAAAAAATCTGTCAAGTCCGATTTCATCCAATGGATTGTAGACCTTATCGACGAGACGTGGAGTCAAGAGGATGACATTGAACGTTACACAGATTGCCATCGCCATGCCACGATGATGGTTCACAATTTCTCCGGATAGAATGGATAGTTTCTTCTGTAATACTATATGGAAAAAAAGAACCTAACGTCCTAAAGTGACATTGAAGGAGCCAAACTCATTTGCATGCAAGTGGGACAAGTGCAGTTTAAAGATTAATGAGTTTCTTGACAGAAATGGCTAAAGGTTATTTTCTGCAATTTTTCAATACCGAAGCTATTCAACACGTCCTTCTGTCCCATTTTCCTGATGCTCACTACTACGACTCAGACAACATACGCACAACACAATGGGAAGCTTTCTACGCTTCGTAGAAAACTCACGCCTATGACCCGTCGAGTTTCAGGAACAAATGTTAAAGTATTGTCGATCGGACGTGGACATTTTACGGCATTATCGAGAATTGTTCATAGAGCACTAAAGGATCGATCGTTTGAAAAAAGCCATTACCAAAGCGTGTTCCTTAGTGCACCGTCAACGTTTCATTCCCGAGAAGATCCAGGCTATCATCCGTCCTCAACGACCAATTTTGTCAAACGTCAATACTCGTTCAAAGCTCTACGCTGGCTACATTACTTGTTGGACAAGGAAGACAAATTAATCCAACACGCCAGAAACGGAGGAGGTGAAAAGACCATCGGAACGTATTCGGTGGATGGCTAGGATGTAGAAAACTCTAAGATCGTGAACAAGTTTAACTGTGACCTATTTCACAGATTTACGATCTGATACCGTCAATGTGCCACTAACAATCAGTTTTTTCAACGTAACATAGAATATATGTATGAGGCCATTTGTCAGAGATATTAAAGTTAGAACACGCGGTGGAAATGTGGGAACACGAGTACGATCACCGTTTGAAACCCGATCTCGAATTTAAGCGCATCGTGGACGAATTTCACCTGTTTGCTGTACCATGGCGACGTGGAGAATGGAGACGAACTCAACATTCCGCAGTTCACCCACAATTACTGACGGAACACTTCGACGTGGAAAACATTCGACAATATGAAGAATTGATCAGGTGAAAGGTCTTGTTTCCCCATGACTTGTATGATCCCGTTTTACCTCACCATTGACAAGGAAACTGATGTTTCACTTGTATTGTACTTGTGCCGAAACGTGCAGTCAAGACCAACCTGGTCAGAACACCCACGCGCCTTGACAGGAACGTGAGTCAGCGTGTAATTAATTGTTCAACACTCTAGACCTGGGATACCAAATGTTCCAAGTGTATGAAATTTACCACTTTCCCAAGATAGAACAGTACCACAAGGGCGACGAGACTCAAAAAGACATTTTTGCAGACTATTCGGATGCCTTTCTGAAACTGAAACAAGAAGTCAGCGGCCATCCCTCCTGGTGTCACAACTTTGAAGGCCAAAAGAAATTCAAAGAGTACTATTTGGAGTATGAGGGCTTCATCTTAGACCACGTGGAGATAAAGAAGGAAGGCGATCGTTGGCCGAAGTGATGTTAAAATGTTTGTGGGGAAAAATGGCACAGAACATTCCCGCTACTTCCATCTGATTCACAACAAAACTAAATGCATCAAACACTTGAATATCCTTCGTGCGGACTTGCTCTAAGTCAATTACGAAGAAGAACTCGACTTTGTGCATTCGGACAAACTTGAAAATGTCATCATAGTGGCATATGTGACAACCCATGCTCGCTTAAAATTGGACGAAGACGTACTCCAATTAGGAGATCGTGTGCTGTATTTTGACACGGAACAGCTGCATCTACACGAATCGCCTTGGGGTATTGAAAGAAGCCTTGCAATATGGAGAGGATCAACATTTTAAAGTGACCACCTACAATCCTCACAAGATTGTACTTTTAGCTACAACCTAATTCGTCAGTCGACCTTTGTAAAAACTGTATCAAAACGTGTACCAGAAGCGAATGCGGCTTCCCAACCATTTCACTTTACCTTACGGATGCATCATTATTGGTCAACGTATAAAAAGGGAAAACGTCCAAGACCCATAGTTCATTGTGAGTACCAACACCAAGCGAGAAAGATAAATCCTTTCAAACAGACACAATTCAAGTTCGGTGATGCTCAAGTGGAGTGCGATGCTATGCCTTGCGATTGCAGCGATGCCGTATGCTGTGACATCAGCCATTCAGCACAAGAGCAACGGAACTTCGCTATGGCTACTACTACTAGTACAGTACACCTACCATTGAAAGTGATGCTTTGCGTGTCATACCTGACGGTTGCGAAAGCGATGCCACTCGTTATCGTGGACTCTTTACTGGTTTCCATTGTCAATGTCATCCTCAACATGAAACCAAGCGGATACCATGATACGGATATCATCCATGCCTGCGTAAACTACTGTGGGTTTTAACCTTACTCTCATCGAAATGAATCTTTGAAAGAAAAATATTCGTTCCCTGTGGGTTTGTCTGAATACAGCGATTTTAAAAGTCGATTCCAAATCTTCAAAGGAAAGAAACCTAACATCTTAGAGGACCTAACCCCGAAGAATTAGCCAGAGCCAGATTTATCTACTTGGGAAAAGGTGATAAGGACATGTACTTCAGTTGTGGTGTGACACTTCACCAGTGGCAGCAGAACTACTCGGTTTACCGCACTGTCACTATCTACCTTTAATGGGACGACCTTGGTAATCTCTTGATGGTTACTTTACAAGAGTTGAGTTAAGAGAACGCATTTATCGAGAATTCTTCAAAACACAAGTGAAAGGCAAAGAACATTTGCATCCTTTAAGCCACCAATGGTTTAAGCAGTGGTACCTGAATGCTATCAGAGGTGGAATGAAAAGAATTACTTTACTTCTTGTCTGGGATAAAAGTGAAAGGACGGACTAAGATATTGCTGGCCGTCGGGATAGTGGCGAACGTAGACGGAACACAAATAGAAAACGCAAGAAGATGAGGAAAGCTGCTTTATTAAATATTACGATCCACTCTACTGTGTTAACTGAACCTCTGCTGGAAAGTCAACGACCCTCAGAGCCGATCAATGTCACCTCCACTGAAACCCAGATAAAGCCAGTAGGACAGCAGGTAAACAGCAAAAACGCGGAAATACAAACTGTATGCAGTATCCCTATTTCTGAATCAGAGGGAAGCGAAGATGAACAAGCTGAAAGGGAAGAAAGCGATGCAGACGAAGTAGCTGAAGAAGAAACAGACGAATCGGAAAAATTGTTGAAAATCGGCCTCGACGCTGCACTATATAACATAAGAAAAGCGAAGAACTATGATAGTGCAGGAAAATACTCTGGATGGCGGCATATAGTAGTCAGAAAACCGAGAACTCAACATTGGCTTTTCGGGGTTCGTATATTGAACCAGTACTAAGGCAATGCTTTTCACAAGTAACACACAATTGGTAATAGGGACTCCCGAAAAATTTCATCTGGAAGAATTTGAGTTAGAGCAGAGCTTTTGCGTTTAAGTTCGTTCCTGTGAGCTGTGTTTGCCTCCTCACAGGTCGCTTCTCCCCCTTGCACGCTCGGACATGTTACCTATTGAAAAGTTTGACATTCTCTTATAAAAGCGGGACTGTAGTGGCTCCATTTGTACAGTCCCTACCAATTCATAATCTCGACATTCGATAATCTCGACATTCGAGACCTAACTAGTCGCAAAAGTATTAGCATGCGTAAGTGACTAAAATTATTATTCAGTTTAGTTCAGTCTGGCCATCCATTTGCATCGTGTCAGGCAAAACCTGATGCCAAAGAAGAAATAAAAAAGGAGCAAGAATAACGGACCGAGAAGTACAGACTTCACAAGCAGCAGCATCAACAGCAGCAACAACAACAACAGAAGGACCATATATAGGCTTTGTGGACTGTCGTATGCATATTAATGCGTTCTCCTTCTCCTTCCGAAGAAGGAGACCCTATCCTGTGGAAAAGCCTGCAGCCAGACGGGGATGCAATCTTAGACGACAAGAGATTTCCTAAAAGCTCTTAACCAACAAAACATCCCTTTTCCAGACTGTCCCCAAAATATAGCAAATACATACTACTATATTGTCAAATGTCTGTATGTGTGTGTTGGTATGTTGAACAAATAGAAGTGTGCCTATAAACACATCGCTTCCCTGGCTTGTAAGATAGCGCGCGCGCGTGTGTGTGTGTGTGTGTTGTTGTTGTTGTTGTTTATAAGGAAGACGTGTGCCTATAAACGCTTAGTTTCTCTGGTTTGTGAGATAGAATGTGTTTGTCCTAGCATTATATGTATGAGTGATAATAGAGCGTGTTCGTAGGTAAAAAGTGAACGTGAGTGTTTATTTTGGGTCCGCTAACTCCACGTTATGATGGTGATGTGGTTATTGTTGGTTTGTTCAAAACAACAGCCCTTCAGGGCTAACCAGATTCTAGAAAAGAGAGACAGATCAAATTGCTAAAAGTATTAGTGTGTGTTTGTGTGTGTGTAAGTGTGTATTTTTGTTTGCATTTGTGTGCGTGCATGTACGTGTATGTGTATGCACGCCCACGTGTGTGTATATGTGTGTATATTTGTGTTTGTCTTTGTGTGCGTGCGCGTACGTGTGTGCATATTTTTGTTTTTATTCGTGTGTGTGCGCTTACGTGTGTGTGTCTTTCCCCCAACAAAACACTTGCCCTGCACTAAAGAATATTTGTGAAAGTGAAGTAGTGTAACTACAAACACTAACTCCTTTGTTGATGTAATTGTAGATGATTATTTATTTTGTAAATACAAAAATTTCTTCTCCATTATCTGTTAGTATGAAGTATTTTGGATTTTGTTGGTAGTAGTGTGCTGGTTAGAGTATGGTTTCTGTAAACCCCACATACTGAAAATTGAAATCAATACTTTAAGGAGAGGGAAGGATATATTGATGGAGCTTATCAAGGAGGAAAAAGAAGAAAAAGAGGATCTAGAGGAAAAGGAGCAAACTAAAATATGGAATGATAAGCTTGAAAAAAGAAGGAAATGAAAAGAAGAAAGAGAAAGGGAAGAGAAGAAGGAGTATAAGTAGCAGGAAAATGGAAGAAAGAAGAATATAAAAGTAATGGAAAAGATTAGATGTTTAGTGAGGAGAAGAAGAGAAGAGAAAAATTAGAAAAAAAAGTAGAAGACACCAAAAGGCCCTTTTAAAGGCCACAACATTCACACGAAAAGATGCATATTCTCTCTTGCCTAATTTTTTTTAGTATGTTGTATATTTGTTTGTGTAATAGATTCAAGTCTATAAATCTATGTATGCATATGTCTCTGTCGATGTCTCTAACCCAGTCTCTAACCACGTCATGATGTATATGTCTGAATGTCCATATCTCTGTTTTTCCCTTGTGCCTACAATAGCGCGTATTCGGGTCAACCCCTTGCCACAATGTTCCGCCCGACTGAGGTTAGCCCCTTACAACATTGTTGCCATTGTTTCCCCAGTGTCCAGTACCGTGACTTCACCCCTCTCCAAGTCCCCTTGTCGCTATACAAGCCCAGTTTCTTGTAGCTCTACACCCCTATGTTAAATTACTCTTGTCGCTTGACAGGCCCAATCATTTGTTGCTCTATAGACCCACCCATGTTAAATTTACCCATAATAAATTCCCCTTGTCGCCAGAGTGCCGGGACCCTTTTTTAACATAGAAGTCCCATAGTCGCTAGGGTGCCCCCCTTCACTACTGAAATGCTTTTGATGGTATATGACAATATGTACCACAGTGAAAAGAAAACTTCGTTGCTACTTTCTTTATAACTTTAATATTTTGTAACTTTTCAAAAGCTATGTTGCAAAATTATTTATTAGCTTTATTTAGTATTTCACCATTAAATTCATAGCTTAAATTCCTTTCTTTCTTAAAATTTAAGTATTTTTATAATTTTAAATTTATCTTTTATTACTGAACAAATTAGTATATCACTATAAAAGAAATCACTATTTGCTTCAATGTAAAACGTACTAATGTACATAGTAATTCAGTGATCGCGCATTATAAAAATTACTTAGATGCGAAAAATGGCCTTTTATCCTATCAAATAAATTAATGTTTCGTCTTTCCTTTCACAATAATAATTTGTTAAAATTATTTTTAATATTCAGGAATGAATTTGTTTCATTACATTGTTCATGCAAATTATGTTCATATATTAAATTTTATAATCGGCTTTACTTGTCATTAATTATTTCAAGAAGAAGTTTAAAAAGCAAACTTATTTTGTAAACTAGGATTAGTTTAAAAGGGTACGGGATTTAATTAATCCTTACGAATATTTCTAAAAGCGGCGTGGTTAATACAAAGACTGTCATCTATTATATTTGCATTGATTTGTTTTCGTGCCGCCCAGCATCATAGTTTTGCATCGGTTCATTATAGGAGTCGCATTTAATATCGTATCATTAATTAGCACGGTATTCATTGTCACATTCGATATCATATAATTCATTAACACGGTATTCATTTCCTGCTGTTTGTTAAGATTAAGACAAGATCAGAGTTTTATGTGAATAAACAAGATGGGAAATAATTAATATTAGTGAATAATTCCGCAGGCTTGCGTGATAGCGTAGACTGCGTATCAAATGTTAAATGGAACTATAACAAACGTGGAAACACTGGACACTGGATACGTAATTTTGATATGAAAAATACCATTGGTCTTCGTATATAATCATTTGTCCAAATATTTATTTTGAACATATTCATTTGCATTCATAAGCAGTTTGGGTTGTGTCGTGAAAATGAGGGAGTCTCAGGTTGTTACACAAACATTATTTATTCACACACGTTCTGAGTACACATCAATAAGCTTCCATGATGTATCGCGGCGCCCCCAGCCTCCGGGAGCAGTCCCTATCTAATGTTGCAGCTACTAAGGGGAGCAGTTATTAGTTAGAACTAGCAAGTAAACTACGATATGTCACAGGTTGTATTGTTTGTTTGTTCTTCTCATAAATTTTATCTAAAGTTTTATCTCCATGCAGCTCCAGTCCCTATATATATATATATATATATATATATATATATATATATATATATATATATATATATATATATATATATATATAGGCATGCAGTATCCAATAGGTTGAAAAAGGAAAGAAATTAATGTTTTAAAATGAATATCCACATATTAGACTGGTAATTAATGTAATAAAGCACAGTGACAGAACATTTCTTTTCCCATCGCCGCAACTTCCATGACGTGATCCTGACTGGAATCGCCCATAGCACAAAGTAGAGCAGAAATAGTTGGAAATCTAAAAAACTATTGAATGCGAACATTCAAAACAAAGCGGCTTAAATCAAGATGAATCTAACTGGTTTGACTCCCGAGCACAGATAACAAGAAAAAAAAAACTACAAAAGTTACCAAAATCACACTTCTTCCAGCGTAAAGAAAATCTATTTATTTTCAATTGTTATCGTTTTGTACTTAATGTTTAGGGTTTTTTATTTAGCGGAAGGTTTTTTCTTGCTTGAACTTTTTGTTTCTACCGTATATTTACATGTTTAGAACTTTGCTTTTAATCTTCAAATACAAATGCATCCTTTCCATTAAATACACCTGTAAAGGCTTCTCACTGGTAGGTCCTACGTAGACATACTTTACAAAGTATCCAGTTGAAGTGAATTGGACATAGAACACAATTAATTTTACTATATGTTCTCTACATTTGTTTCTCAGTACTGACCTTTCCACTGCGTGACAATCAATACAAATCATATATTAATCTAAATTACCTTCAAAGATGACTTCACGGTGAAGTTCTCGTCAAAGGTTGACCTGCTCTTTTTTGAGATGCTGGACTGTCAACATAGCAGCATGTAAACAGAACACATATTTCACTTCCGGATCATCACCAAGGCCTTATTACTCACTGTGTACTGTCGCCGAAATACACACAGACAACAACACTCTGAGCTCATATTCTCAAGAATAAACAATTACCTTTAAATCCCTACCAAAAAAGCATAACAAAAACTCTTCTATCACCACCAACATGAGAGAAGGAAAAATGTTATAAAAATAGACTAGAACTACGGGTACTGAACTGGAAGTATTAATTGTGACCCGATTCAAATTGCCTCGGTCATTTTCGGCTTACGTACAAAGTAACAATGCAGTTTGTTAGTTGGCATTACATACTAAGGGAGACAACTCATGAAATCCAATAGGTGTTGCTATGACAAACCTCTCAAATATCTGATCTATCCGACATGGTGGTTTTGACCGACGAACATCCATGTTCTTGTGCGAAAAACAGAGTCTACCAAATAAACAGGTGTTGAAATAACAAAGTACGAAGTTTCAACAATCAATGATAAAAATGTACCTTTGATTTTTAATGTTTTTCAGCGTTGTATGGCAAATATTGAAGAACTCAGTCGGTTTCAATTAACATAATAAAACGATTGTTTAAGTTGATATGAGTCATGACACGTTATCAGTCATTAGGACTGTAATGATGTTATTGTGACATAATGACAGCTACAGGCTTCAGGGCAGTTCAAAATTGCCATTATTTACATCCGATGTTTTTTCTAGCGTGCGATAGAAAAGACGGAAGATCGTCTGATCGGATATGTTTAAAATGTATATTGATTACGCCTATACCTTCATCATGAGTTCGATTTTCTGAGGACTCATTAGTCTCAGACTAGTCCATAACTGTCAATCAACGTTTTGGACGACCTGTCATTAACACGTCAGTTGTCTACATTCGTTCACTTGAAGTGTTGATTTGCACAGTACGCTCCTTTAACATGAACAACAAATAGTAATTGTACAATCCTGACGCACTATTATATTTATATTTTAAGATGCAGGTTTCGTGAAAATACTGCAGTTATTTTGGAGCTTAACTGGGCCGCATTTACAAATTTGGACATTATTGAAAATGGGACAATTTCAAAGCTGAAGACCAAGGTCGACTAAACCAAATATTTTCACCTGGGATCAAGAGGCGAATCGTCCTGAAGCTCCGGCATTTAAATCATTTCCAGGGCATAATTATAACCATATAATAATCTTTTAAAAAAAATTACTCAAAGAAATATTTCGGTCTTTTTCACGCTCTTATCTTATTTGTGTTTCATCAGATACCTTGTACAGGTGAGCATTTCTAGTCATTATTCGTTGTTTTAATATTCTGATCTTCTTCAAACCCGTGCTTTAATAAACAAGAAAGTTTGTCTCAATAAAAATATTGAAGCTTTAGTATTCTTCTGAAAGACAAGATATTTCTGTTTTGTTAAAATATTTTTTAAATTTAACGTTTGTTATTTAAAAAGATAGAAACTACGCGATATATATTTTCTTAAATTCATTAAGAAATAATAGAAGCAAAATCCAGTCGAAATACATCATCCATAAATATTTTCCAACGACGATAAAATAAAACTACTGGAATAAACCAAAGCGTCCGTATATGTACTTAATAGTAGAACCCGTGTTCTTGCCAAAATTTGTGAAAAATGCAAAATTATTTAAATTTGTGATTTTAAATTTGAAAACACCCTGAGGCAATCGATTTAAATCAATATTCATCGTGAAGACGCTTGTTTTTGTCTTTTCTGGTGTGATTTCAGTATGCAAGGCCCGCTGATGTTTGAGAATTTAATTTGTGTTTTAACATCCATAATTTGAAGGAATGGATTTTCCTCAAAGCCTGATTCCCCCCCCCCATTATTTGATTCTAACTTAATTTTGTTGCAGTTTGCAAGACATTAGATGCCTAAAAGGGACAAATTTCATATATGTATGTGATCATCAGTCTCAGCCACTCGACTTTCACGTAAGACACCGATGAAAGCTGTAAAATGAAACACGAGGGATTCTCTTTTTTAATGTGTCTTACTTCAAAATCAAGTTCTCAACACACACTTACTTGGTTTCAAATGGTAGATTAAGGTCACATCTTTTATATGTCTGAGCTTTATAGTCCCTGAAGCCTTTATTGTGCATTGAAATGTCACTATTACAGCACTTCAACGAAATTTTGGAAATAAAAAAAACACATCGTCTCTGAGTTATTTGTGCCATTTAGTACTTATCTTGGGTTTATGTGCTCTTAGATATGAATTTATTCAGGTCTTGGGTCTAAAAATGTCGTTTACACGACGATATTATATTTCTATACTTTTCAGGAAAATTGCAGGATGTTATAAATGGAATAGTCGTTACAAGAACTCAGAAGACACAGTTTAGTTAGTTTGGTCACCCAAATGTTTAGTGCGTTGGGTCCACAAATATATTGTCCTTTGGGTCCCCCAAAGGTTTAGTCCGTTGGGTTCCATAAATATTTAGTCCTTTGGGTTCAACAAACTTTTAGTCCTTTGGGTCCCACAAACGATTAGTCCGCTGGATCCCCATGTTCCAAATTGCAAGGGAAGATATAGGCAAATGAACTAAGAGACATTCTAGCCCAACATCTGGCTATATTTGTTGGAAAAAAACACCAGATTTCCAGAACGTGATTGAAGCGGACCATATATTGGGTTTTAGCCTAGTTGTAAGATGCGTTGATGTACAGTAAGTATTTTTTCAAACACTTTAAATGTGTGGAGTAGCGTAATGTGTTACTATGTCAATATAGGAAAATCAGTATGGATAAGTTCAAGTGAGTCTTAGCATTGCTTCAATTTTGTTCTGCTATGTTTAATTATTACCCGGGAGAGCGGCAGTGGCCCAGTGGTTAGCATGCCGAACCCATGACCAACAGGGTGTGGGTTCGATTCCTACATGTAGCATCGGACCGGCCTGAGTCAGCTACCGTGGTGTGTACTTGAGCAAGGCACTTTACTCCAGTTGCATCAGAACTAAATAATCTACCCAGGCTGATGTGTCGTAAAGCCTAAATAATACATTAATAGGGTATATATAAGTAGATACCTAAATAGGGTAACGCACTGTGTGTACTAGCTGTATTACTGTTGATGATCACTGTTAATTCATGAGACAGAAAATGTACTTTTATACTTAACGTAAGGGAATAGGACACAAAGAAACAAAGTGCAGGTGAAGTAAAGTTTAGGAGACGTTCCTTTTGATGGGCAATATGCACGTCATCTACCGTGGTTTCCGAATTAGAAACGAAGTGAAGTATATTACACTCTATACACCAGACACAAATGTGATGCCAGTCCTTGTCGGCGTCAAGGAACAAATCTTGTAACTTAAACATCACATGAAAAGCACATGGAGGTGTTCATAGGGTCAGGTTGAATTAGAGAGCAAGAAAGTAATTATAGACACAATATTGAAGAATACTTACTTATTCCTCCTGCAAGTAGATGCTATGTATTGTCGATATAAGTAGTACAAAACTGCCGCTTTTGACTTATTCGCTACTGTAAGGATCCCCTGTCAGCAGGCCTTGCCTCTGACCCCATGACAAGATATTCCCACGCGGTCCGTAGATGTCTGATCCCTTGTTTTGTTGATGTCCCCGCTAGAGGTGTAAACACACACGTGATGCGAGCGAACCGTGTGTGCAAACTCACAATGGTCTCGATGACATTCCTGGTACAGTTTGTGATTGAGATCCTTCTGCACAATCGGATACACGCTGGTGTCAAATTCGTTGACCAAACGTGGCTGTGCATATCCGCATAAAATTATCGGTGGTAATGTGCATTATCAGCGGATCAGTGTCGGTGTACAGCATATTGACCCGATCCTAGTAAAACGGTTTGATCTTGTCATAATTAAACTCGTACATGAACAGCTTCGACAGGTCCAGCATGGACTATCCCACATAAATTGGTTTCGTCAGTTTGAGTTTTGATTTCTTTTCTGTGAACAGCTAGAAGTCCACATCAAAGATTTTTCTGAACTCAAAGGCCGGATCCACAACGAGCCTTCGAAGTCTATGCTGCTCACTTTTTTTAGCAAAAAGATCGACGCGGGTTCGTTTGTCGCAGATTTTCCATGGTTTTCCCAAACACAACATGGTTCGCAAGCTTGAAACAATTCACGTTCTCAAAGTCATTGGTGGTCTTTGAACGTACGTAATCATGTTTACGTACGGAACCATTCAAGCTTGCTGACGAAATTTGAGTGTTCAATGGATCTTGGTTACATGCATACCCAGTCGCAAGTACAACTGCATATTTTGCACGTACAGGACATAGTTGCATTTGGTCCTGCTCAGGACGAGTTTGGTGCACTCGGTGTATTTGCGGCCAGATTCATTAACGATCGAGCACGATACGGAGACAACCACACACTGGGCACCTACAGCGCGTATGGGGCTATCAGAAAATCGTTGTGCTCCTAGTGCAATTGCTCGGGGTATTATAGATCAATTTTTATAAGTATCTGTGATCACCGTAAATTTGGTGATAGTACACGTCTTTCTAAAAATCCTTGACTTTGATATTCCGCTACGAAGTAATCACTCGACAAATAGATGCTGGTAAATATCAGTGATTTTGGTCTTGAACGGCAATGCGTCCCATCCCTTAGCAGGTGACGAAATGTAATGGGCGGAATAGCACTTGTACACGTGCATGGCGGTGTCACGAAATGCCTTAAAGACTTCCACAAACAACAATACATACGTGCGCAGGAACCGATTGTGAAAGGCACCGCGTTTTTTAAAGTCGAACACAGGTCAAACGTTTTTGCGTATTTGCAGTCGGCGTCGGAAATACCTTCACGTGACAGCGATGTATAAAACCTTTCGATCGGTGGCAGCAAATGCAAATTTGCTCCAGACGTTCGTGTACTCGTAGAGTTACACGTCTTTGTTCGCGATCAGATCCGTGTTAGTGAGACAGTATCGACTAGTGATTTTGAAGCTCAACGACGTTAGATTGCTCGCTAACTTCTCTAGGGTAGAATTCATAATCTGGAACGTATCGATGAAATGAAATTGTCCCTGCCAAAACGTCATGCATTTGTCATTGTTATTTGTAATCACACTAATCGCTGAGTCGGAAACCGTGACTACTTCTTGCATGATCATGTGACCATCGTACTCAAGCAGGTTATAAAACACCACAAGAATTTTGGTTTTGTTGGAGTAAATTCTTGACTGCAAAGTACACGCATTATGTGCAACACCTAAGTTATATAATACTGACCACGAACTTTGAAACCAAGACATCGCCATACTGTCTCTGCTTTCGTCAGTGCACTGGGTTTACTCTTTGTCACTGAAACCTTTGTCAAAAATGCAGAGGTGCGTGGCAGCGGAGAACTCACGAAAGTTATCACCTGTCACTATTCTGCGTGCTGGTGAATCGAGGTGCTGTCTAAAATATTTTGCTGTGACTTCAATCGATTTGAGGAATATCTGCACGGTTTCTGGAGCGTTAACACTCTGAGCATGATCACGGAATGGCGGATCTGATTTGCCATCACATCAAACCACAATATAACAACCCTGCATGAAATTCGTGCTGAGACTTGCACTCTGTGGCCGATACTAAACGCATTGCATAAGCAGCCGACCAAGATTTTTGATCCATTCGTAGCTCGATACCGATTCTGAGTCTTTCATTTCACTCAGCAGCAACAATCAATTTGAGTTCGACCATTTCGTCCATTGGGAGATAACGGATAAAAGCCTTTGTCATATTAACATCAATATTTGGGTTAAGTGTTTCAAATTTCTTTAGTTTGGCTTTGGTCACTTGCATGAGAAATTCGATATCATCTAAGTTTGATTTACCCTGGTGTCCCCAGTAATACTGAGGCATGTCAATAAGTGGGTATAGCGCCGACGAAATCGCCCATTCAAAACAACGATTATCAAAGTCTTTTTTTACGTCGATCACTTACAGTTAGCTGGACCCAGTTTGGTGTTGCTATATAAGTGGATCAGCAAAACGGGAGATACGGATAGAAATGTACTTCGACCTGGAAACATCTTTCGAGAGTCCATCTTGATCCTGCATTGATGTATTTCTCCAGCGTCTCGAGAATCTTCTCAATGCCTTTGCTAATTTCTTCGCTGATAGAGCTGCTGAATTTGCGTTTCAGGATGACGCCGGCAACACTGTGAATCCACAGAGTAGTAGTTTTGAAAGTAAGAAATATAACAATTGTAAGAGGCCATCAAACAAATCTTATAAAGTTTCTGAGTTGTTACATATGTAGGAATGTTTCAACTTAAAAGATGCAACACACCCTTTTGTATATTTCTGCATTTCCCTTGCACCTTTGAGAGTGACTATTCAAGTCAAAGAACAGTTGTTAGATAAAACCATGTGGGCTGAAATTTGTTTTGGCTTTCTCCCGCAGTCGGATATTTAAATTCTGTACTAATAATAATATCACGCCTGTTTAATAAAATTTGTGATACAGCTTAAACCATTGTCTTTTGATATTCAAGTTAGTTTAATCAGGATAGATGTAAATGAATTTGAAATAAAAATACTTTCTTCATGCTAGCATCAACCTAGTACAATTCTTCTTAATCTGGGATCAATCCAGAACGCAGCCCAGCAGATGTTATGTTTAATCTGGGATCAACTGAAAATACAAGAATATGATATTAACAGCACAAAACAGATTGACTATCATTAGTATCAATTAACAGACTCAACTATATCTGAATCTGAAATGATGTTACAGTGCTTGCACACAATTCAGAATCGAAATCTTTTAATTGGATCCTAAACATCAAAGTTTTACACCATTTGTCCCATTGTCATGACTTACTTTATCCATATTTTCGTACCCTTTTTGTAATTTTAAACCAATCGAGCCATTAATTTGTTAGAAATGGTGATTCTTCTTTGATCAGGCATCTGATGCATTAGTCTCGTTGTGGTCAAACTTGACTGTGAAATACGCCATAAACTGGCTGAATGGTTAGCGTCAAAGACTCACACTACAACACACAAAACGATGTAATTAATAAACTCTGGTCAGTTCAATGTTGTTTTGTTTCTTTTTCATTTTATATTTCTTCGTTTTATTCATCACACTCATGTGTTTTTTTTTGCAAGCATGCAGAATTATTTAGCATTACATACTCTTTTCTGTAAATCTCAATTATGTTTCTTTTGTATAAAGATTATACTCATGCGATCGCTCTGTGACAGCAATGCTGTTTTCCGTACGTTTCTCGTCAGTTTCGGAAAAAAGCTTTAGTCAGCTCAGGTGCCAGAAAGAAGGGTGCAAGAGATAATGCAGTACTGCAAACACATTTACATTCATTCATATCGCGCCCACCCCCTCAATGCATCATGTGCATCGACTATGCAGGGATATATTGATTTATAAAAGCAAACAATGATGAAAATTCCTTGCCTTTCATTTGTGATCGTATTTCAACTTAATTGAGTGTCTATCTTAACTTTACGTGTACGACACTTGACACCTTGGTTTAGGAGAAAACATTTACGGCTATTTTACGAGAAAACTTGATCGTTTAAGAAAATGTTTTTATCCACCAGCTTTTATGAGACGGATTTTCTCGTAAACTCTTGGTCAAGCTGTTCCATGACATTCGTCAGAGAAGAAAAGAGTTATGGGCTCTCTTGAAAGAGGGTGCCACTCATAACGGTGTAAATACAGCTACATCTTGGGGAATCTTTGGCTTGCGAGAGTACGGGACCGAGCCGTAAAGACAGAAGCCTGTAAAGACAGAAGACTGTTTGAGTTTCTAGCCAACAAACTTTTATTGAAATACTCAACATATAAAATTACACTCCAATATCAAACTACATAAGCTTAAATTACGGATATAAGAGATACATATAAAACTACGATATTCCTTTACTTATCAACATCATACATTGTATAATTTCTGCCTTTTAGAATATAATACAGATAATTAAATATCGAATAAATTCACGATAGCAAAAGAATCTAAAATTCAATATTTCAAACTAATACCGTAATTGAAATGTATTTTACTGAATTTATTCTAAAATGTCAACATATTAAATTCTATTATTTAAAAAGTATTTTATTTCTAAATTAACTATTACTGAGTATGAGGTTGGTAGAGAACGTTTCTTTTTCCTATAATCAATAATATAATTACAAGTAAATATAAGTTCCTCAAACAATTAAATTTTCCAATACATTATATTAAAGAATAGTAAAGAAATATTAAAATGATATAATGTTTAAACATACTGATGTTAGGTTAACATCTTAACGCTAAAAATCCTTATAATACTAAAAATCCTTATACTATATGAAAAATTGTACATAGACGATAATTTTACCTGTAAAGACAGAAGACTGTTTGAGTTTCTGGCGAACAAACTGACGTGCCCTAGGGTTGGGGCCTTTTTATATCAGTTTCTTAGGTCAAAGCCAAATATAGACATGTGTCTAGTTCATCTGTGCGCCAGAATCTCAAAGTGAGGCTTCGTAGTCTCTTACAGATTATCGTCTGGGTCTATGTACGTTATTACGTTGGTGCTTCTGCAAAATCAGCGAATTTACCCTCTAGAAAAATCTTTGGAATCTGTCTAATTCGTCTATTTACGCAACCTACCGAATGTACTTTTTGCTGATTTTAAGATACAGGGCAATGTATGTATAAGACGGTTCGTATTTGATAAGGGCGCAATCTGTATTAAATAGTATATAATTGTAATACCGAAAAAAATGGATTTAATCTCAATATATTTTAATAGAAAACTACTTTCAGTATAATTTAATTAAAACTTACTTTTAATACAATTTAGAGAAAATTTCAATTTTATTACTTGTACTAAAAAATTCTGTCCTAACAGCTATTTATAGTTTCTCACCCCCTCTCGCATCCACCACTTCAAAAAAAAAAAACCATAAGCAACAAAACACTTCCAAAATAAACAACAAAAAAACAAAATAAAACACACAGAAAACTACAACAAATAACAGAGTAATGCAACCTTTATCAAAAAGACATTTATTTGAAACTGTTGCAGTTGTTTGATGGCTGCTTTAGAATGAATTGACCTTTATAATTGACAACAGAAAAGACACAATATTACCGGTTTTCTGGAGTGACGCGTAATGTTGTTGAATATAAATAAATGCTTCTTCTTCTAATTGGAAGTCATGTAGAGCCTTGATATTGTCGTCTTGGAAGTATCAGTCCAAAATTCAATTTCCTCCGTAAAGACTTATACGGTGAAGAGAGATTTGTTTGATTATCGTGTATAATAGGCAAGAATCGTGACAAATTAAAATGTCTGATCTAATTTATTACCAGCTTACTGCTTTAATCTCGCCTGACGCTCCTGTTTATCACCTATTTAAAGAAAAAAATCAATTTCCGATGCATTTAGAGATAAAAGAATAGAAAATAACTTTTCGACAATATTCCTTCAAAACATAATCCACATTTCCGAAAGATAGTAGATTAAAATAATTAAAAAAGCTTTTCAATATCGCGATTGCGTGAAAAACGTAGCTCCAAGATTTAACTTGGTATAGAAGTTATGATATTGTTTCAGAGTTGACTCATTTTGTGCAAACCGACGCAGAGGCTACGACTGGCAGCTCTCGCTGATACAAATGTAAAAAGTGAGAAAATCGTGGGACTATAATGAAATCAAAATGCTCGTGGAAAGTTTACAAATATGGTGATAATTAGCTTGGAATATAATGACTGTCATTTATTCCCACACTGCTGCTTTTATCTCTAGTCAATTTCATTTTTCTTTTCCTCCCTTTCGAACAATCAATATTAATGAACTATTGACGAAATAATTCCATAGAAGAAAATGCGTGGCTAAATAAAAGTGAGGAAGAAATGTATTCACAATTTTAATTTTGTACAAATTAATAATTGTTATATATAAAATCTGAAAACATATATCATCATACTTTAAAATAAATAAAAACAACAACCTGTGTATTAAATATGCTAAAAGTATTCAGTGGTTATGTCACTTTTATGATATAAATTATTCATATCTCATAATATATTTATGAATCAAAATGAAATAATAAAAAATGAAATAAATGAAGTTGTATGAAAATCAATACAAAATCCTTCTCAAGGATTTTAGGAAAAGCCAAGTAACAAGAAGCAATATATTTAATTTTATCGTACATGCCAAAATTTTGAGAACAGTATTAGAATACTACCGAAAGTGCTTAAAAAGTGCAAATAAAGTTTGATCACGGTCCTCGTATTCATAAATCTTTTAAAGTTTTTAAGTTAGGAAAGATTACAAACCATTAGGAAAGAAGATGGCGGTGCCCTTTTGAAAGCCATGCAGCGGCCATAAACATTCAATATTAGTGTGATTTTTCGTATGACGTATGAGATTAGACTGAATGGAACAAAATTATTCACCTAGACCGATGGCTGAGGAATATGACATCTTTCCTTTTTTCGGCATCCTTGAAGTCGCGTGTAAATTTTTTTATATATGATAGGGCATACTTTGGTCTGTCAGACGCACGAGAGTGACTTAAAGTGTAATCAACCATTACATAAAGAATATAATGACATTAAGACTACATAGGATTATCCGTTTCGCTGTTTTCAAGAGGGAGCTAATTTTATATATTTCCACGTTGCTGACAGAGTTAAAGACATCAACGCATTGGCTCGTTGATTGGATGAAACTGATACATCATTGAATCTGACTGGCTAACTATGTCGAAATTTAAAGCGTTATTTATAAGCCGATGTGATTCTTGCTAAGGTACACATGGACTCACGTCTCTAAACTTACTTCTGGTTCAGTACCAACAAATGTAGACCCAGTTTTTTTTATAACATTTTTACCTCTCAGATCTTGTTGGTGATACGAGTTAGATTTAGGCATTCTGGTATTGATTTAAAGGTATTTGTTTATTATTTAGAACATCGGTGTTATGTTGTGGTTGATAGTGTGTATTTCAGAGATAGTACACAGTGAGTAATGAGGCATGATACGAAAGCAAAACATCTGACCCATTACACGGTTCTTGCTTACAGTTCAGCATCTCAACAATGCCTGATAAGCAATGACAAAACGTTCACCGTAAGTTTATCTTTGAATGTATTTTAGATTAGCATTTTATATATTAGGATTTGGACACAGTGGAACGTTCAGTACTAAGAAACAAATGTAAAGGTCATCTTGGAAAAAAATAAATGTGGTCTTATTCCATATGTAGGTGTGCGAATCGGGTCTATGTTTAATATATATATATATTATTATGACAAGGAACGAATTGATAAAGAAGCTGAAAATTGTATATTTAAATGGCACCTTTGGATTTCGTCTTCTGCTTGCTATGAGACAGGCATATTGTAACGAATTATAGCTTAGTTACCTTTATGTACTGAGCGTGGAGATTCGACTTCACCTTGAACTAATTAAAAATTGTAAAGCCCACATCTGGAGCCTGAAAGTCTACATACCTTTAAAAATCGCCCTAATTTCAGCCTAATGGGCGAAATAAATATTTATTTCTCCCGAGACAGTCTTATAGTCATAAATTTCTTGTTTTACCTGTAGTTACTGCCAAAGACATTCATAAACATAGTTGATAAATATTTTGTCAGATAGTTATTACTGATGTTAGAATATATAAGTTGTTTTTGTAAGTTTCTGTGTTGGCCAGAAGGGCTAATATTGGATTCTTCACTTACATTCAAGCACATGTTTTACCTTAGAAAGCAATGTATGCTGCGTACAACAAATTTAGTGTCTATCATTCAAGGCGAATCATTTTCTGAATCTAAGTCCACTAAACATGTTCCTAACATTGAAATTTAGTATTGTGATGCTAATAATATGTCGGACAATATTACGATTTGTGTGAGAGCTAGAGGCTAGAAACAGCTACACAGTGTAAAAATTGTTCATCGGAAGTCACAGCGTTAAAACTTGACACCGGGCAGTTACAGTGTTAAAAATGTACACTGAGAGTCACAGTGTTAAAACTGTACACCTCAGATTCACTGTGTTAAAAATGAGTCCTGTTAGGTTTGAAACAAGTTCAGGGATTCATCAAATTTGAGAAAATCCTTAGTTTGTCCTCAGAGACAAAAGAAGACAAAAATTAGGAAAATATATGGTGGCATGATTTATTTAATATATGATGATTTTTTTAAAAATGTTCAGTGAAATACTTGTAATTCATAATCAAGCAGTAAAATACATTGATAAATCCCAATCAGAAGATAAATGATGGAGACTTTTCCTGAATCAGAGCCAGTAATTTATTCTTGTACATGCATTTTTGAAAGCAGAATCTGTTCATAAAACGGTATATGTGTGATACATGGTGTGTGTGTGTGTGTGTGTGTGTGTGTGTGTGTGTGTGATTATTTACTTTAATTACCTTACATTTCCATGGGCACACTTTTATGTAGCTAATGTCAGAATTTATCTCAAGGATAAACTATTTTTTTCCTCCAAAATTTGTATATTCCCAATATATGAACTGTACGTTTTTTCTTCCCTCCGACTAATTTCTGAAATTATGTTTGATGCATTATCTATGAAATCACAATTGTATTACTAGAGACATCCAAAATGTATAACTTATTTGTGTAATCTGTTGCCAGACGAGATCGATAAATTGCTTCGAATTAGGAAGGCAACATAATTCGTCTGGGAATGCTCATTGAATAGATAGAAGTTTCGAAATGTCAGCTCTATTCATTGTATCTCCCTTTTTTACCAAATGAAGCTGACTAGTAAAATTCAAGATAGCTGAGTATACCCTGAAAAAGAGTTCGTTTATAAGTCGCTGGGACATTTGTTTGGCCCTGTTCTGCTGATTATTTGATTTCCTGAGAATATTCTTTGATAAGTCGTTGGGGAAACAAATTGCGGAGACAGAGTAAACGCAAGATGATAATGATTTAGACAAACCCTGTAATTCTGATCTTCTGCAGAAAGCCTCCGGAGCCTGAATATATCATCCTGAATATTAAGCAGAAGAACAGAAATGCTAAATATATTCATCATGTATAGATTAGACTTGACAATGAACACGATTTGCAAACTTGTTAATGTTGCATTTACACTTCTTATAAAATACATTAATTTAAAATAATCAAATCCAAGAAGGCAGCTGCTTAACTGTAATTCAGAACGAAACCAACATAAGTGTTCAAACGAACATAATATAGGTTATTGTAAGGGTCCTATTTGAAATCATGAAGGTTGTGCATTAGCAATTGTACGGATGCGAGTGGTGAGAATGGAGTTGAAATCTTACTTCTTGGTTTTAAAAAAAAAACATCGTATTTTGTAAATGTTCAGTTAGAGAACAGTGTATAATTATTTATCTTATACAGTTAAACAAGTCACTCATTGTTGATCATAAGCCCCAAGCGTGTCCTACAACCACCATCACGCTTGCCACCTATTTTCTATACCTTGATCGTTGAGAACGTAGGAGTGCAACTTGTCGAATACTACTTTGGCCTCAACGTCAGCTAAAAACTTGCATGAAGGGCCAGGTCTGATCAATCTGTCAGTTACGTAAAGCTAAAGCTATTCAGTTTGACTATTTTGCATACAATTTAAAAGTGACCTTGGAGATTATTGAACAGGATGTTGTTCACTAAACCTTGCATAGAACATATCCATTGAGAGTAGTGGCAATAGTCAGCTGAGTAAAATTTCTACTTTGCTTAATTATATCAGTTCGTGTGGCGCAGACATTAAAAATGAAAAACGCAATAAATCAGCCTAATTTGATATCCCCTTCTTGTACTCTTGAAGCAGGTTAGGAGCACGGGTGATCAGATAATAATCTGACATTACGGGTAAGCCAACGAAACATTCAATAGTGTGATATCTGGTCTCAAAACAACCAGGGATATTTCATTCAGCAATTCGAATGAAAAAACTCGTTCGAGTCGGTAACATTAGTCAAGATTACTCATTACTGAATTCAATGACGAGAACGAACACTACCCAAACTATCACGTTTTGTGATGGTCTATGAGCTTCAAGGACTGGCTGCAGAGTCAATAAAAGCGTTAAAAAAGAACCTTGTTCAGTCCAGTGTCTTGTAGAGTGTAGTTACACAGCGCACTATGTAAGCCACTTAGTTCGAAGCGATGTGTGAAGATATCCATTAAGGTATTTCCAAACAAAATTTCTAAATTCGGCAAGAATTATTGTTTTCCCTTGAGATTAGGATGGCTGCAGTGAAGCTGCGATTCTTAAAAATCTCAGCTCTCATAACATCTCATAAATGAAACCAGTGTTCATTCGGTATAGCCGTAGATTATCTCATGCAACCAATTGCAGACAGACATTCAACTACAAGACTTTACACACATTAATCAAAGTGGGTTCTCAAATATCCTTATCCGTCATTTCGTTCCAAAGTCTTGACGGTGTTTCAACTGCTCAAAAAATGGCGACCACAAAGATGGCTGTAAGAGCAAACCATTCTGTTCCAGTTACGACGAATCTCCCTGTTTAGAGAAAATGTCTTGTGAGACTTGGCAGGAAGACTATATCTCATACTCTAGAGACTGTCCAGAGGGGAAACTAGAGAACGATATAAATCGCGTGAAACAGGAGAAAGCTATCACATTTCCTGCGGCACGGCTCCGATTTTAACACAGATGAAAAATCTGGCACCCTTTTACAAACACTGTCTGTATCTAGAATACATTACTTGGCCACTCACACCAATCAAATTCACAGTCTTGACGCCAACAAACCCCGTTGTAGAAGCTACTAAAGCCTGCGGCGAAGTAGACTACTCAAACAATCATTGTGACAATATAACAATTAGGACAGCTAATACAAGAAATGAAACACTACCGAATTCCAATCCAAGAAACGATTGCCTAACCAGTGGCACCAGTGGACGTATAATCATTGTTCTACAGAAGATTCCCGACTCTCCTGCGAGAAACCGGCTACATGTCGTCAACCGAAGGAGTAGTAGACACTGGCGCCTGTGGTAACACATGCTCCAGATCAAGCAAGAAGATTAAAAATTCTACTAGACGTTCTAAAGAATCAAACGATCCATTCAAGTTCATTAATAAGTTTTGTGGTCTTGAGATCATGGATACTTGTAACTCCCCTTTGGTCGCACTTGGCAAAGCTCCTCAACCTTCAGAAATGTCTGATATCAATGTACAAAAATATGCCGAGGATAAAAAGCAAATATTTATAAAATTAGTAGTCTACCTAAGGAATAAAATCTAATAGGTGTTTGCTTTCAGAAAAACGTTTGAAAGAAAACGACATGGACAATCTTAAAACGTTGATCAAGTACATGTTTTTGAGAAATACTGATAACATTCTTGCACAGTCAATTTAATCTCATTACCAGTTTGAAGAGTGTAGCCTTGCATGTGTGGCAATATAAAAAAAGGTCAGTTTGTTCAACTGTCACGAATGAAGGAATCGAACAAATAAGTGTGAACTTAACCGTCGTATTAAATATTGACCTTTTGATTTGATTTGCAGCTATAATGGCTACCATACACCTTGGGGCCGTACAAATATATAAAGAAATATAGAAAACTTTGTTTGAAAACAAATCTTTGACAAGTTGTGTACATGCCTGCATCCTACCACATGATTATATTTGCCATCAGATTTAAAAGTTGATATCTTCAACTTTACCAGAAAGTAATATTCCCAATGATGGAAACTGAATATGGCAGGTTGGGAAACGTCAAATGTGAGAGCTGATTGTTTTGACAACGACCAGGATCCAGCACCTCTTTTAACAAAGATGCTCTACAATGTTGCTGGGGAAACGGTACCAGATACTTCGACTATTTCTAAACATAACGAAACATGGTATGACGATGGATGCAAAGGCGCCATCAGGAGCATGAGAAAGGTCCTTCAACATTTCAATGTCATTCTAAGAACCGAAGATCTCAATAAAAACAGTATATACCGAGCTAAATCCCGTTATGCCAAGAGAGAGAGAGAGAGAGAGAGAGAGAGATTCTTAATTTTTTTTATCTAACTCCCACACCTCTATTAAATAGAAATGTGGTATGGTAAGAAAAGTGATTTTAACAAATATAAGCAGCTGTATTAGGCAATAAAGCATTTAAAGAAATCTGCTGCAATTGTAGAAATCCAAGATACACTGGCCGAAACATTCTCCAAACGCGTTTTGCAAGGGAATTATTTAGAATAATCCGAAGTGTTAGAATGTTTTGAAAGAAAAGGTTACTGTACATTTGAGTCTGTAAATGCTGCCAATTACAAAAAGGAGTTACAAGACTCTCTTGGTAGAGTCCATTTCAAGTGTCAGCAGCAGCAAATGCTATAGACCATACATATCTGAAACACCGGAAATAGCGCTAAATGCACTGCTACACATTTTCGTTGATACCAGTACCCAAACCTGGAAAGGACCAATCAACATCTCGAACCATAGCATTAACAAGCTGCAGTTGCAAACCCATGGAGTGGATGATAAGCGTCAAATGACTCTGACATCTCGAATTCAACAAACAACATATCAGACGTTCACTGCGAAGTCAGATGCCAGAGAAGCACAATAGACTATCTTGTCAGACTTCACTCATTTGTTAGAGATTCTTTTCAAGGAAGGAACACGTGGTTTCTGTCTTTTTGTAACTTGGAGAAAGCTTATGACACAACATAGTAGTACGACTTTCTGAATGACCATCTCAACCTAAGTCTAACTTTATCTCTACAGGACAGAGTTACGGTATTCATCACTCTTGCAGAAATCTATTTTCATGAGATGGGTGTACCTCAGGGCAGCATACTATCGATCCACCCTACACCATGAAGAAGAGCTTGAAGGTCGGTTAAAGGTCGAATACAGAAGCACATACACCACGTTCAAAAGTAGGTTGAAAAATATTTGTTTAAATTGTTACAATCTAAAATGAACTGTACATTTATTACTACTGATTATCAATTATAGATTTACGGTTGGCTGATTTCTGTTGTAGACAATATCAGAATAACAGGGCTTATATTCGACCATACGTTAAGTTATTTTTCACATTTTAGATATATCAGGGACACATGTTAAAGATCTGAATTTAATACGACTCGTGGCAAGCAAAGATTGTTAAGGAGATCGAAGGGTCTTGTTCTTGTTATACAGGCCATTAGTAAGATTCAATCTTGACTATGGCTCTGTTGTGAACGGATCAATTATAAATCTTACATTCAGTTGCTAGATCCGATATGCAGTCAAATATTTAGACGCTGTATCAGACAAATGAGAACTTCCTCTTCTGAAAACCACTGTGATGAGCCAAATAAAACATTCCTTATTCTTAGACGCAATAAACTAGCACTTTATTATGTTACTAAACTAATCTTCTAATCCATCTAACCCGCTTATAATGTTGTGTCTAAGTACCAAAACTGCATATTCTCAGAAACGTTTTGAGGGATTGCGGTTTATATGGCAAACTAAAATCATACTTGTTAAACGAATTCTAAAGGCGTTACCTGTATCTTAATATTGAAGTCTTGTTACCTGGAAACGATATAGCCATTATTGTGATGAAGCTTCAGTTAGTCACTTTGACATTAAAATGGGGGAGGACTGGGTTCATGGCCATATTTGTCTAAGATATTCGTTATGTTACGAATCTATGGTCTTCAACTAGGTAATATAATTTGTATTTTCCTTGAACACAAAGTAAAAATGATTTTTAAAAAATTTAAAAAAGAGTTTACTTTATGTGAATTAAATCCGATATAGCCCTAAACGCCCAAAATTATTCAGTATTAAAAATGAATTCCAGTGTTATTCCGAATGAATTCCCATACTGAATGTGCTGATGTACCAATACCCTAAATAGTATTTACCTGCTAACAGTATTGTCGTATCACAATTATATAATCCAAAATTGTCCTCGAATGAATTCGCAAAATTCTAAGATGGTAATTTAGACCTAGAATCAAAAAACCCTTTGTAATTCCAAAAGAAAATTGAAAAAAAATTAAATCCTCAAAATTAGAACACAGCTTAATTGATTCTTCTAAAGACTAGTGTTAATATAAGAATTAGTAATTCTCAAATGAACAACAACAATAACAAAACCGGAACGAGGGCCATTTTCCCATCAGATTCATAAACAACTTGTCCGTTTAACATTGCTAATTTTTAAATCAACCAAAAATATGAACCCAACATAATGTTTACCACCAATTAATAACAATCTTAATATATCGTCTATAATCAGAGAGAAATAATGTTAGCTATATTATTTATAAAACAAAAAAAAAAAAAAAAAAATATGATAGCAAAATGTAGCTATCGATGTTGTATGCGTAATAACGTGTTTAAGATGTCAATAGACCCATCATCAAATATAGGTATCAAAGGAATTTTAAAACTTAGTTTTACATTTTCTCACGATTCATAATTGTCTTCATTATTATCACATGGTCTTATACCAGAAAAGTGTTAATACTGTACAGGTAGCATTAATATCATGCCAAGACAGCATGAGAAGAAAAAAAACCATTCCAATAAAATATTTCAACATTTTTGGCTAATAAATGGCACATATTTATCTGCTCACAAATGTTGATGAAATGAAAACTATTATCACAATTTACCACCAAACAAGTAACCCCGTTCTTACTGATTGAAAAACTGTTGAGGTTTACAATTAGTAAAGATGAAATAAACTTTAGCTCCAGAATTGTAACTCAATACAAGCACATATTTTTCCTACAGATAGATGAGGAGTTCTTGATAAAAATAGTTACTTTTCTATCTTATTAAAAATTATGTGAAAAACAGACCAGTACAAATGTTAAAATCATTAACCCAACAGTTTGCAGGTAAAGTCGAAATCCTATGCATAATGTTCAATGTATACGTGCTGAATATTACATAATATCTCCAGTGGAAATTAATTTAGTATACCTACCGATTGATTGCCTTTCAAACACAAACAAATCCCTGTATTCTTCATCCATCTCTTCGTCCTTATTATTTCAGATTTAACATTAACATTCCTTACGGTTGAGGCTCCCACTATGAAACTGAAGTAAATTTTTCAATTTTCAAACAATCACAATGTATGTATGTATGTATGTATGTATGTATGTATGTATGTATGTATGTATGTACAGAGAGAGATATAGAGAAAGTCTATCTTTCTGTTCTCACTCACTCTCTCTCTCTCTCTCTCTCTCTCTCTCTGTACAGAGAGAGAGAGAGAGAGAGAGAGAGATATTGGTGACTTATCGATGATAAACTATGTGTCAGACTGTGGAGTGGTATTCGGATCAGTATGAAAGTGGGAAAATTGACTTTGGGGAATTCCTAATATAGTGGAATGATAGATTTCTACAATTAGAAGAGCCGAATGATAGGACTTGAATCAGTTTGTATTAATCTCATTTAATTTCAGATTGTATTATCATCACGAGAGGCAGTGTTAGCGGGGATGTGTAAGTGTGTACATTATCATCACGAGAAGTAGTGTTAGCGGGGATGTGTAAGTGTGTATATTATCATCACGAGAGGTCGTGTTAGCGGGGATGTGTAAGTGTGTACATTATCATCACGAGAGGTAGTGTTAGCGGGGATGTGTAAGTGTGTACATTATCATCACGAGAGGTAGTGTTAGCGGGGATGTGTAAGTGTGTACATTATCAGTGTATTGTATCAGTAAATATAATATTGTCTGTTTATTTTCTTTGCGTTCGTCGATTGAGTGATTATCACCTGTACCAAACATTCACCCTACTCTACCTTAAGTATTTCACTAAGAGTAGGGGGAATTCGTAACACACTGGTCAATTCGTTTTGTGGTGTGACTTTTTCTTGGGTATATTCAATGCTGCGATGTTACAAATTGTGTGTTTCTACTAGACGTGGTAATTCGTCGATGTATTTCAGAGTTTGTAGATGCGTAAATTATTTCCAAATACTTTCTTTAAAAGTGCTTTGAATATGTTTCACGGCACCGGCTTTTTAATTGTTAGAAGATAATTACTTTTTCTTGGTTATGATTTTATGTTTGCCATCACATATGGTATTGACCACTTTGATGTAAGGCTGTAATGTAGACTTTAAAAAAGCTACCGATGCTGATTTTCAAAATACATCAATAGCAAAAACCAAATATGATATGCCTGAAGCACACATGAAAACTTCTCGCATGCAAAATACAATTAACAACACACAGAAGACCAAACTATGTAAAATAAATATTGTACGGACATAAAAGAATTCATCTCTCTTCCCTATTAAAAACACACTATAATGCTTACAAACAGACCTTTGGTAAGGGAATGATTTCTTTTCTAAACAACAAAGACACACAAGTAAATTCACCAAATCTAAAAATACACACTATTACACACAAGGATAAGAAGTGTTTATAGACACATCGCTAAGCCAGTACATAAAGGGAAAATTTTTGATATGGGAAAAGACATACACAAATAAACACATAGGAACCCAGTTGTTTAGTTGATTGATTAGTATATTTTCTAGTGATTCTGACAAGGGCCGCTTGTTTCTCATGTGCACTTAGTATCCGCATCCTCCCAGATCAAGTTCCACAAAATCACCGTCAACTTCATCAATCTAAATTGATGTAGATGGGTCTGTGCTACGTCAGAGTCCCATTTTTCCGTTGGAGGTTAAAGGTTGTTTCCCTTGGTAGCTGAGGTTGTATTTCTGAATGTGGTTGCTGCTGGTGAAGTTCCAGGTCCTATTTCTTTGTCCGGAGTGCCCTTGTTCTTTGTTGGGTTAGTGCCCCACTCACCACGTGTTTCACCGAATAGATGATTTTTAGACAACTTTCCTCTTTTATGTCTCTTCTTGCCCTCTTCGACTTCGTCTTTCATGCATTTATTCGTGCATGGTTGTCCTCTGGTCCCATTGAGTATCTTGATCAGATTTAATCCAGGAGGTGGCTAACATATTCAAGGTGCATTAGAGTTTCACCAAACTTTCCAGCCTTGTCCTTCTCCATACTTCTTTTATGGTCAACGATCGGTAAGCAGACTGACTGACAACTTACTTTATTAACGTCACGTTCACCCATTAGGTTATGCCCCGCAAGTTAATGCTTGCAAAGAAAGGTACCCAAATTCTTGTAGGGTGATAAACAAATAAGTTATGTCACCCTAACACTCTAATGCACGCAAAGCGTGCTACTTAGTTAATCGTCAGGTGAGTAAGAGTCACACACTTGACGACATCCACGTTCCGTGCAAGCACCCTCTTCGGGGATTTTAGTTAATGCTACAAGTGGGAATAGAACCGCGCACTTTTATTTTGATCTCTGGAGGTGGCCGATGAGGACTGGACTGTCAGGGCAGCAATGTCACTGGTTGGTATAACTCCATCCGGGGATCATTGTATTTAAAGGTGTCGTCTTGCATTTGTTTTTGAAGATAGAATAATTGCTTATGGTAATGTGTTGAGAACCGAGAAAGAGAGATTTGACATAGGTTCGTGACCCTAAGTTGTCTCCTCAGTTGAATCCTCTCCTTTCTAATTATTTATCTTGTTTATGGATAGGTTTAATCGGTGCCGCTTTGTGTGACTAGGCCAGATGGTTATAGACTTTAACCACCTTATATCATCTAAGGTATTGGGGTGGGGTGAGGTTGATCATATAAACAAAACTGTGCTTCAACTGACATTATATATTTTATATGATTTGCAGTCTTGTGCGACCGTATAATTTCTAATTTTGGGGTCGTTTTTTCTAGAGTCTGAATATACATCCCAGTTTGTTTGTATCCCATACCGATTCAAAAAGCAAAAAGCACAAATGAGAAAAAAGATGCACAAATCTTGGTCAGTTCATTTATTGATTTATAATTAAAAACCTGATTGTGCCCTGGTGGAGCCCTAACACCGTTATCGTCTGCGGGTTCTTTCCAAACAGAACTTTTCAGTGCAAAAGACGACCATGTTTGCCATTCATTTCAGTTCCTGGACAAGTCCATGTTCAGTGATGGGATGTATGCACAAGTGCACATTAAGGTCTCACTGGATAGTTTCGTATTTTGACCCCCCTAAGTTTTAAGGTAGAAGGCATGAACCAAATTATCACAAGCCTAGCATTTATAAATTAATACATAGGCTAAACCTGTAATGTGATTTAGATTTACTTTGAGTTAGCCTTGGAAATGGGTTGGTTTGTTGATGACTGCCTGTCACAGTTAGACGAGCATTGGAGATCAAATGCATAATTTGGGTTGCAAATGAGCAGCCGACATGGCTTACGTATTTACGTGTGTCATCTACAGAGGTAAATATCTAAAATCTAGATGGTTGAGGGGTGATGAAAGTATGCTAATTTATTATAGTACTAGTGAACTTTATTCATGCATAAGGCACATACTGATTCTTTTACCTGCCTTATCACAGGAAAATATTCAAAAAAGGTATTTCCTGTCAAAAATGAATGTAACATTTAGGGGTTGGTGGCAGTGTTGATTCAGTATAAAAACCACCAATTGCTTCATGAATTAACCTGATTGCTGCAGTCAAAATCTCACATGTATGCGCTTTCTACAAATATCATTAGTTTGTTTTTATTTGTATCTTCAGTGTACAATTATTCTCATTTTTCTGCAATAGGTCATTGTCGGATGAAAATTCACCAGAAAAACTGTCCAGTGAGACCTTATGTACATAGAAGATAAAGACGATATCGTCTGCTTCCCATATTTACAATGCCAAATCAAGCAAAGGAAAAGAATGACAACTACAAATTTGCCTTTCACGTCATATAACTGGCTGTGTAATTTTTATGTACATATGTGTAAAAGGATAGGACAAAAGTTTAAAATCTCAACATTATGATAATTAACGGAATAATTCGGCAGTTACCGAATAAGACGAACTATGTCACAATGTTTTCTGTGATAATCAACTCGCCTATAGTGTACGTAACATAGCGCCATGTTAGCAGGGAAAAAAGTCTGTTCAGCATGAAAGACGCAGAGAATGCCAATGTTATGACCTCTCCGGTCACATTCAGGTTAGAAATTATAAATCAATGAATGAATTGATTAAGTTCTGTGCACTTTTTATCACACGAAATATATCAGTTATTGAAATCGGTAGGGGGTACAACAAACCGGGAGGTATATCCACACTATAAACATTATAGTGATTCTCTTATATAGTTATTCTAAATGTGTAGCTGGGTATTGATGGTTATGGCTTAGGGCCACATTATAATTCCAATTTTTGGGGTTCAGATTACATACTTCTACCACATATATTGTTATTGGTTCAGTAGTTTGCCACGTTGTGCTGTTGGACCTGATAGTCTTAAGATCACCTTGTACTTTTAACTGCTGTTTAAGGAGGTTGATTAGTTGGGCAGACTTATTTAGGCACCAGTTCAAGGAGGTGTTTAATTAGAGCGATTAAGAGTGGAAGGGCAGAATGATTATTGAAATATTTAATCCTAATTTTGTAAGACGTATATAAATTATATATTCTAAAGCATACTTTTGTAAAGTTGTCCTGTTACTCAGTGTTTTAGTTAAGAGACGATCCTTTCAGTCTAACTTAACAGGCTAAAGGGCGACCTCCTCATCAGGAGTTGGGCTCTCCCATATTAACGCCGTCACCACTAATGGATGACCATCTTTCCCTTCCAATGTACATTTGGCGCCTCTTGCCCCGTCTAGACTATGGAAATTATCTATATTAATTAGCGTTATGTTAATTTCATTTGGTGAAAATTGGGTTTTCAGCTCCTGGTTTAAGCAAATTAATTACTGTTTTGTCACTTTAACTACTTTGTTGTTTTATGCATGGGGCAAAATTTTTCCGTTTCTTCATATTTCTGAAATCTATTCCAGGATAGTTTGGTATATTCTATTAATATCTTTGCTGCCTGCTTTAAGTAATTCTGGTTTGATTGGTGGAATTTTCAGTTCTATCTGTTTTCCTTGGAATATTGTTTTATGTATTAACTCGTTGAAATATTCATTAATTTCAATTGTTTTAGCAGTGGGACAGTGGGGGTAGTTGGTACTTGCTGTATTGTTGCTCGATAGGAGCCTTCCTACACTACTTGCTAAGGGAGGTGTTCGAGTTCTTAGTGTTGTTATAATTTTTATGTCGTTAGGGTTTATCAGTACTGGGGCCCTGATTGTCTTACATACTTCAATTTGGATGTTGTACAACTTTTCAGCTTTTTTTTATACTATTGTCCCATTCCCTTTTCCATTGGTGGTTAGTTGTGTTTATGATGATGTTATATATTTCCTGGAAGCTGAGGTTTAGAGGCAGTGCTTCTGGTTCATTTAGCTTGTTATATGCTTCTTTGCCTGCCCTTCGTTACTAGGAATATCTATATGAGACGGAACGCGCATGAATTGTGCAGTATGGTTATTTTGTTCCAGTGTTTTAAGGGACATGTACACTTCTTTCAACAGATTTTGTTACTATACGAATTACAAGATTCGACTGAGTGCAGCGCACTGAGGTAGTCGCTGATTATTACTGCTTTGGAAGTTTTGTATTCATGAAGCTATTTAATGGCTTAAATTACAGGCCACAGCTCTACTGCTTAAATGGAGCAGTTATCAGGCAATCTCGCCCCGAATGTAATACTCTACCCAGGGATCACCGTAGCTGTTGAAGCTCGTCCTAGGTTTTGGAATTTGAAGCCGTCTGTTTAGATTTATGTGTATCTCTGGTAATTAATATCTACGAAAAAACATTTGCAATTATATTATAGGTTAGCCTTTTATGAATCCACACTTTAAAACCATAAAATTTATTTTGCGGATATTTCAGGTAATTGGGACAGGGAAGGACAATTATACAATTCCTGCCTCTACTTTCTGTATATTAGGCTCCTTTTTGGAGGTCATGGACCTCCCCTAACGAGATAAATTTGGGACCAAGTTATGTCTGCAAGACTGATTGCATATCTTGATGATAGTCATAGTGGGATACGATGGGTCGTGGACAGCCGCATACTTCTAGAGTGTTGGTCTCGACGACTAAGGTGTGGTTCCACTGCTATTACCTGTGGTTCTTCCCCGGAGGTACATTTGAGAGCCCCGGGTCAGATAGTTAGAGCTTGATGTTGAATTCGGTCATGCTTTTTATTTAATAATGTTGGATTAGCTGAGGAATATGTCTGGCATCTATAATCATTTTTTAAAGTAAATTAATGTACATATAGTGTGAAAAGTGTGTCCTGCTCATCCCAAACTAATTCCTTTTAGACTCTTCAAGAGGTTATGGTCATGTCCACACCCTCTCACAGGATTATTCGTCTGAACCGTGTAAGGTGTTGATCAAATATCATCCCAGGAGTTTAGTTGCTTTTTCGAATTCGATTAAGTTGTTATTTTAATACATTTCATATGGATTTATACAATCTTGGTTTCTAACAGTGCTTAAATAGTTTTCCGCGAATGTAGTCCAAAAACCCATCTATTTTCCTATTCCCTAAAACCGTCCAGACGGTTCTGCATCTCGTCCACCACCGCTTTACTGAATGGATTACCCGCTTTCCAAAATGCACAGTCGTCGGCAAACTGCAACAGGTCAAGAAGGGATGCATCAACGGACTGGTATAGGGTATTAATCATCATGTTGAAGAGAGTGCTACTAAGTACACTGTCCTGTGCAGTACCATTCTCGAACTCGCATATTTCTGGTAATTGGTAGCTTGAACTTTTCAACTTGTTATGAAACTTGTATCCATTTGTGCATTCGCCCTTCAAATCCATCATGGCTATGTTTGGCAATTAATACTTTAGTACATATCAGCTCATTAGCTGTTTCTAAAGCACGGAACACTTAATTACGAGAGTTTGTATAGAAGAGGCATCGTCACTCATGTAATTGTATAACGTGTATCATGTAAAAAGAATCTCTTAGAGATGCCAACATATACCTATAAGTTGAAGTTACTCGTTTGTAATATCAGTTTTATTGTACATATTTGTCAGTTGAGAAATGAATTACTATGTAATTGTAACGAATGATTTACATATTAATTATACTAATGTTTTCAATTAGTGTAGAAATAATTATGAATGAGTTATTACCTAGTTAAACTAGATAGTTTAGTTGTTTGTGGCTTGCTAACCTGGTTTTCAGGGTACCAGGATATCGCTTGTGTAAATCCGGACAGGCTAGTTGTTGTACTATATATACCATGTTACAGCGAACAAGCAAGTAAGAGAGGTTATTCAGTCATGTGTGGATATGTATTTGTTTCTTGTGTAGATTTTGTTTCTTGTGTGGATGCAGAACTCTATCCTGTGTTGACATGTAATGTTTTCCCTGTGAGGGTGCGCATACTTAACTTTGCTTTGGCTTACATAATTTCGTCCTGTGTGGATCAGTATTGTTCTGTTACATACCTTGTTATGAGACACTCCTATATATACATGTTATATTCCCTGTCCGTGTGAAAACTAGAATTGAGATACACTTTCATAAACATAGTACTCTTGACACGTTTCCGTTTTAATTTAGCTTGAATTTAGTGGTTGATTGATGTAAAGCTCATTTATTGAATGAAGAGTTAACAATGTGAATTTGTATATGATTTGAAATAGAGTAAATGTTACGTTTAATAACATGCATTTGTGTGCAGTTGCTGCTTACTCCCCTTGTACACAGGTACATACAGAGGCCTATTGTTATTGTAATAGTCAAGTTGTGACGGCCAGCTCCCAGTATTTATTTTAACTGTTCGATATTCTAATCAAGAGTATGGGTCTTGAGGAAGGCAATCACCCCCCGAAGGGCTCGTTTGAATTGGCGTCGCTGACGAACGTCGCCAGCCCACCTTCTATTTTCCTCTGGGGCCTGTGCTTAAAATAGCATGTTGTATATTATTGTTTGGAATATGATTCAATTGTTCATTCAAGTACGTCTCCTGGAGTCCTATACTATCAAGTTTAGGTTTTTCCAGATTTATTCTGTGGATTAGTTTTGAGCTATTTCGATTGATTACCCGGCAATTCCATTGTAGAATTCTCATCACCTTGTTTGATTCCATATCGGGTATAATGGAATTAACTTTTTAATTTGGGCATAGTCACCCTTAACGTTTAGTGACATATTATGATACAGTGTTCATCAGGGAGTAGTCTGAATCTATCTTAATTCATTGTTAAATCCAGTTAAACTGTTATCGACATGGACCTACATATGTCGGTGCATAATGCACCATGATGGCCTGGTTCTATGCAGTTTTATTTAAGGAGTAATCATCAGAACAACACAGACCCCGATCACGTCTATGAAGTTTGCTGTTGTACACAACTTATAAGCGAGTATTTACAGAAAATATTGTACTTATATCAAATGAATAAATAGAAACATCTACAAATCATAATGAAAGTGTATCCAAAGATCAGCAGGGAAAATTGGTATCCTAGATCAACGAGGGCAGAAAATGAACTTCACAAAAACCCATTTCATCTTTTATAATGAGTGGCATTGAATGCTACGTTTAAAGCATCAAATAAACTTCAGACGCTAAAACATGTAGACTTGAGCTTATCTCGACAAAAGCTGGTCTATTTTAGGAAAAGTTTTCTATTAAAAATTAACCGACATTGAATATAAGTTGCAAAGATATAAAGTGTATGCACTGTATTTTGGGAGTGGGTAACTTAGAAAACAACAATTAACGGAAGGGAATATTGTGATGTGATTTAAAATGTATGCTTTGATGGTAATATAATTTTAATATCCCAATTACCTACATATGCATACAACATTCATCACTTAGAAATTATTATTAATATTATTATTTGCATTTCCTGTTGCTTCTGTCAGTCGTATTAAAAAAAGACACTAACAGGTAATTCTTCATGTATCTCAGAAGTCTTACATTGTTTTGGAAACAAGATGGGCTGTACTAGATCATCATAAGCGAGCCAAGTGTTTCTATTTGGCTCAAGAAGAACCATGGTTTGATGTTTAATACTTGGGGGATGACGTTTCTTATAGATTTATTTCTAACGGTGACTTAGCTTTATTTCAAATGATGTGTTACATGCTAGAACATATATGTAATTGGGAACTTAAAACGCCAATATTTATGCTACTTATTTCTATCAGTCATTGAGGCTTACTCGTTTTTGCCTCCTAAATGTTGGTTTTGATCAGTAATTACATGCAGTAGGAATTAATAAACTGAAAACAAACGATTTATGTAACCATCGCTTTTTAAAAGAACGCTTTGACATGTTTTCATCGTGTACAAAAATCTGTGAAATTTAGCAATTTTTCTGACAGAAGAACAATACATTGGAATGGATTCATTTCACGAACGACAGTGGTTGTTAGGGGCGTTAGTTGACATCTTCTTGTATGATAATTTTCTCTTTGATCCTTGGCTTCCATACAGTGTTATTAGAAATATAAAGTCAGGTAACGATTTGTCTATTTTCTTTCTTGGCGGATGTTTATTTTGTTGTTATTTATATTTTTTTGAATTTTTTGGCAGCAGTTTTTTTTTTCTAGATTAAAGTACCTTCTATTTGCATACTAGTATCACTACAGATACAAACAATACAGATTTATTTCATAAAGACTGAAAGATAAAGAATACTACCATTGATAGCTTAAACTACCTAGAAGTGAATATGGTTTTGTTCATTTCTTTGTCTTTCTTATAAAAGAAAGATAACACAAAGACATCTGCAGTAGATGTAGCAGCAGAAAAGTTTACAATACTAGAAGTAATTTTAGTTTAGCGATGATGGTGGTAGCAGTAGGAATATAGCAGTTTTTATTTATAACTGCTGTTGCTATTATTGTAATATTGGCGACAAGTTACATGTACATATGTTAATACCGTCAAATAGGATTATATATATAAATTTCCCTAGATGCGTATTCATCCTAAATACCAATATTTCAAGCATTAGACCTAATTGCAGATCATTATAAAATATTCATTGCTGGTCGCATTTTTATCAGAGAGCTGTTGATGGAAATCGTAGCTATTTAAAGGTTAATACACCAGTTTTTATTTGTTTCTTCTAAATGCTCATTACATTATCTAGATTATGGTTTGTTTTCGGTAAAAGTATGAATCCCTAAGAGCTACATTGCTATAGGTTTAGTTATTTTGTGTATTCAACCCATTTTAAAAAGGTTAGAAATTGAGCTGTGTGCCTATTATTCTATTTTGTTAATCTGATACATTACTTTCACGATTCGCAGCCCTTCAGCATGCCCTGTTTGGTTAATTTTCATAAATATTCCAATAATAATTAAGTGTTAAGAATGTATTTTCTCCACTCAAAATTTAAGCAAAAAAGCCCACTTTATTAGTTGAAAATTTAAATGAAAACACCGCACAGTTCAAACAAGTCATCTGTATTAATCACCCATTTGACAGTTATTGACCATCGAGTGGTACGAGAGGTGTTGGAGTTAGGACAGAGCAATTGTCTCCAGGTGCAAAGCTTAGCTTTTATTTTTACTTTTTGTTTCTCTTTTGCAGCTCAAATTTTCACAGTTTTTAAACTTTAACTTATTGTAACGGCGGAAATTTTCAGAAAACTTGTATTTAGGAGTTGGGGCTGGGAGAGGGGAGGGAATTGTAGGAGGTCTGCAAATAACATAAAAACTATTCTTTGTAGCAAAGTTGGGGTGCCACTAAACAGCACTGTCCCCAAACGTCTCAAACCCTCGAGCCGCCACTGCAACACATTACCTGACGAATAATATTTTATATGTAAATCATGTTGAAAGATTTAAAATTAACATACAGCAATTAGTTATAGGAGACAATGTTTGAAAAATCAAAACAATCGTCCTCATCGACCGAAAACGAGCAAAAATGTATACAATTCTTCCAACTGTTTGTAATGTGTGATGAAGGGATCGAATGCTGTATAAACTATCACACAGTTATGCCAGTGTCTGTTTTTTGTTGGTTTAAGTATTTCTTACATATGGGAAAACAGCTGCATAATGCATGGTCGGTAAACGAAACTAAATTACCCCTTTAAATTACTTCATAGTCCTTAAAATATTCTTGCTTTATCATTTCTCACCTGTCATCCTTTTGCAACTGATCATGAAGTTAGCATACGGTGCAAAAGGAATATCCCTTATTAGTGGAAAACTGCCGCTTTTTCTGCCATATATAATTCTTGCAGTTGATATAATCTTTACAAAGAATTTTGAATATCGGGAGCCATGCTTGCTCACTGTTTGTGTGAATGTCTTATTTAGTGCAGCAAATATGTGTGTGCAAATTGCCCGTTAGTAATAAATGCGACATTTACTTAAGGTAGAAACATTCTTGCAGATTCAAACTGTACTTTTGTTTCCAGGGAATCCTGATGGATATATGTTAGAAATGTTTGCGTCACACAATGCATTATGCATTGGATGCGTGATGTTGACATCTAAGACAGTATTTGTAAATAAAGTGCGAATACTAGCTGGCAGTGAAATTTAAAAAAAGTGAAATCATGGACATCAGAGTAAAAAAGCGAAAACTAAGTACAACCCTTAACTCTTACCTGTGAATCACTTTAATTGAATTAACTGTAATGGAAATAGCATTCTGTATGCAACAAACATACCTGTATATTATGAATATTTAATTGGCATTGTTTGTTAGTTAGGTTAATTTATTATTTATTATATGCTATTGATAACGTAACGTTGTATGTTGGAATTGACCTGAATCATTTTTTTTTTAATTCAGCAACTACTACATAGCTAAAATATTATTTATGTGTATGAGTTTAATATTAGGATCATTATTAATAAAAGTAAAATATGTTTTGTGGTCTGTGTCTAGGTTATTGGATTCCACTGCAAATATACCTGGCCTACCTGATGTATTCCACATTCCATATCATAAGTTTAGTAACAGACCTCTAATTATAACTAAATTTTATTTACAAACATGTGGAACCTTCTAAAATGAAATTTTCCATTAGGTACGTTTTTTTAAAAAAATAGAAAAATCTAATTGCGACCTAATGTCAGGTAGAGGACTATAGAATATTCTTAATGGAAACATTATTCATTCGTGATTTAAGATATTAGCAGAATCAATTGTATATATTGTTGTGTCCATTAGTTCATTTGGGCTGGAATTTATTTATTCAAATAATGTATTCACTGGAAATGCAAAGTGCCCTTCAGCAAATAAGATCCTTAGAAACAGACATGAATTTAGAGAGAAAATTTAAATAAAGATATATTCTTGGATTCTATAATCGCTCTCCAACTAAAGACTATTGGCGCATCACCACTACACGGGCCACCACATGCACATCAGCACATCCAGTGTTCGATTTAATTTGGGTTTCCACTAAAAAATTAAGACCTTTAATCATTAGGCCATGTGTCTGTAATTCTAGGGTTATTTGGGATTTAATTCGCAATGCTGCAAGTTCTTTGTTTTACGTTTCACTTTGTATTCAGGGCAATACATTATTTGCTGAATTTTGCAAATCTTTTTTCTCCTCACTCTTTTCTATTACTTATTTAAAAACCACACACACACACACACACACACACACACACACACATATATATATATATATATATATATATATATATATATATATATATATATATATATATATATATATATATATATATATATAATCATTATATTAGTATTATCAAGCATTCACCTGTAAAAACCAGGAATTGCACTTTAAGTTCTGTTTTGGTGTATATTTGTAATTTCTTTTCTATTTTTATATTATAAATAAATTCATCAACTTGAGTTTTCGAAATATTGTATCCTACTATCATGTTACTTGAAATATTACTAAAACAAATGAATGTGATGTAATTAACAAATCTGATCAAACGGAATGAAGATCTACATGATGTGTACATTCGTTACAAAACCTGGCAAACGGAATGAAGATCTACATCATGTGTACCCTCGTTACAAAACATAGGAAAAGGAATGAAGATCTACATCATGTGTACCCTCGTTACAAAACATGGCAAAGGTTCTTAGCATTGAGAGGAGAGCACAATTTTATAATGTCAAATTCAGCAGGTATTCTTAAGCCAATCGACATAGAATTTTCAGTACAACCTACATGCGTACCATATTTATATCGATAGTGACACTAAATTAAGTACTGTTTTGCTTTTAATAGGACCACGTAAACGTCAATGAATTAATTACAGAATGTGCAGTTATGGTGTTGAGATTTCATTTTAGACAATGTACTATTTATATAGATTTTATGAAGATTGATTTTTTAAATTTAACATTTAGAAGCCCTATATTATTTGAAAATCCAAAAGGTAGAATATGTATCCATTTTGAATCATTATATTGGTAACTTTTCTGTCAAAAGTAATTCTCTACATATCTACACGATCCTTAAATGTAGTTGCGTTTTCTCATATGCCACCTATAAATATGGTACATGAATAACCTTCTGTTCTTTTATATTTCACATGTTCATAGTAATATCGTAATAATTATTCATGAAGGCTTCAGTTAGGGTAACGTCTTTTATTACTCTTCCAAGCACTTGGTAATGCAAAATAAATCAAATACAACCCACTAAAATATAGACTGATATTTTCTTGAACTCTACCTGCGTTAGAAAGTTGCAACTGGTAGTGACTACATCATTAACAAAGAAAACATCCTTTGTATACCAAAGTTTATAGAATACAGCTGTACCATTTCTTTTAATATATTTGTTGTACCACAATGCCAACAATAACATACCAGGGATTGCGTTGGAGTAATCATCCATTTCGGACCATTTGAGATAAAACAAAATGCGAAAACATTGTAATTGTGCTTTGTGATCTTACCTCATTTGAAAGAGAATATTATCACCTCCAGATTTTTCTAATATACCCATAACAATATGTTTTCTAATGTACTTACAACAATATGTTTTCTAATGTACTTACAACAATAGGTTTTCTAATGTACTTACAACAATAGGTTTTCTAATGTACTTACAACAATAGGTTTTCTAATGTACCCATAACAATATATTTTCTAATGTACCCATAACAATAGGTTTGCTAATGCACTTACAACAATAGGTTTTCTAATGTACCTATGGCAATAGGCTATTTAATGTACCCATAACAAAATGTTTTCTAATGTACCCAGAACAATAGGTTTTCTAATGTACCCATAACAATAGATTTTCTAATGTACCCATAACAATAGGGTTTCTAATGTACCCAGAAAAATAGGTTTTCTAATGTACCCATAACAATAGGTTTTCTAATGTACCCAAAACAATAGATTTTATAATGTACCCATAACAATAGGTTTCCAGGGAACATAATAGAGAATCAATCAGTTCTTTAATCCATAAGACTTTGAGTATTCGACAGAAACATTGAATATGATGCTGTTTAAGTACACCGTTTTTATTATTATTTACTTTATGATCCTTTCCATTCTAATAAAAGTTAAAAATAAGATCCTGATGCTTGTGAATGGTTTCCATTAGTGTCAAGTAACACTATGAAATGACTTATGAGCATTGGCAAAGCTAAAGACTTTAGCACTATAATATTACTTCTTAGCAAGTGATTTCTAAGTTATATTAAACGACCAATTTGGTCATAATTAATTGCTTCTAACACGTTTTTGTAATTTACCAAACGTAATTCTAAGAGGTTTTAAACGCTGCATGGTTCAAGATAATAGTTAATGTTGTTCATCATTCTTCACCACAACCCCTCTTCGCTCCAATCCATCCTATTTGTATTTTTCAAGGACACGGTTAGTCCCGAGATGAAGGAGCAGCTTTCTAAGGCAGTGCCAAGATATGTCGTTATTAAGTATTCAGAATTATTATATGCTCATTTATTTCTTTGTTAACTTTGCATTGTCAGAATCGTCCAGTATTTTACAATGTGGAACTCGCGTGCAATTCATATTGAACTCACGTAAATAAAATAACTACTTTCTATTGTATGCAAACAATGGATGCAGACGCCACATACCAGCTGCTTTTTCACATTCCGCGTTAACTTTTTTGATACAGTGTTTCAGATTTAGGCAAGCTAAAGATGCCAGACAGGGTCCTTACAAATAGCATGCAAGTGACAAGACATAAACTGTCTTCTTTAGCTGGTAATAAGAATGGTAAAAAATATGCTTACTTTTACATCCTGAATTTTCTCAAAAAAATGTACTTTCTTAGTTCTACTAATCCGAATTATATGAGCCATGTCATGGGTTCTCAAGCTTGATTACACATTTCGAAATTGTACGTTAATTTCGACTCTAATCCAAGTGCAATTACATCCTCCTTACTGCATTGAGAATGAAATAAACATTATATTCATAGCTTTTAAAAATTTTCATATATTTCCCACATTATGATTTCAAACATTCAATGCCAGAACAGAAAAATACTTCCAGATGTCAACAGTACGCTGCTCCGTCTCACTGAAATCCGATGTACTTTATGTAGAATTGGCACATAAATCTAGTCCATAATCATGACATTTCGTAGAAACGACAAAAATGCCAAAAATTATTCATTCCAGATCAAATAGGAAAGTTGTTGCAATGCGCATTCATTCACAGTATGACTCCAAATTGAAATTTTAAGTAGACCAAAACACCATTTTCTTTTGAAAGTTATGTCTTGCGCGCGACAAAGTTCAAATTTATCTGGGCGGAGTTATGCGCACATTAATAAAGTTGTTGTTGTGTAATGATGAATCTGTGCTTGTGTATTTAGTTCGGACTACGGCATACATTCAGTAAATTTGTTTCGTGTAGTGTATTTTTGCTTACATAATTAAACCTTAGGTAGAAAAAGAAAATGTGCATATAATAAAAAGGTTATTGCATTTGTATGGGAAAATATGAACTCGTTTTGTCGGATGGATATATTGCACTCCCAAGCTCGTGCAGTATTTCCATCGGAAACCTCGTTCATAATTTCTCACGGAAATGCAGTAACCTATAATTCTTAATATATTTGATTTATATGTTGGGTTTATTGCAGCACTTAATAGTTCTGCAACTGGAATACAAAAGCACATCAATACTTTTTAAATTTATGTGCTATGGCTGAAAATGAAATTATGAAATCAATATTCAAAAGATATAAGGGTCTCCATGGGTCTCCAATTTTCAAGTAGAATTTTGCTTTTCGTTTTTATGGAATACAAGTAGCGACCCCTGGTCTCTGTGCAACTATTACAATATGCATAATTCATCGATAGATAGATAGATAATTTTATAACTAAAACACCTAAACCAGGTAGATTTTTCCATATTTTTTAATGCATAAGTACCTTTTTGTATCGAAAGTGAACCTTAACGTAAATCCCTGTCATTTTTGCATATATCTTTTTTATAACAAGAGTCCAAGAAAATATTAATGTAATTATCGCAAATTACAGGATTTATGAAAGATAATGGCCTTTCACAGATAAAGCTTTGTCAAGGAAGAATGTTTTCTTTAAAACTATTTCTAACCCATTGCTAAGAATTATTTTAAGAATAAGTTTTCGCTTAAACTTATTGCTAAACTTGTACTGTTCATCTAGCTTTGTCCAGACACAATGTAAGGTTTGAGCTTGTATTTTCAGTGTTAAAAACTTGTTTCCAAGATAGTAATTTCATAATATTTATTGTCCCGTTGATCACGGTCATATCATATCTCAAGTTTATCATCTCTCATTTTATAATAATTTGTCATTTTAATTCTTGGCAGATTAGTAAGGGGTTATTTTTCCTAGTATACTTTTAAGAGAATTCGTAAATAACAGATAAATAGCAAAATGCAATGTGTTCATATTTTCATGTTGATCAAAATTATGTCATATCAATGATGCAACATTAAACAAGTTACATTCACGATCATTAAAAAAAACTGTTTCTGAATTTAATATCCCTTGTCCCATTATCTGGTTTTTAAATTGAAAACATAAAGGGTGGCAGTGAGCTGATTTAGATCGTGATTAAAGTTTTCATGGAAAGTTTGAATGTTGAAGGATGCCAATGAATATTCCAAATTAGCCTGTTTATTTAAAGATCACTTCAATTACCGGCATATCGGTTTTGTGTTGGATCTTCCTTACGTTATACATCCATAAGATTAAAATGATCAATCATTGTATGTATTTGATCAAAGAAGTTTAGTTTTTCATATTTTTTATATGATATACAATCAAACATGAAGGGCAACGATTTCAACAGCACAAAGCGAAAACAAATTCAAGGGAAGAACAGAAGCAATAAGTGATGATGTCAGGTACTTGTCGACTGTGATCAACATAACATATAAAAATAACACAAACGAAAATAAGGGAAGAAATTCAAATCGATTTTGAAATCGTTAACTGCAAAGGCTATACCTCCAGAGTACATTATCGGAGGCACAGTTGCAGATAAAAAGAAAATAAATAATTTTAACGGAGTACTTCAGAAACGCCTCACATCCCTTGACGGGCAAAGTACTATTCTTTGATCTTAAATATAGATAAGTGTTTCGCTGAGAAAACAGCAAATGCGTATTGTGCTATTTATGGTCTACGTGACAAAGATATTTACTGAACCTTGCCAGATGATAGCAAAAAGGCAACTTGCAAATAATATATTTTTTGCTGGATATTACACAATGTGCAATGAACTGACAAACCGTATTTTATGAAAATGACCACTATGATGACGGCGAAAATGTAGCTGTTGTCTCTTTGAAACGCAATTATCAAATTCTAGTTACTTTTGCAGTAACAACCAAGAGTACTTAAACACTGAATATTATAATTGATTAGGATTTGATAAACACCAATTTGTATAGTAATCCATACGTACGTCTATAGTAGAATTGCTCCGATGTCCGATTATAATCGATCATCAGTTGGTTGAGCAAACCAATAAGATAAATGATTGTGTAACCCCATAATCGATTGCTTGTACTTGTTTTTAGTTGCTTGCAAATTACAAATGTTAGTAAAATTTCTGTGTAAATGGTAAGCTAAATGGGCTTTCAATTGATCTGAATTATTTACACCCTTTACAACTTACAAATATAAAACCATACCATATTCCACTGGTGCAGACTTCCATAATTAGGAACATATAGTCATGATTAAACTGTTAAGTTGTTGAATTAATGTATTTAAACTCATTTTTATGATTTGTTTTAGTTTAAATGTAAAATCGTTTGAAATATTTGTAAAAAAATGACAATCAAGAAAACCATGTCCTTATAATTTAAATTATGGACACATCATATATGAAAGAAAGAATTTGGACGGATAACACCAGTCTTTTAGTTACATTAGACTGATCAGCCATAAAATGTTGCTTTCATTTAACAAAGTTGTAGAACAAAAATAACACAATAGAAACAATGCAATTTTTTATCAGGTTAAAGTATACATGTCATTAAAAGGGATTACTCCCGTACATTTATTAACATGTTTAACTCCTGAGCAGAGATATTACTGTATAAGAAACAAAAATTAAATTTGCTCTCAAGCACCAATTATAATCGATTATCAGTTGATTAAGTGGAACCGTTTCAATTATGAAATCATGACCGATTCCCATATTTAGTCTATAGCATCAGATACGGATTACGGGGTTGTGTGAACCTAAAATATATTTTCATCGATTATTAGTAATACCACACATTCCTCTAAGTTATGTTTGTGTTCGCTAGAGCCTCTACCTATTAAAAATTTGTTTACTTGGAAACTTTGTAGGATACTATGTTATGCAAAAAATTACAAAAGATATCCATTAATATATAGAATGTCAATATAAATGATGAATATGAAACAGTGGTATACTTATGCGGTATCCCTGTTACATGTTTTTCGTGTCATATGAATAATTCAGTTATGACAGAAATATCAGTGCCAACATGTACCATAAGTACAATTTCAGAGGTTGGCAATACAATTAAAGCTAGTCAAGTAGATGGAAGCTAGAAGAACCTCTATGAAAAGAATGGAAAAGATAATTTAGATGCAAAGAATTACTTTCACACAGGGATGCTAAAGTTTATCTATTTTTTATAAAGAGTTGAAAATCGTAATAGAAAAAGGACATATAACAGGGATATCGCCTTATATTCACCGTTTGTTGTTAACAGTTGAACATAGGGTCAACAGTTAGATATATGACTGGCACGAAGGCAATTGCTAATAATCTCTGAGAAAATGGGTTCTTTTCGGACTCGCAGTCGGTAGAGTTACAGATATAAATAGTGAAAACCAACAAAGAGAACAAGAGATTGAAAAGGTGACAAATAAAGTACTTATTCGAACAACAAATTATGTCTGACAATAATACAACTTGCGAGTAGCAGGCAAGAATGATTTAAGTGTTTAGTAAAACGATATAGGTAAATTAAAACTATATAAATGTGTACAGATGCAATAAGGAGATGTTACTGTAACTCATAATTTTCTTTTACAGATTTGGATGAAACGACAATACAAAACGATGAAATATATTTTATTAGCAGAGTGTTGCAGCAAAATTAACCTTTATTGAGCAATCTAAATGAGATATAAAACAATATGTTGGCCATGTCGGCTTGGTACAAGAAACTTTTGATGAAATAGGCAACAGGTTGACAGAACTAGAACTGATTTAATCACGTCTGATCTTACCATGACAACGGAAACGGAAGCAATCCAAAATGAAATTGATTAAACGACTCTCACATAATGCCAAGAATTTATACGGTTAAAAATAAGGTTGTTTAAAAATGTCAATACCTTTAAAATTAAACTGATAATTTAAATGGAAACAAATGTTTTATACTCACCGAAAACTGAAATAAAATAATTTTAAAGAGGAAACTAACAATGACAACAAGTAATTTAAACAGAGTTCAAGTTTAGGCGTATAATGCCTTATGACTTCCTCATTGATGAAAGTAAGGACTATCACTATTCAAATGCATTCAAATTGAATATGAATGAAAACAATGCCAGTTCAATTATTACATATAAACAAATACCAGCATACAAACAAAAGCATACAAACAAAGAGTTTTTCTAAACTTTAAGTCGGAAACTACACTTAATACCTTAGTTAACAGTTATTGATTTAATAAAGGTCATTTGCATTTTGCTTTATGCAAATTCCCCCGAATAAATATTGTACGGTATTATGTCATTCAGATCAGAAAGGTCGGCTCAATCCACTATTTGTGTAAACTTTAATATTGAAAATTAAAGACTTCATTCTATCACTTACATTTAATTTTGCATCTTATTAGAGGCAAGCAACCAACATGTGGCTTACACCTTTTCATTTAATCCCTAATAATATAATATTTACACAAGAGTAAAAGAATGACCGGCATGTTATTTGAGAGAATAAAATTGTAATAATTGGATTAAAGACTAAATAATTAGCTGCTCTGTCAAATTTAGCATACATAGGTATAAGCATGCCTTAACAATAAAAACATGGGGTGCACCGAGGGTGGACCATTTCTTGTGCCATGTCGGACTATTTGCATTCGTATATCGCAGGTAACGCGACATGAGTTCACGTAGTGCCCATTTCTATACAATATATGGCGTTAGAGAGAGAGAGAGAGTTATCATTATGGAGACATAGACGTTAGAGTTATCATTATGGAGACATAGACGTTAGAGAGAGTTATCATTATGGAGACATAGACGTTAGAGTTATCATTATGGAGACATAGACGTTAGAGAGAGTTATCAGTATGGAGACATAGACGTTAGAGAGAGTTATCATTATGGAGACATAGACGTTAGAGTTATCATTATGGAGACATAGACGTTAGAGTTATCATTATGGAGACATAGACGTTAGAGAGAGTTATCATTATGGAGACATAGATGTTAGAGAGAGTTATCATTATGGAGACATAGACGTTAGAGAGAGTTATCAGCATGGAGACATAGACGTTAGAGAGAGTTATCATTATGGAGACATAGACGTTAGAGTTATCATTATGGAGACATAGACGTTAGAGAGAGTTATCATTATGGAGACATAGACGTTAGAGTTATCATTATGGAGACATAGACGTTAGAGAGAGTTATCATTATGGAGCATAGACGTTAGAGAGAGTTATCATTATGGAGACATAGACGTTAGAGAGAGTTATCAGTATGGAGACATAGATGTTAGAGAGAGTTATCAGTATGGAGACATAGACGTTAGAGAGAGTTATCATTATGGAGACATAGACGTTAGAGAGAGTTATCATTATGGAGACATAGACGTTAGAGAGAGTTATCATTATGGAGACATAGACGTTAGAGAGAGTTATCAGTATGGAGACATAGACGTTAGAGAGAGTTATCATTATGGAGACATAGACGTTAGAGAGAGTTATCAGTATGGAGACATAGACGTTAGAGAGAGTTATCATTATGGAGCATAGACGTTAGAGAGAGTTATCATTATGGAGCATAGACGTTAGAGAGAGTTATCATTATGGAGACATAAACGTTAGAGAGAGTTATCAGTATGGAGACATAGACGTTAGAGAGAGTTATCATTATGGAGACATAGACATTAGAGAGAGTTATCAGTATGGAGACATAGACGTTAGAGAGAGTTATCATTATGGAGCATAGACGTTAGAGAGAGTTATCATTATGGAGACATAGACGTTAGAGAGAGTTATCATTATGGAGACATAGACGTTAGAGAGAGTTATCATTATGGAGACATAGACATTAGAGAGAGTTATCAGTATGGAGACATAGACGTTAGAGAGAGTTATCAGTATGGAGACATAGACGTTAGAGAGAGTTATCATTATGGAGACATAGACGTTAGAGAGAGTTATCATTATGGAGACATAGACGTTAGAGAGAGTTATCATTATGGAGACATAGACGTTAGAGAGAGTTATCATTATGGAGCATAGACGTTAGAGAGAGTTATCATTATGGAGACATAGACGTTAGAGAGAGTTATCATTATGGAGACATAGACATTAGAGAGAGTTATCAGTATGGAGACATAGACGTTAGAGATAGTTAGCATTATGGAGACATAGACGTTAGAGAGAGTTATCAGTATGGAGACATAGACGTTAGAGAGAGTTATCAGTATGGAGACATAGACGTTAGAGAGAGTTATCAGTATGGAGACATAGACGTTAGAGAGAGTTATCAGTATGGAGACATAGACGTTAGAGAGAGTTATCAGTATGGAGACATAGACGTTAGAGAGAGTTATCATTATGGAGACATAGACGTTAGAGAGAGTTATCAGTATGGAGACATAGACATTGGTCTAGCACTTCCAGGAGACAGCTCCTTGTTAAAAGTATTTCATCCTAATGGGATTGATAAAGATAACAGTGTTATATTCTAGAAGACTGCATAATTCAACAAAAAACAACACCAAGACCACTGAATATTCGAATAAAAGACTGATTGTAAGGTTTGGTGACTCATCATTTAATCAGCTTCGCTGGTGAATTGATACATATGCATCCACTCAATCAATTGACCCTGATAGCTATGCAAACCATGACAGCCAAATCTAAATGATTTCCTTCTGAACAACAGATACTATAAGAGTATATATTAATTCCATTAGTGATAGATATTAGTGTGAATGTAGTTATTTTTTAAAAAGAAATTAGTGACACCGTCCTTTTGTCCATTAGAAACAAGGTACTGAAATATGACAATTATGTCAACATGTCTATCCCACCACTTCATATTAGCTACTCTACGTAAAAAGTTTGAGGTAAAATGATTTAACTTTTTTATAAACATTTACAGACATATGCAATTCATCGTTAAAATGTTTAAACCTATGTATGTATTTATCCAAATTGCACATATGAAACAAACGCCACAACAGAAACATACGAATCTATCATCTTTACTTTCTTCATTTATACCTCTATATCTGTTTAGGAGCTTCTACCCCCGAATGGTAGATGCCTGTCTATATGAAATGGTAAATATTCAATCCCGTCAACATCCATATTGGTATTTCATTTAATTCCTGTCCGAGTTTTTATATATAAAATGTCAAGATAAATGTTTAATGAAACAATCCACTTCTCCCGTATTTCATACGCGCATAGGTCTGGTCCGGTAGTAAAACCTTCCATTCTTCTCCTATTTGCCTTCATAAAAAGATTTCGTTATATGCTTGATAGTTAAGTGCAAATGAGCTCGCAAAAAAGCAAACTGACGAATTTTTACTGATCATCTTCAAATATGGCTTAATATCATGCTGCCTTCATAATATCTACACTCATTTGCATCTCTTATGGACACATTTATTTCTCAGTGTTTCACTTTAATTCATTTATGTTGACCCTTTGATGGTTGTGTATATTTCCCCTTTATCTTGATACTGGTATAAAGAATAGAAGCCCTCATTGTACTTCAGGTAACAGGAGTTATTTCAATATATGTTTAAATGCTATGCATCTGTATCGCATGAGTAAGTTGTTGACAAGTAAACTTTAACATTTATCACAAATTCAGTAAAATGCGAACGTCGTAGACTATTCTATAACTAAATCACACTTTTTAACAGCATATTTTTATCTTCCATCCTCGATCGAAATAATGTGAACTTTGAATTCGCTTAGACCCTTTTCTAGTGTTGATGAAATTATGGCAAGCGCCTCTTAATATTACCTTCTTTTGGTCCTAACAACTTTAAACCAATCTCTTTAATGAAAAGCCTCGTATTTTTGGTCCACATGTTAAAGACCTTCCTAATCAGGGAACTTATATTTATATTTTTCCCGCAGTGATTGTGTTTTGCTTACACAGTTTGACTGCCTCTATAGACAATTCGGGAACAAATTTAATTCATCGCTGGCGTAAACCGAACAGCAGACAATTCTAACTACATTGTATATGTACCTCCTCCCACATAAGGTTAACTGCGGCAAGTACTAAACTTTTTTGAAAAATCACCTCATTATTCCTGTACCTGTAAATTGTATGTATGTATGTATGTATGTATGTATGTATGTATGTATGTAAGTATGTATGTATGTGTGTATATATATATATATATATATATATATATATATATATATATATATATATATATATATATATATATATATATATATATATATATATATATATATATATGTGTGTGTGTGTGTGTGTGTGTGTGTGTGTGTGTGTGTGTCCATGTTCCTAAAATAAGTAACAGAATAGGGCGAAAATTAACACGCTTTGTGATATTCAACAAATAATTTATGTCCCTAGAATACAATGTAAAAATATCATAAAAAGGAACTTATGGTATTACGAATTAAGTCCCAAATATACCTAAAATTACAGACTCAGATCCTTTAAATTTCAAGTCCTGACTGAAATTCAGTAAAAGTCCACATTAACTCAAAACCGGAAGGTGATGAGGTGTATATGGTAGCTCGTAGAGTATTGATATATGCAAACAGTCTTTTGTTGAATCACAGTAACCTAATTGCAGGTTTAAATTCACTATAAATTCCAGTGAATTTCTCAAAGAATTTTATCAGAGCACTCTGAATTTCCAGAGAAAATAATCGCTTGAATTCAGTAATTTGTATGTGCCGATATTGGATGGTTGGTATGTTTACTAGCTGCCTAGAGTAGTAGATCATTAGTTTAGCAACTAGGATTTTGAATGTCTCGAATTTCAGGATTTATTTGCTTACTAGCGGGGGGATGAAATTCGCATGAAGAACGATGACACTATTCCTATTTACACTATTAGCCAGTACCATTGATTTAATTACTTCTACATTTGCTGAACACACCCTTTTTCCAGCTTGTTAAAGGAAAATCAGAAAGACAAAAGTAAAAGCTTTAAGCACAAGTAGTTATAAAGCTCATGATGTCCACCTATTTTTCTGATCAATATCTGAATACCGTCCTTAATGCCTACGAAATGTTCAATTCTCTCCATGTAACAAATCTGAGGTTTAGGTGAATGTAAAAGACATACTTTAAAGTTAAAAAGATAAACATCAGTCAAATGAAATTGATCGAGACATTTGAGCAAGGTAACATCTAAACATCGAAATATATGTTGATTTTCGCGCATTGCTTTATTTGTGTAAACATCCTAATCTTAGAAAAGATAGCGGGGAAGATCGCTCATGTTGTTCTATTTCCATTCTTGACTAATTTGCGACAAAAAAGTACGGTTAAAAATGATAGCGTTGGAAGACAACAAATGCGGCAGGGTAAGGATTTGCATATGCAGAACCCAGAGTATATCACGAATTTAATTTAAGTTGTTAACAATTATACATCCACTGGGAATATGGAGTTACAAAAATATAGGTATACATAACAATTTCTTTTACGAGTACTTTTCGAGAAAGAGAATAATTGATGTGTGACCAATACTACACTCAGTAATGTGATAATGAATTTCTGTCTGTACGAATCCCGCAAATTTACTCCGATTGTGCAAAGCTATAAGTCAGACACAGAAAAGAATTTGAACGCAGTCAAGGAAAAGATAGTAGTAACTCTTAGGGGTTTTCAAACATGCTATAGTCCCAAATTCATTTTCTCTGCCAGCAATTAACTTAAACTGCTAATTTGTTTTACACAGAACAACAGAAGATTACAGAACTACGCCATGCAAGTGTCATAAAATTCTTTACCAGATATCCTAGGATATGGCTTCATCTCAGAAATGTCCACGATACGCCATACATGGAATCGGTTCACAATTAATACTTCCAGTTCAGTACCCACGAATGTAGTTCTAGTCTATGTTTAGAATATGTTTTCCTCTCTGATTTTGGTGGAGATAGAAGAGTTTTATTTATGCATTTTTGGTAGGGATTTAAAGGTAACTGTTTATTCTTGATAATATGAGCTCAGGGTGTTGTTGTCTGTGTGTATTTCGGCGACATTGCACAGTGAGCAATAAGGCCTTGGTGATGATCCGGAAGTGCAATCTGTGTTCTGTTTACATGCTGCTATGTTGACAGTCCAGCATCTCAAAAAAGATCAGATCAACCTTTGACGAGAACTTCACTGTGAAGTCATCTTTGAAGGTATTTTAGATTAACATATGATTTGTATTGATTGTCACACAGTGGAAAGGTCAGTACTGAGAAACAAATGTAGAGAACATATAGTAAAATTAATTGTGTTCTATGTCCATATGGAATTGGACATATAGCCGGAAACGGACACCAAATCATCAATCTCTAAATCAACTTGGGGGGGGGAATATGGAAGCACACAAGCTCTATATATATATATATATATATATATATATATATATATATATATATATATATATATATATATATATATATATATATATATATACATATATAGATATATACATATACATACATAGATATATACATATACATATATATATATATATATATATATATATATATATATATATATATATATATATATATATATATATATATATATATATATATTAAGCTAGTGATGGCTAAATGAACATTGAAACTAACATGATCAACAGTATTCGTATACATTGTATGACGCAAAGAGAAGCCATGACATAGATCCATGTGATATTCATCTGGTTAGTTAGTGCAATGTGTGTCGAGAAAAAATAGAAGACGGAATAAACTGCGTTTATCTTGCAAATTTAGTACCATAAAGCGGAAGTAAGTTTCACTTCCTAGCGACAAGATAACTCACGTTAAAAATGTGGTAAGAATATTATAGTAGAAGCAATATGACATATTACGGGAGACTGGAAAGCGTACATGTAACCCACACGTATGCCTCAAACACTGAATTATATCGCTAACATGCTGAAAGATCAATACCCAGTATTAGATTATACATCAACCATTAAGAATGCTTAGCACCTTACAAGGTAAGAAGTTAAATTTTGGTGGAGTAATGGTAATATGTAAATCGTTCAGTCCATGCGAATTAAACTTTAACGAACTCGTATGAGAAGACTTTCTCAAATACAGGTATATAACTACATGAGTGGAAAGATCTCTGAAATACAGGTATATGACTAATCGTGAGAGAGGACTTTATTAAATACAGGTATACGACTAATTGGGTGATATCTCACTCAGATACACGTGACTATGCTGAAAACAATAATCATGTGTTATACGATATCTAAATGACCTATTTTAGCAAGACTAAGAATATGATCAGAGTTGATGCGGCGACTAATTGTGAAAAGACAAAGTTTGCACTAGGTCTGCATAAAAGTTTATATCGTATCTTCATCGATTAAATTATGATCATGTGACCAACATTTCTGTGAAATAGAACATTGTTCTTAGTGCACCATTAAGGAATCATCATAGATCCGGGTTATATGTTGCGTAAGTAGTCAGATTTGTTCTTAAATGTTTTTCGAGGAACAAATGCATTGTTTCTCATCGAAGACTACGTTAACATCGAAGAAGCAATAAACCAAACATCCTATCCAAGTTACCAATTTGTGGCTGCTAATATGAAATAAATGCTTTTGGGATAATATAGAAATACAATTTGATTGCAAAGGATGTGAGAGATTATGCTATGGAAAGTTTATTCGATAAGAACAATGTTATACAATGTATGAGGAAAGATAAGATAATTGTAACGTGGAAATATGACAAGAGAAACAAGGTATTGCTTAGAATACAATTTTCATTTGACTACGCATTTACAAAGTACTGTATACACAATTTTCTGGATGTCAAGAAGAAATACACATGGACGAGTGATGTCCGCACGAGCGGAGGACTGGACGAGTAAAGTCCTAGACAATGGGGAAGTAATTTATGGACAACTTACGTCCGACGTCAGGACGATTGATAAAATCATATTTTAGATTCCTCTAACTTCTTCAATATTTGAATCTTAATATTAATAGGTGACATTTTACATATCTTAGATTAATTGGCCCTTGCGTCAATCAATTGCAAATTACTCTAGTGGAAACACTGAAACGTTCAATTCTATTCGAGAGGTCACTAGTGCTGTAAATACGGAGGTGATCAATGTATATATTCTCACGAAGCAAAACGTTCGTTGAGTCAGACAGTTCTTGATCAATACGACATAACTTCGGATTACCTGTCAAACGAGCAGATCGCGGTGATCCAGTCCATGAAGGATACAGGGATACCAGCGTATGCGGCATGGACGTATTGAACCACCAAACCATATGTATTACATGTGTACTACAGATGTGGTTGGACCTCACCCGCAGAAAGAGCAAGCTATAAGTGAAACACGTTCCTCCAATGATGGCAAACCATCTGCTAGCCGTCATCATCACGGCTAGAGGTTAGGGCACCTCATCCGAAGTCCTTAGGTTTCGAGTATGGACTTCATAAACTCTTCAAACTATTTGTCAGCCTCCAATGGTGTTTTGACTTTGTCATAGGTTCTGGTAGTGATTCCATCGGGTCTAATCCATTTTGTAACATCCAGCATATGAGAGACGCGTCTTTGTTAAGATATGTGCCCGATCTGGTATTACTTGCTAGCTGCGTTGGTGTAGCGAAACTCCCTTCTTTGCCAGAGGCCATCGGTGTGGTAGATCAGTGCTGACATTCGATCTCGCAGCGTATATTGTTCTTTGGGACCCTACACTGCCTCCTTGCATGATGGAGCACATTTTGCGGCGTATGAACACGAATTCAGGGAAATGGACTCTATCACATTTGTCCTTGAAATGTATCACTATATATCACTATGTGGGATTCCCTTCCGAAAAGTTGGTCATAACGTAGATGTCGGAGGTCGGCGTCCTACACTATGTCCCTATAAATGTCTTCGATCTACACCTAAACCAAACCATAGTTCACTCTCATTAATCCCTGAAAGTTACCACCACATTCAAGAGACTGATAAAGGCTCAACTAGGAAATTTAGAAGAACAGCCATCACATACACGGTGAAGTTTAAAGACTTCATGTCCAATGCCACGTTGGAGAAAGCAGTATAATTCATCACTGAGGTCTGGGATTCTTTTTTTAACCACACTGAAACAGCAATGTCAAGCCAAAAAAGACGATCTCTTGACACTCTCCATTTATCACGACAGTTTGAAGTCAACCGTTTGGATCTAGTTTACCAGACCGTCCGAATTGACACCCTCCAAAGTCATCGACAAGATTCAGTGCGTACAGTAGTCCGACGACAAGTTTCAAATCACCGATGGAAAAGCGACGTTGTGCATGGCACACATTTCTCTTTCCAAAGGGACCGGACGAATGCAGGTGTTATTGGTGGACGCCCATCTCAGCATTAAGCGCATCATTGTCCATATTACCACCACTCAAGACCAGATATGTTTAGACAAAGCCATCGCAGTGGAACGAACTTATGCTGACAAGAACGACACGATAGAATAAAAAAGAGCATGTATATCTATTCAACAATCGGGCCAAGCCAAACAACGAAGCGAAGCAGAACTCCTATTACAGCAAGCGGGGAGATCTAAAGACACACGAATATCCACAAATACGTGCTCGTGTCTTAGAAGCTAGTCTCGAAGAAGTATTACGATGGTTTACTGTGATAGCGCGCCAATTACTGCAAGGCATCATTCACATTCCACAACACTCAAACAAAAAAAAACCCAAATTATTTTGAAACCTGGGTGTAGCAGTTCTATTAGAGGTTTCATCATTCGCACACTCTTAAAATGGGATCGCACTGCTCATAAAAGTCATACCCAAGAAAATATCCACTCGCTGACCCAAATGAACCCAGAAGAAAAAGAAAAGTGATGTCAAGACCAGGTCACAACCCTGGAAATAAAAAGTCCCAAGAAAGAAAATAAAAGCCCCTAGAAAAAGAAAAGTCTTCAGAAAAGACCCCAGAAAACATATTCTACTCGTAAGAGAGGTACTGCGATGGTGACAGTGTCTCGAATATTGTCAGGTGCTTCCACATCACCGTTGCAAGTGATGCCAGCCAAAACCAGTTTTACATCCTTTCTTCCCTAGTTGTTAAAAAATTGAAACTTGTGTCTTCAGGAACCTCTCTTCCATTGGTGACACCCTCCACCTCTTTAGCTGCTTTTGCAGGTGCTCACAAGGTACCTGCCCTTAAAATCAAAGTCCAAGAGAGATCGGGTATGTTACAGAGTTTACTGGTTTTATCCAAGCATGAACTGGCTCGATTTAGTCCGCTGTAAACCCGTCCACGACGCGTGATTCCTGTCATCATTTTGAGACTGCCTAAAGACAATCAGTAGCGACGTTTTCCACTATAAAGAAGACCTGAGGTAAATGAAGGGTATCAATGTTTTTGTGATCCGGAACAAACAAAGATGTCACACACACACAAGCCAGACGTCATCCTTCTTCTAGCTCCAAAGGGAAAAAAGGAAACGATTTCCTCATCGTGTAGCCACACATTGGGACGTGTTGTCCGTCCTGTCCAAAACACCTTCACCCATGCGAAAACAACTCGTTAAAACATCCTCCAAAGACGTCGTAGATACCATGGTCTTGAAAGGTATATCTTTGCCTAAACATCAGAAAGAATGCTTAGCCAGGCCAGAAAACTTTAAATAAAAAAGCTCGACGGACTCAAGAAGATTTGAAAACCTTGATGAAAAGTCCATCACTAGCACCCTCACACCCAGTTACCGAGACAGTCGCTGCCCCACGGATGCCTAAGAAAAGAAAGCCACAAGAAATCTTTCAAACATCGTCAGCGGCTCCCATCCATAGTAAGATAGCAACGTCTGTGTTGACCCCTTCCTCGACACCCCAGCGAGAAGAACTCAAGGATTAGGTGAAGGGATGATGTCCACTCCTCCTTCGACAGAAGTGAAAAAGAAAGAAGGGAAACCAGAAGTAAAAACGAGAGATGTGAAACATCGGACACGAAAGCCATTTCCAAACCGCCACCTCGCCCCATTCAAAGTAGCATCAGCGAAGAGTGGGTGTCCTATTAAAAAAGGCTTGATGGAGATGTGTTAGCCAGCATTTCCTTCGATCCATTCCATTGTGCGTCATACGAAGGAGTTCAGAAATTGTATCGTGCTGCCACAACCCGAATCAAAAGTGTCCGTTTACCTGAAGTGCAACGATGGTTATAAGAACAAGCCACGTACACCTTAAACAAATCCATTCAACGAAAATTTTCCAGACATCGCACCCCAGTGGAAGGCATCGATCATCAATGCCAAGCCGATTTAGCTCATTTTCCACCTACAATTATGGATACACTTATTTGTTTTGTGTCATCGACGTCTTATCCAAATTTGCCTGGGAATTGCCATTGAACTCCAAATCGAGCACTAAGTTAGTATGAGAACTTACACTGGTATTGAAACTAAGTGGTCGTCATCCTATTAGATGGAAAACCGACAAAGGCACCGAATTTCTGAACCAAGCTTTACAAAAAGAATTAAAGAAACGACACATCATTTTTGCACTACCCAGAAACCAGAAAACAAACACAGCATCGTGTAACGCATGTGGAAATATTTTACGCATAAACGCTCTCTCAAATAAATCGACATCTTTCCGCCCCTAGTAAAAGCGTACAACCAATCTTACCATCAAACCATCTGATGTGCCCGCCAAAGAAGTGACTCCCGACAACAAAGAAAGGTGAAGTGTTGACTCATTGAAATTGGGTGCGCATTGGCAAAACCAAACGCACTTTCAACAAAAGTTACTTACCCAAATAGACCACCGCATTGTTTCTTGACACTGGAATAGTACATAGCCGTCATCCTGACGTCTATAAATTGGAAAACATGAACAAGGAAGTGTTAAAAGGAAAGCTTTACTTACCCGAGTTACATCGCGTGACTAAAGAAGAGGACGAAGTTTACGACATCGAAAGCATTCTCGAACAAAATACTTGAAGTGGGAAAACGACGTGTAAAAGAAGTCAAAGTACGTTGGAAAGGATATCCTCCTAGTTTTGATTCGGGCATGTACGCTTCACAAGTCATCGACCATCAAAAGAAATGACCGCCATGCCCTTGAACAAAGCTTCAACCACCACAGTGACCACTTCTTCACCTAGTTCTTCTCTGCAAGAACTCCAAAAGCAACTCTTGTTGGTGTGTTGTGGAGAACTTATGCCTAAAACACAAATCTTTTTCTGCCAAAATCTTTATAGTGTATTGTTTCATTGGTGCTGCCATTGCCAATTTGAGTTTGCAACAAGGAAACAAATAATTGTGGACCATTTTACTGGGCAGCTGCATCGGTTTCCTTCTCCCTAACCCTTCCCTAAAATAATCTTAAGGTAACAACTGAAACCTTGCGACCAACGTCAGTCAACCTCCCAGCAGTCACCACCAACACAACCACCACAACAACCATCTTTTAGACACTCCTCTGACCACCAATGACCCCTCAGACAGCAAACTCTAGAATTATGAATAACTAATGTTACTTAACTTTACCCAGCGACAGTTCCATGGATGTGTTTGCCCACAATTCTTTATGCTGTTTGATAGCCCAATTACCTCAGCCATCCAACTGGATTACGAAAACCATTGGGAAGTGACTTTGGTCGAAATGAGTCATCCTACACAAGTCCTAAATATCTGTGGAAATCAAACGAAGTTTTCGGTCGAAATCAAGAATTTACAAGTACAAGAAGACTTGGATGACAATGATCCTGGAGTTTACGAAAAACCCAAAAGCCGTCACAAATCAATTATTTACTGGCATCTATAAGACGAAAAGTCCTGAAGGCTCTTATTTTAATGGTAAACATTTGGTAGAAATGATTTCCGCTAATTTCGACACACAGTTTGGCAAAGCCCTATACAAAGCAAACGAAGTGTCATCGTCGTGTACCATAAAATGGCTCATCTCCTGCTGATGCAATTTTCTGATGCCCAAACGTTGTCCATCACTTTTTATCCCAGTTTATTTAGCATATTTGGTGAATCGATGATCACCTTATCTAATGGTCGTGTTTCCTCTGACACCAGCATTTTCAGCAACAACCTGTTTTTTTTAAGTTATTTCATCAGCCGGTAGAATTTACCGAAGGATCGAATTTGATTTTTGTGTACACGGATGTTGTGAGGTACAACGTGGTGGGACACACATACGCACCGTCACTGCGAGTCATTACTTTCAAAGTGGATTCTGCCACTACCAATGGCGAGGAAGATATAAACACCTATCACGTTCACCGCGAATTTGTACATCCTTATTTTTTGCCCGTTAGTAAGTCATATTTTGACACTGTCAACAGTGGTATAAAATGAGATCTGGGACAAAATATTACGTTCTCCAAAGGGAAAGTCACAGTAAAACTCCAAAGGGAAAGTCACTGTAAGTAATATATCCAATGTACAGAGGAGTCGCTCGACAGCGAGGACATGATTTAGTAGATATGCTAAAATCGGCGTTTTGTTCAGTGGCCCCTGTTTTGAAAACGACGATGACACGAGGATTGCACTCCTTGAAAGATGCCACTCTAACGCAAGGCAAATAATTTCACCAAAATGTAATCATCGACAAACAAAACCCCAAAGAAGCTTTCTGAGGTCATGCAAAAATGTCTCGCTTCAAACTGGTAAAGACATTTTGGGCCGACGAGAAACTCCTATAAATGACCTGGACGTTGTCGAGTCAGGCGTTCCTTCAGTTTGCTAACCGATACCCTGATGAAACGTTGCACGTCATCTTGTATGCCGAATTTGATAATACGATGTGAAATCAACAGCATGAGAGAAGCCATTCTAGACCATTAGAAACTATGAATGACTCTTATCCCTCTTTTAAAGGTGGAAAACCTTTGGAAATGGAAATGGAATGGCAGGATATCAAGGAAGCAGAACCACCCACTAAAAATGACAAAGACGAAGAGGTGATAGTCATATCAAGATGGCCAGAAATATAAATTGCATTTAGTCTCCTGTTTTGATAAATATCTGGCAGAAACCATTACAGGGTTGACTAAGACAGATTGCTATGGATGTCAAAACGATCATCCCAGTCAAAATTCATCACGATAAATGTCTAATGATGAGACAAGAAGAATAATTAAACGAGTATCTGGAAGACGCTTGGGATCTCATCTCAGAAGAAGCAGTGTTGCATCAGTGGTATAAAGACTTGCGTGATCATTCCTCCCCTCCATATAATGCTCTGGATATCCGTCGCATTGAATATTTCTTGGCCCAGAGTAAGGAGACGGAGCTAAGAGAGGTTTACATGACAAAGGTTTACAGGATTGAATTGATGACTTATCATTACCTGTGAAAAAAGAAAAAAATAACTGATACCTGGGAACTTTATAACATTTTGAAAAACAGTTCGTAACCGCTTCTTGAAATCATGTCGTGTGCACTAAAGATGAACTACCTCATCGCAAACCTAAAGACCATCAAGTTTATGTCATCTACACGGACGACAGTCATCTCCCAGGAACCCGTTGGGTAGCCATCTACTTTCCCCAATATGCCTGTGTGGAATATTTTGATTCGTATGGACTACTATCTTTGGAAGACGACATTATCGACTTTATGAGAAGAAATGCCCAGATGACACGATTCAGTAATGTGAATTGTAAGGCACATATTCCATGGTGTGTGGACAATATATTGTGTATATTTGCTTCATCATCGCAATCTTGGATATCCCTTAGAACATTTAGCGACTCGTTTTAATCGTGACTCTTAAGGAAACTATGAAAAAACAGATCGACGTTTTTGTGACCATTATGGATATCTTTAGCTAGGAAAGATAATGTACATCAATGGCACAATGGCTTCACAACGTTGTCAATCTTGTCAAAAGTGGTTTGTTTGAACAATCGTTATGTTATGTTTTGGTTAATGGTTGGTTGAATAAAAATAATTCTGTTGAAAGAAATGAGTGGTATGTTTTAAACAATGAATATTGTGACTATATGCTCTTTGACTTCTCTATCCCTCATCATAGGATTATCTATAACGTTCCGACTCTAAACATCGTAGGGATGTTATCTATCGCGTTCGTGCTTTACCCATATAAACCTTGGCGGTCTCCAGTCTGACCATCGTATCGACCAAGAGAGTAGCTATCAGCACAGCAATTAGTAAGAGACGATAGATATGGAAATACTCATCCCAAAACAGGCTTTGAATGCGATACAAGGTCTAGGACTAAATATCGCTACACGATAAAGCCTTCGAGTCCAAGCAAGAAGGACGACACTCCTGTCAATTTGGGACGAAAGTTCACACAACAATAACTGGAGAAGTGGCCCACAGAGACGACCGACGTACAGAAGACCACCAAATACACAACAGTTGGAGCGACCGAGGGATTCGCAAAACAAATATTCTAGTAACGTCGGCACCATCAGTATCCCTACTAAAGTTGCAACAGCAGAAATGCAATATTCCAATGGGAAAATAATTACGGAGGCCCGCCTCAACTTGCCAGTATTAACAACAACATCAACTGAGCCTGTAAATAATATTCACCAGGCAGAGTCACCCCAAACGGACAAGGAGGTTAAAAATAAAACATCAGAAGCTTCTAAGGGGGCAGAGGCAATGGAGGTTAACCGAATCAAAAGAAACACCATAGACAACATGAACGAAATACAGAAAGACATGCACACAGAATCAAGGATATAGCCTACAGTAATTCCAGCTTTAAACTTACATATCCCAACAACACCACCATCATCAACATCGATTGAGATGACCCAAATCATCGCCATGGCAAGAAATGTTTTATATGAGAAACCCATAGCCGACTCGAGGGTACCAATGATACAGCCACTTTCGAACTTAACAACAAGAACACCAGTCGTAAATGTGGTACCACAGAATATCAAGGCACCTATATCATGTAAAACTGCAGCATCCAAAACAACAACTGAAGCCGCTGTAGCCATTGGAGCCACTGGAACTACAATTACAACAAGAGGGCAGCAAAAGAAAAAGAAAACCCAATGAAAACTGCATACTTCTTTAGATTTTCCAGAACAGACTAAACAAAAACATTTGCAACAGCATCAGCAGCACCAGCAACAACAACAACGACAACAACAAAACGGAAAACCATACATACAGCCAAACAAAATGCAGATGTGGTCAAATACATATTTTTATCAGACAGAACGAATTGGAATAGGCTATATGATTGCTGACGAAACTAGTGCATCAAAATTCGTTACAGACTTAGAAATGGTGGTAGACAAATACTAAAAGACAGAACACACGGGAAAGTTCATTCAACCAAGAGAACTACGTTTCATGCAAGCAGCAGTCTCCCTAATCCGTATTAATGAAACATTCCATCTGACTCCGATACCACTTGTGATGCTGGTTGCCAACGAACTGATTAAGGTACACAGCATGGCAACCCCAAAATTCAAATGAAAAACACCTTAATTCAAAAACATGGCCATCCGGGATAACAACTCCACGAAAATCATTGAGAAACAAGAAAACTTCAGATGGGAGTTTTCACCACCCAAACATCTCAAGGGTCTACTATTTCCTGAGGAGGATTTACCACAGCCCTTTTCAGGTCCATCTAATCATTGCTTCTTGTCATGATAATTCAATTTGGCATGACATCCCGACTCCATAATACCATTTTTAAACCTAATATGATCCTTTGATCACCGTTCTAAATCAAAACGACTATACCTAACCTGACATCAAATGTCTTTTATCTGGTCTCTTAGACCTTCATTAATTTTGATTTAACATTTTAATACACATTAAGTGCTTTTGGAATTAACAAGATAGGAAAATTTAAAACTTAAATCCTAGACTCTAATTGCGATTGTGGCTAACACCAAATTGATACTAGAGAATAATTATTATATAAATATTTGGGTTGAATTTGGTAATATTATTTTTGGCGTTTCAGGTACGTTTCAGCGACGTTTGGACCTCTCCTCCGAGTCCCTCTACTCCCTGCCTGTTCGGATATTTAAAGACGAGTGTGTGGGCCGATTCCCAATCGTCTAAAATCAGGCGCCCCGATGAGCGTGTACGCAAGTTATACCTTCAAACACAGAAATTTATTTATCTTGAGAGCGTGTTGGGTCCAATCCAACTCGAGATAGCCTTACATACAGGCCAAAAAGACTTATTGTCCCACGACCTGTCGGCTAACCAATCAGCACTCAAATGAGTGCATTAATGCGTTGGGGGAAGTGGCACAATTCCTTCCCTCTCGAAAAAATCAGTTATTCCCAAACGGGAAAAAAACTAGTCGTGAATGTCCATATGGGCGCAAACGACTCTAATTAAAACACAGAACTGGTTATAGGGAATCCCAATAATTATACAACTGGGAAAAATTTGATATAATGTAGGCCAAGTCGTTTCAGGTACTTTCCGATGGCCCTTGGTTCTCCCTTCCTGGTCCTTCTCCTCTTGCCAACTCGGACATTGAAGACGAAAGTGTGGGTTGATTCCCACTCGTCTATAAATCAGGTGTCCCGAAGAGCGTGTACGCCCGGAAACTGGGTGACGTCATAAGAGCAGTGCCCAATCCAGCGAGACATCTTATCCTGTAGTATACAGATAACATTTACTATGAGTGCGTGTTGGGTTCATTGCCAGTCATAATAGTCTCTCATACAGGACGAATGGAACCTATTGTCCCACGACTTGCCGGCTAAATCAAACAGCACTCTCTGAGTGCATTAATGCATTGGGAGACGTGGCACTTTACCGTCCCCCTCGAAAAAATTAATCAGCCCCCTGTGGGGTCATTAAACGGTCGCGCATGCCCTAGTGGGCGAATGCGACCTTAATCCAACGACCGACCGACCGACCAGTCTCACCATCCATTGTTAATGCGCCAACCTATGAAGATGTCTTCAAGACTAGCCAAGCTGAACGAAGCCCATGTGAATTCACATCAAGTTAGGTAAAACCTGATACCCAAGCCTTATAAGAATGAAAATGTTAGGATGTTAAAAGTAGCCAAAGACCTGATAAAAGTAGTGTTCACAGAAGAAATGAAGAAGCAAGAAGAACGGACCGAGAAGGACGGACTTCAGAAACAGAGAGAACAGGAGCACAATCACAGCAACAACAACAACAAGGAGCCAGAGTTAGAGGCTTTGGCGACTGCCGAGTAGATATCAAGGAGTTCTCCTCCTTCAAAAGAAACAGACCTTATCCTGTGGGAAAACCTGCAACCAGACGTGGACGAAATCTAGGACGATAAGAGATTGCCACAATCCCCAACAAAAAAATCCTTTTCAGGGCTACTCTAACCATCTAGAAAAGACATAGTAGTAAAATTGTCAAACTATTTGTCTGATTTTGTGTTTGTATGTAGGTTAAAAATATAGAAGTGTGACTATAAGCACTTCATTTATCTGACTTTGTAAAATAGTGTGTATGTTTTTGTAAGTAAGAAAGAAATGTGCCTATAAGCACTTCGTTGCCGTGACTTTGTACAATGTAAGAGTGATAATAAAAAGTGTTGGTAGGAAAAGTGAACGTGAAGATTTTGTTTAAGGGGTGTTTTCCTTCACGTCCGCGCCTGAAGTATCTAAAGTATAGCGTTCGTCAGTCTGGCTACCCATCGTTCACTGATTAACTTCGAAGAAGATAAGTAGGCTAGCCAAACTTCTTGAGCTTCAGATGCATCTGGAGTATGCATGGAGAAGGAAAAGAACAAACGAATGAACCTGCCTCACATCATACTTAGGCCGGCGTGTGATTTCAAGCCTGAGGTGAGTACACCACCACAGACACTACCAGCACCATAGCCACTACCAGCACCACAAGCACTACCATCCAGAGTCACTGTCCTCCAGACACAAAACTGAGAAGACGAGTTGGAGAGACAGCAAGAGCCACGACAAACACAGGTGCATTTGAAGTTCACAAAAACAGCCCTTTCTAAGGTTAAACAGATCTCTAGAAAAGAGAGAATGATCAATTTCTAATTTGCATGAATGTGGAGTAGTTCGACTATAGACACTGACTGCTTTACTGTTGTGTGTGTTTGTGTGTACGCGTACGTTTGTGTGTGTGTGTATGTTTGTTTTTTATCTGAATATAAACCCTTGTTCTTCCACTATGTTGATAGTATATAATAGGTTTTTCTTTGACCTCTGTGTTCATAGTAGATAATGTGGTTATTTTCTTCCCTTCTGTCTCGATAGTAGATAATGGGTTATTTTTCTTCCCTCTTTATTGATAGTAAATAATATGTGGAGTTATTGTAAGGGGTGTTGTCCTTCACGTTCGTGCTTGAATTATATAAAACATAACGTTTTTCTTTCGCGACATTCAACATTGAATAATCAGCCATGGCAAGCAATCACGTCACTTGATGCATAATTGCAAAAAGTTATGGATAGAATAGGAATGGTGGAGGATATGATTTTTAGGATGCAGTATGGAGCTTATAGCTCGCACAGACTAAGCATCGAGAACAATTGAAGAAAGGGAAAAAAATATTAAAGGAACTAATTAAAGAGGAATAGGAGGAGAAGGAGGATGAGGAGAATAAAGAACAAATGAAAAGATGGAATAAAAAAATTGAAAAAGAAGATGACAGTGAATAGGGGAAGAAGGAGGAGAAGGATAAACAGGAGGATGAAAAGGATAAGAAGAAAGAAGAAAACGAAAGTAATGGATAATATAAGATGTTTGTGGAGGAGAAGAAAAGAAGACAGAAGTTAGAAGACAAGGAAGAAGTTACCCTTTAGGGCCACTACATTGCCTCGAAAAGATTTACTCACTTGCCTAAATTGCGTATGTGTTATTGTGTATTTGTTTATTTGTCTATGCATATAATGTTACGTGTCTCGCTCCGCTAAGCGTTATATAAAGTTATATGACCTGTCCCGCCAGACGTTATATAAAGTTAAATGCCCCGCCCCACCAGGCGTTATAAAAAAATTCTCCCGATTGAGGTCAGCCACTTGCAACAAAGTTGCCAGTGTCCAGTATCATGACATCATCCCTGTTCCACGTGCCTTGACGCTAAACAGGCCCATTCCCTTGACGCTCTATAGGCCCACCCATGTTATAGTTACCCATGTTAAATTCCCCTTGACACCAGGGTACAACCACCCCAATTTAGCACTAAAGTCCCTTTGACGCTACGGTGCCCTCCTACACTAATATTATCACGCGATCAATTCAGTGCACTTTTCGTATCTTGAACATCTCGTCTGTGAAAGTCGGCAAGTAGGACCTGTAAAAGACAGACTTTGTGTGAAATATAGAGATTTATTGGAGAAATAATGTTAGTGTTTTTTTTATTCCTATATTTCCACATGTGAACACGTATCCTTACATTTTTTCCATGTGAAAATATATAATTTTTCATCATGCCGTGCTACGCTTGATTATGTGTTCCAACAAATTTGTACCTGTAGCAACACAACTGAATGTTTTGTGAGCTAGAACAAAGAAATATATAATTGCCATACATTACAGACATGAAAATAAATTAATGTTTGATAAAGGAATTAGACCAGATGCCGTTCGTGTCACTCTGACGTTATTTCCCTTTGCTTTTTTGACAACAACCACAAACCCGCTGTAATGAATCAGACTTGCATTGTTTTTAGAAAGGTTAAAATAATATACAAAATGAAAACAAACATTTTTAATTTACTGTGATAGCGTAGGTCGTCCAAATTATCGCGTTCTTTTTATATATATATATATATATATATATATATATATATATATATATATATATATATATATATATATATATATATATATATATACACAAGATCAGGCTATGAAAGTGAGGTGAATTTAGGGAAAGGGGATGCGGGTTAATGTATCGTGCCGTAGAGTTAGTTTGATTTTCTAAATTTCGATTCTGGAGCAAGTTTGGTTTATAATAGAAAGAAACTGTTCCGGATATATTTCACTCGTTCAAATATCATGATTTTGGCATCACACTATCAAATATATCCGTATTATCGTAGGTTAAGAATGTATCCTCTATATATTTTGATATTCAACACTTTGGCCCAATTGCAATCAAGGTATATCAAAATGGACACTTGTCTGATGTCCAATTAGACTAATCTAATCCTTGCTTATATTCTCCTCTTACAATGTTTCTATTGTCAGTGTATCTTATAAATATGACGTGTGTTATGATACTTATTAACGAATTTAAGCAAGACAGCAACACATTCCCTGGTATAATTCTCCCTGAAATACGTCCACATTCTACTCTCTACAGTTGTTAAATCTCTGTATTGCTGATCCATTATTGTCCCAGTAAGTGTACACATATTCTTTATTTCCCTCTATGTATCTTTCGAGGTTTACGTTTAGCTATTTCCCTCTTGCCGACAGCTCATGTACTTTATAATTGTTACTTACGTTTACTAAATGCCTCGAGCTGATATAGCGATAGCAGCCATTGCTGGAGTTATTGACGACATCATAGTTTGGCTATTCTTGACTGCATCAAAGATGGTGCCATTATCGTCTGCTAATTTCATACTTCTCATTCTAGTATTAGTGGGTCTGTTAAGCATCGAGCCACTAACTCTTGTTACAACCAGAAAACCAGTGTACTGCTGGGGGAATAAAAAGAGTACTAAATATTTTGAGATGTATTCATTGGCTAGTAAATGTGTTAGATTCTCCCCCATTATACATTTCAATAATTTAAATTTATGTATCATAGTTGACAACAAAATATTTACCTTTATTTTGATGTCCTGTATTCGATTTCCTACTGACAATAGTATGCGGACTCTTGGGGCAAGACAATACTATCAGGTCAAACCGTACAGTCCCCCTGTTTGTCAGCACGATGCTAAGCTAAAATACTGCCAAAAACAGGCTTTTCAAGTCTGGAAAACAATTCCCTATCTCTGATGAATGGAAATACGTGTGCATTGTGTGCCAATCTGATGACCCAATTACTTTGATTTGTTAAGATACAGAGGATATTTTTCCCTATATTAATTGTCACAGAATTGTAACCGAGTGGGTTTTTGGATGAAATGAACAAGCCAAACAATGTAAGAAAGATGGAAATTTATGAATGGAGTTAATAATGATAAATATATGATGTAAAAATGCAATTGAAAATAAACAAAACAAATATTGAATACAATGAAGTGCAAATCCAAGAGCCCTCATGGACTGCACTTACCCCTTAAACAGTATGTTGTTCAACAAGAACAAAATTATAAAGATTCAAAAAAATCTTTGTCACACCTTAAGATTCAAAATAATCTTTGAAACAACTAAAGATTCAAAATAATCTTTGACGCAACTAAAGATTCAAAACAATCTTATCATGGCTAAGATTCACAATAATCTTATCACGACTAAGATTCACAATAATGCTATCACAACAGACAGCGTTGTTCTGGAAGCTCCAGATGACTCCATGAAACTTTAGACGGCTTCGTACAGCTTCGGACCGCTCTAGTTATATTCACTATAACATTTCATATACATTCACGGCTACAGACACGATCAGCTACCATAATAGTCAGCTACTATAACAGTCAGCTACGAACACAGTCAGAATCATCTTCCAATACAGAAACAGCTTCCAACACAGACACAGCTACTGCCAACACAGACACACAGACGCACAGACGCAGCTACAGATTCACATACGCAGCTATAATAAAACCAAATGGGACATAATAGTGTATGCATAATTTCTATATATATGATATTACTTTTAAAAATCTGCGTTGTAATAAACATTATTACGCGATAAACAGTACAAACCGAATAAGCTTCGCCTATCAAATAAATAGAATGTAAATTTAACACTTACCCCTATGGCTGGAGAATAAAGGAGAGTGTATACTCCTTGACGTGATCCAAAAATGACCAGTGTGGTTTTTCGTGAATCGTCTTACTTAAATCCATAGGAGAGTGAGTACAAGTCGGGGTAGAATACCCGTGCACCTCATGTTAGTCATGATACCCGACACAAGTAATCTGTGGCTAGGTACATGTTAATACAGTCGCTTACCTGGAAAAACACATTCACCCTATATAACGTTGTACGCATGTACAACGAGAAATAGTCTAATTGTTTTCAGACAAAACCAAGTTATTTCTTTGCCTAATTCTGTGACATTAATACCGGATATATTCCATCGTGTGGTACAAACCGAGAGTGATATATTAACGAGTGGCGAATCCAGAACTTAAAATATATCGCTTTGGCCCCACGAGATGAAATATATCCGGTATTTACACGAGAAAAGAAACTTATCTGTTCTATTCCAAATGTGTTCTAGAATCAAAACTTAAAAAGTTAAAACCTCACATCACATATCCTTTTCTTAACGGCACGTGCCAGTATAGGCTGAGCGTTTAAGTATCGGTGAATTAATAGAGCTGTCGAAATGGAAATCTGTCTCAGAAAATTATATTGTTTACATTTCTAAACTATGTGGTTATATGTGACACCAAAACTGGTCCGATTTAGCAATATATCCCGGAGGATTTATCATTATTGACAAGGAAGTGATGGGCAATACTTTCATACACACGCAAACGGCATCGAGTCAAATTTCTTCAAAAAAGCTAATTTCCATGTCCAAAAGACAACGCATTTTCTATTTATTTGTTTTAGCTTAGAAAAGTGCAATTTTTGTGTGCAGGTATACTTTTTGCAGGCACACGTAATAAAATTTCTCAATGCATGAATACAATCTTATATTTGCACATGTCCAACCCGTTTATCGAAGGCAATTAAAGATACCTTTTATAATCGGTTCTCTGACGACCTGTATTCGATCAGTCCATGTAGATGCGTTCTGTGAGAATTACTTGGTACGTCGAATCAAAATGTCTCGACTTGGGTACATAATTTCTTAAAAAGATCGATACTTCCATAAATAACTGTCCAAAGTTTCAGCAACAATGGCATATAATATTCCCATTATGTTATGCATTTTCTGTTTAAGATCAAATTTGTCAGAATAGATGATCCGCCGCTACCCAGCACACACCATTCGAGTCGTAGTTTCGTACGTTGCATATCACCACATATTTATTTTATTCTGGGTTGGAAACGTGCGGGAAATATTCCTCCGTCATCGGGGTCATCCCGAAAATAGTTAGCATTTTACATAGTTAAGTAATTTATGGAGCCTTAGACCACTATTGTCCCTAATTCAATGTTAATGATCTTAGTCCGGTTGATATCCTTTTCCGAGCCTTAGGTTCATGCAAAATGTGATTGTGGAAACCGCCGATCGTTCCCAGACAAGTTGTGGAGGTTCTTCCTCCACCATTAATACTGGCCGCCATGTATAGCCTATCGTGTGCTGACAAATGGCGTTAAACCCAACAACAACAACAACAACAACAACAACAAGTTGTGGACTATATATTAATTTAGCTTACGTCTGACAGTTGCCGTAAAGATCCAGATCTTCTTCTTCACAATCGTTGGTATAGTCCACTTTGCCAAATCGGGAATCATCGATTGTTTTAAAATTCTATAAACAACTACTACTGAGCTAAATAATCTCTGTGTGTATGAGTTTAATATTAAAATATAATAGATATTACTTCTATATTAATAGAAGTAAATACATATATTATGGTCTGGGTCTAGGTTATTGGAATTCCATTATAAATATACTTGGTATACTAATGATATTCCATGGCCTATATTATACTTTTAGTGACAGACCTTCTAATTATAATTGTGAGATTATCTAGTAAATATTAGGATTATTCTAGAGGATTATTTTCATTCGGTACTATTTATTTTAGAAAATCTTACTGTGACCTGAAGTCTAGTAGAGTACTATATAATCTTATTTCTCTAAAAAAAAAGAAAATTTAAACAAAATCGTGCTTTAAGAACATAGCAGAATGAGTTGTATTATCGTTATCTCCAAAAAATCATTTGGGCTGTAATTTATTCGAATTATTTATTAACTGGAAATACAGAATGCTCATCAAAACAATATACTTGTAAATATAGACTTGAACTTGTAATGAAATTTCAATTAGGGATTTAATTCTTAGATTGTATTTTTGTGATCCATAAAAAGACTGTTGGTACATCACCACAAATAAAGGCCACTACATGAGCATCATGACTTTCCGTTTTGGATTTAATTTGGATTTCCACTAAAATGCATTCAGAACTTAAATTATTAGGGTTCTTGTATGTAATTTTAGGATTATTTGGGATTTAATTCGCAATAACGTTAGTTCCTTTTTCTACATTTCACTTTATATTCTAGGGAAATAAACTATTTTTTTGAATTTTATAAAGTTTGTTGTTTCTCACTTTTTTCTGTTACTTTTTTAATGTATACCTATAGCGTTATACATCAATCATATTAGAAACCAGCAAATGCATCTAAAGTGTCAGGGACTGGACACTGTCTAAAACAAATTCGTAGGTCTTGCTCTGATTGTGTTGTCTTGCTCTGATATAATGCCATATTATGTCCATTATGGAATCAGAAAATAAATGAATTATCTTGAGATATAGGAAAATAAAATATCCCAGCTCATAAGAAAATGGCAGCATGAAAGTAAATAGTCCGTACCCTAAAGTCAACGAATGCCCTGTGCCCATTTTAATTCTTGTATGATTTGCCATCCAGAAACTGTAAGTTAAATGAACTTCATTTACATTATATTTAAAGCCAATAAAAGCCCTGTTGTGCTGATATTAAAGAGTTTGTTCGTAAAAATCGGAAGTGTTGACTCTGATGCCGGTAATTTACTACCACATTATTATATAACAGGCAGGGAAACTTAAAGTAGCATGTCAGCATCCGGGTTAGCAGAGATTTTCACTAAACATAAATCACACTGACTCAAAACACGAGAAATTAGGTAAAATGCACAGCAAAAAAAAATAAAATTGGTCACCTGAACATCTTAGGATGTTTCGCAGTCTTACAAAAAAATGCATGTATTTAACATAGTAATATATGACAGAAAATAACTAAACGAAATAACTTTTTCTAAAAATGTTTCTTAATATTTGGATTTGGCAACAATATTTTTCAAAACGTCCAATTTTGACACCATGCTGCCATACGTGATACTATATATATATATATATATATATATATATATATATATATATATATATATATATATATATATATATATATATATGACAAGAGTTGTATTTTAGACTGAAAGACAAGCTTGATTCTGATTCTTCTTCTTTTTCTTCTTCTTCTTCTTCTTCTTCCATACCATCTTGTAGGTCTTTACTTGCATATCTGGGCATGTCGGACTCCTTTTGACTTGACGTTTGACTTGTGGGTTTTGCACTCGGTCGGTCTGTGACCAATAAACATGACAGGCGATTTCAGGTTATAACTGTAGTGCCCATACAGTAACATATGATATGGTCCTCCAGCCTTTTGCTGTTGTGAAAAATGTCATGATAAAGGAGGCCAGTCTTGTAAGATCCAAAATCAGGACAAACAAATTATTCTTGTCAATTAAATTTTCGTTTTAGCCTTAGTTCCCAATGAGATTGGTTTGGGGGTGAGGTATTTTTGTCATTGTGGATAATAAGGGGCAGATCGCTTCCCATATTTGGAATCCCATTGACTTAAACGGTACATCCTTAAACACCTCTCTTGGTTATTGCACTGATGTCGGCAATTTTGCAACCCTTTACCTCTTCTACGTATTCCTAAAACTATTTACTCGCTTTTAGGCAATTGAGAGGGGTAGTTTTGAGTTGTCATTGCATTTTGGAAACAAAGAGCAATGTTAATGAAACTGAAAGTGCAAAACGTTTACTGTGGGTTATTATCTGTGATTAATGGCACCTTCATGTGTGACTGGCTGATATGTCATCAATGAACTCGGATATTCAATGTCTTAGTGAACTTGTGTCATGGCTAAAGTTGCAAGGATAGTCATACTCCACATTGTATTTTGATTGGGTGGCAAGAAACGTACTCTGACTGGCTGATAGCAACGCTCTTCTCTCTGCTTATAACAAAAACATGCTATTGTTGGTTGATAGTTTAAATCAGTTTACATTCCTTATGTAAAATGTGGTTTTTCAACAGTTTTACCATACGTTCTTGTAAACGCGTCATATGTGGCATGGCGTACAGTATTCCACAACCCATCATACCATGTGTATGTCAAGATGGAGTAGGTCATCAACGAAATAAGTGTGTGTGTGTGTGTGTGTGTGTGTGTGTGTGTGTGTCTGATTTGGATTTTTAACGTAGCGTTAAAAAAAAATTCAACCATACAGCTACGATGTCTGCAATGTGGCAGTCTATAGTTATGTCTTGAACTGGGGCATCATGCTGCAGACAAGCAGTATGATTTCCCACCTAGTCATATTATTCTAATACCAGGCCCACCAGGATATGTGTTGCTTATTACGAGTGGATATTTGTCTTTAAAGACGCTCGTTGGTCTGCGAAGCGACTGTTGGTGTGTAAGGATGCGCGGTGGTTTATTAAGAGGAGCATTTTCCATCTACACGTGTTTTTCTTTGTTTATTATGTGCATTGTCAGTTTATACAAAAGTGTTTCTCTGTATGTCCGTGTATCTTTCTTCGCATCCGCTCTGAGTCCGTAAACGGCCTTTGACCCGTTACACCAACACGTTTAGCAACCACTGGATCCCTTTCTCTGCATTACATATTTTGGTCGGTATTAGGACCTATTTCTCATTGATCCATATTTGTAACATCTGGGTCACTATAGGTGGATCCATATAGACAACTGGCGCATTTAAAATGCACTTTTATTATTTGCAACTATCGAAAGGGTTTGAAAAACAAAGTAAAACTAGTTCCACATTTACAAATAGCATTAAGTCTGGTAATTTTAGATTTCTCCTCCGCAAATCCATAAATGAACAACGTTTCTATATTCATTATTTAAGGTCATATATTTTTATAAATTAATTGTCTTACCTATGATTAAATTGAAAAATATTGTTGTGGCGATATAAAAGTTGTTATCTTCACATACATGGAAGAGAACGAAACTAGTTTTTATTAACCTAAACGCAATCAAAGGCAAGCAAATAACAGAGACGAGACAGTCAAAGGCAAACACAAAACAGAGACAAGGCAAACACAAAAGAGAAACAAGGCAAATACAAGACAGAGACAATGCAAACACAAAACAGAGACAAGGCACACAACAAATGCAAAAATGGTTGAAATTACAAAAATGTACATGACAGTTTTTAATAACAGTAAGGCTTGAAAATGTTTGATAGTTCGCCTATGTGGCTTCAAATTTCCCACTAGTCCACACATTGTATTATGGTGAATCCACGAGTGACATTACAGAATATTGCGATTTTTCAAGTAAAATATTTCTGAATTCTACTAAAGGAAACGTAGTTTACTTTTGATTATAAATTTCTGAAGACAAATGTATTCGCCTTATATGGATTTTAGCAGCGTCCTAACTTATTAAATAATGTCGGAACTTCTTTTCATCGATGTAGTAATGCAGGTGTTAGTTAACGACATTTTTCAATAAATAAATTGCTTCCTACTTTGTATTTTGCCAAATTAATGAGTTTTCATATGAATATGAAACGATGCTGAAGGGTGTAATATGTAAGGGCAATAAAATATCGAACAGAAACGGGTCTTGTTAGCTAAGTCTATGGCAATTTGCACAATTCATGTGAAAGTCGTTTTTTTACCACACTTGAAACCGACTTCTTCTCTGGAGGTTGCTTTTGGACATGTTTTGATGGCACATACTTGCTTAAATATATGTAACAATTTAGTCATATTTAAGATATGTTCTTTCTAATGGACTGAGATAGGCGGAGAAGAGGTGGAGAGAAAGAAGTTGATTACGATGATGAAGAGAGGGAGAAGATTGAATTAGGCCTAAGCATGGAATGAAAGATACACAAGGACAGTTGTATTTCCAAATGGGACAAGAAAGTTGTTTCCAGAGGTAACACGACCACAATGTCGATAGCACCTTATCATCAGGGGCTCCTGCTGGCTGAGTGTTCGAAGGTCGCCTTTGTAGATCATTGACTGACATATCAAGTCTCACCGCCTGGTTTCAAGTCTCGGGCTCTACCAACGTTGGTATGTCAGAAACCTTGCTAGCAACTACCCTTGGGTCAGCGGTTCTTCCCATGTTTTTCCCGGGTTCTTCCTCCGCCAAGTATACTGGCTGTCATGTATAGCTTATGATGTACTGAAAAATTGTGTTAAATCCATAACATCTGCAACAAATACAGCTCTGCCACCACTATGGCAATATCCGTGTTTTTTTTTGTGGCAAATATCAATAGCTCTCTCAACGCCAGAAATTGAAATGAACACTGATAAATTAGTCATGACAATAGACCAATGTTTATTTCTTATGTGCTTCAGTATTGCAGTCGTCAGTATGTACCACTACCTAAGAACATGCGCAATCCAAAGGAAGAATATTTTATGCCATACAGTTAATGCAGTATTGGAATATAGTTTTATCCTTTTCCATTCGCCCGTCTGGTTAACATTTGCGTTTAGGTCAATTATTTAGGTACTATGTAGGGCATTTGTGTTCCATGTATACAGTTCTTCATAAACAAGGATTAGTCCCAAGAAAAAAGCAATAAATATCTGAAGCAAAAACATAATGAAAGACACATGCAAAATTTAGCGAGTTTAGTCTTCTCTCACATTGTTGGTCTGAACGCATTCCATATACCTTTTCTTTGTATAGATCCAATCTGCATGATTTATGAACCACGAGTTAACACTGTAAATCGGTTAACATCGGATATCGTCACTTACGTATGTTACACGGCACAGGAAAATTTGGAATAAGCTATGAAAGCAGAACCGGATATTGAAGAAACCTGAGTGCATTCAACTCAATATAACCTCAGCTAGGAAAATGTAGCGATTTTCCCCTGCATCACAAGTCACTCCATTTGATGAGTATCCCCATACTGAGAATCGGATGGTCCAGATAGGAATAGACACGTTCGGTAACCTGATAGGTCACTTGGTACTCGTGTAAATAGGCCGAAGGCGAACTGAATAAGGATTCCGACGTGAATGATCCTCAAAGAAAGAAGACTAAAGAAGTGGCAAATTAAGAAGATCATCGTGAGATAATCATTTTGATAAATAGGCTAGAGATGAAGTGACTTAAGTAGGCTTTCCACAAATCTTGCAATATTTGAAACGATAAAGTTAATCGTTGTATTTATCTTCTTTGGGGGGGGGGGGGCGCGAATACGTCGACGATCAATATATAGAGGATCTCAAATAGGTAATAATTTCATTTTAAATTTATTAAACGAGTTAAATAATGTCCATATTTTGCAAGCCTTAGCGAGGAAAAGCTGGACATTATTCAACGAGTTTAATAAATTTAATAATAAATCATTATCCATTTGAGATCATTTTATGACATAGTTATTACTTCAGTGGAACTTATTTAGAAGAACGAATAATTTTGTTTATTTGGACCGACGTTGCACCTTTTATTTGATGCGGGTAAAAAGTAGTCCCAAACAAAGTTGAACCAGTATTAACGTTTAAAATTAGCTTATACTTTTCTTAAAACTATAAGTCAAAGCACAAACGTCCTTCTAAATAAACAGAACATTTTACACATGCAAAATCATTTTTCAGCAAATAATGTCCGATGAGCGTGATGTTGCATTGTTTGATGCAGTACCCGCTAGAGTGCCTTGTACGATCCATGTTTACGTAACCTAACATGTCACTTTCACAACTAAACATTAAATTGTTGCAATATTCATTTGAAACAAGGTTTATTGGATTGCAAATTACAATATTTAATGTAATGTATTTGTGACCAAATTGCTTTTCAAGTCGGATTTGTATCACATATTTACTGCGTGAATATGCTGTGGTTAGATAAAGTTCTGTCAGTTGGGAAATTGGTTGATGTCCACATTCTTGAGTGAACAGAGCTTATTTACTTCTGTGAGTTAACATTTACACCACGCTTGTATAAAGGGTGGGTTCTATATTACAAATATAGCGCCACTTTCACCTAAACCCCAAGTCTGCTTTCAAATGAACAAACACCTTTGTATTACTTCTTGCTGTTGTTCTTTTCTTGGGGTTTTACGCCTTTTTCATATGGTGATATTGTTATTCATCACATAACAAACCCCCCGTGGACGAAATTGGCCATATTCAGGCAGACGAGACCATTTTTCTCTCAATTCCATTTCTAGCTTCGAGTCAAAAAATGGCCGCCAAAAGTTTCATTCAAAACAAAAGAAAAGTTTTACCACGATCGCAGCCAATCAGTAAAAAGAATACTGCACAATAATTTCATGGGATTATTTCGACCAACCAGAATCACATAAAGTGATATGTCCAAATGTTTTAATATCAAAATTATGAAACTGCACACAATATAGGCAACGTGTACCGACTATGTGATAAATACAGGCTATCAGTTCAGTAACTTGATCTGCCAAATATGATATCGGAATCAAATTACTGTACTGAAGACATGTTTGTTATATATCCTAAACAATTATTTCATAATAGACCATTTTTCACCGTATTGTTGTTCATTTACATTGACGCTATCCATCGGAAAACAATATATTTTGTCTAAATACAACGTAACCGTAGTAGTCTCTTCACTCGACCATTGTTAGTTGACGTTATCCTAGACTGCGAGGAATCTAATCTTGACCAAAAGGTTTCAAATTAGCCAGAGAAAAGTAAGTTCTATCATGAATTTTATAATGATGGGTATAAAATAGCATATTTACATACAAAAAGTAAACAATGTCATTGTTTCGCTTAAAATTATATAAAATACAAAGTTTTAATCAAAGTTGTTATATGTTAATTTTCTTGGTGCTATGAAGGCAAGTTTAACTAATCCGTATGAAATTGATCCGTAAGATTACGACAGCGTTTCCATTCTTCTCGGACCATATATCGACTTATTTCATTTCTTTCGTCAATACCTCGAGGAATATTCTATAAATTCTCTACAACCACTCCACAATTTTTAGTATGACCAACCTATATTTATTTTGCCAATTTACTCTGTTTGTCACTAGGAGAAGAGCCATTATGTCGTCTAAATCGATATTAAGTTAATTCTAATTTCATGCTGAAAATCTCTGATCATGGCTCTTCCCAGACTGACACAAGTAATCTAATCATCCAACCAGCATACACTCAAATCATCCGCCATATAACGCATTTGCAGATCTGGGTGTACGTTTATGAATTGAAGTTACAAGGTGAACAGTTATGAGCTGGCCAGTTAGGGTATGTGCTTATTGCCGTTTTATATGTGTTGTACAGTTGTGAGCTGGCTAGACAAGGTATGCGATTATTGCCTTTTTATATGCGTTGTACAGTTATGAGCGGGCCAGTCAGGGTATGTGCTTATTGCCGTTGTATATGTGTTATACGGTTATGAGCTGGCCAGTCAGAGTATGTGATTATTGCCGTTTGATGTGTGTTGTACAAGAGATCCGTTTGATATGTGTTGTACAAGAGAAAATATGGACATTTTTTAAAGCAACTAGTGGAAGTCGTTTCAAGGCCTGGGTCTGTATTTTGGGAGGCGGGAATGTTTCTCTCTAAAGTTACCAAATATTAGTCAAGGTCTTATGGTTACAATTAGAATCTACTGACACATACAACTCGTAAAATATTAATCGATTGGCTTAGATTTCTAATGACAACTTTCAGTGTGTTAAATAATTTCTGACGAAAGTGGCCGTTGATAAACATCTTTGCTTCTCCATTGCATGATTACGTTGCGGTGCTCATAATAAAACAAATTACGCTAATATAAACCAGTTTCAACCACATAACAATGACAACAAAGCAATAAGACTGTAACACGATTTTTCATACCCTTCTACGTTTTTATAAAATCTGAAAACAATGGCTTAAATAGCACAGTTGCAATACACTCGCATCTCACCTCTGTAATTATGGGTTCTATCTTTGGATCTGACATGTGACAGGAAAAAGTCATCGACAATCCAAGTTTAGCGTCTTCTCACCGATACATGGCTTGTTCAACTACAAAAGGAAAAAGATCGTAAGATGGCAACATCTGATTTTATTTCATGATATCATCAAAAGATATATAATATTTTAAACCGTCGCTTAGTGTTAACATTTTATTACTTAATTCCAAAGGGCTGGTTCTCATAATAGAAACATTTCCAGGAGCCTTACAGTCATTGTAAAGTCTATATCGATCATGTTTACTTTGATAAATGTTTGAAGCTCTAACGAAATGAAATGCAAACCTGCTTAGAGAAAAAACGCAGTCAAGGAATGATGAAAACAATATATTATTTCTGATAGATTTTTTGTTTCTTTGCAAAGGTTTACTTATTTTTTGCTGTTGTTGTGTTGTTGTTGTTGTTGTTGTGTGTGTGTGTGTATGTGTGTGTGCGTGTTTGTGTGTTACTGAAAGCCAAACTATTGACCGACATTAAGAAACAAATGAACATAATTTGACAGATGTAGTCTGTAGTACCCGCCCTATGTGCGTCACTTCATTTAAACGAATTCGTCTATAATGTATTCAACACAGAACAACATACGCAACATTTAAACCTAAACAGAAAATAACCCTTTTCAATTCCACCTGTTAAGCCCCTCTTTTTCTCCTTGATTAGATTCCAGGAGAGAAAAACATTACACTCAGGGTGTTGCAACTGGTGCTCTCGGAGCACAGTATTCCGCATCTGGGCATTTGTTCCTGTAGGGACCAAGCGATACGTATTCTCCTCAGCAGAACTGTTCATGTAAATAGATGAAAAGGTTTCATTTCAGAAATATGTGCTCTTATTTGAAACAATAGCTATTTAGAAAAGTAACAGTTAGAAAAGTAAATATTGCTCTACACTTAGTAGTAGTATAGATAACTTTAGCTGTAAATCTGAGTCTACTACTTGATATGCCAAATCAAGGTACGTTATCTCCCCGTTGCAGGTGATTAATTGAAGGATTTAGTTTCTGTTTCTATACTTTTATATGATATATTAATTTTAATTAACCTTATCTTGACAGGTAACTAATTTAATACTGCATTCAGCGTAAACTTTGTACACTAATTATTTAAAGACTTTTCTTTAAATTGTATCAGTTTTGCCTAAAACGTGGTTTAGATTATGCATAGGAGAACTTTACCATGCAATTTGATGATTACATAGATTTGCAAAGTATCTTATGCATTCATAAATTATATAAATGTATGTATATTACATATAAATATGAATTTACTTTCGCATTGCAAAGTTTCATATATTCTGTGCCTCCAGCTTACGTCTTGCCTTGGAACGCAGAAATTTAGACACAGGCTTGCTGTCTCCACAATCAAGGTCACCAGTGTAATGACTTTTAACAGATTCTCAAATTTTGCTTCTCTTGAACTTATTTAACATCCCTAGATTGTTTTTGTCGTTTTGATTTATGTACATTTTCCATTTGTTAATCTGAGCCTTACGAGTGGCTTTATGGTTGATTTTCCACCTCTTTAAGGGATCGTACGAGTCCTGAAGAAATTACTATTGCTATTTTGAGCTTACTTACCCTGTTCCATAGTTGTATAGTAAAACGTAGCTCTCGGTTATCCACCAATTGAATAAAACGTCTGACACTTACTGGCTTTTCAAACATTATTATTTGTAATATATAGAGGAGATAAATTGCAGATGTCGACAGTTTAGATAACTTTTTAATGTCAGCATCTCTTGTTTTTTCTTGTCATAGCACCAGACAAAGCAATGAGTTCTTATCATTATCCTCTGTCAACTGACACACTAGTTAGTTTTATTTCAAAGATGGGAATAGGGATACACTATACCTCTTATATCTTTTGTTCTGTGCGAGTGAAACATTTTTAGAAATGATAATATTTAGTTTTATAAGCCTTAAAACTTGATTTTAACCATCTTGAGTTGAAAATACGTAAAGTCCGTAATTTGTTGCTCTGTCAGGTAATACTTGCTAAATTCAGCATGTTTGTGTTTGTTTTGTTTAGTATGTATGCATTGGAAAGGTAAACCGAAGACAGATATTCATTAAACAAAGAATTTAATAACAAGATTAAACCACTAATATGTACAATACAATACAGCAACATGTAATGCTGGTACAATTTAGCTATATCAAGTGGCATGCACGGCGAATGCCGTTACACTAATACACTAATGCGCACAATACAATACAGCAATATGTAATGCTGGTACAATTTAGCTATATCAAGCGGTATGCACGGCGGATACCGTTACACTAAGAGCTTTTGCGCGAGCATGGCCAATTCTGCATTACATTTATGCTCCCATATCAATTATTAACTCCGCCAATGCCGGTCAAAAGCCCAGATGTAAAAGGAGGAGGGTTGGACGTGGTTGCTACCAACCCGACCCTGAAAAACTCAACTTGCTACAAAAACGTCAACAGAAGGATAACCAGAAACCGAAACCTTGGGGAGGAAGGGTCTTCTTAGGGAGGAAGGGTCTTCTGGAAGACTTATGACGTTATGTGGTGAAATCCGCGAGCCCGCGGAAGCCATAAAACAGACCACCCTTCTATCAAACAGAAGAATTAACATCGCAACATGGAACATGGGGACAATGCATGAGGCAGGAAAACTAGCACAGGTAGCAGCAGAGATGAGGAACTACAACCTACCCCTACTGGGCATTAGCAAGACAAGATGGATCAAAATCTGGACAAAGAAGACTGGTGACAGGAGAAATGCTACTGTATTCAGGACATGAGGAAGATAACGCGCCTTATGCACAGGGGGTGGGGCTCATGCTGTCGAATCAAGCATATAATGCACTGATTGGATGAAAACCACATGGGCCCATAATCCACAGGTGAACGTTTAGGACCAAGAAAGATAAAATAAAGATGAACGTCATACAGTGCTACGCTCCAACAAATGATGGCGAAGAAAAGAGAAGGACCAATTTTACAACAGACCAAAGAACATAGTAGAGAACTTCCCAGACAAAGACATCGACATCCTCATGGATGATTTCAATGCTAATGTTGGGTCAGACAACACAGGATATGAAGAAGCCATAGGGATCCACGGCCTGTGCGAGATGAACGAAACTGGAGAGATTCGCAGACCTTTGTGCATTGAACAACCTGGTCATCGGGGGTACTATCTTTCCCCACAAGAGAATCCACAAAAACACATGGATATCACCAAACCATTTGACAGAAAATCAGATTGACCACATCTGCATAGCTAGGAAGCTCAGAACATCCCTGCAAGATGTGAGGGTGAAGAGGAGAGCAGATATGGCATCTAAACACCACTTAGTTGTCACAAGGCTGAAACTTCAGCGGAAGAAGAACTGGATGGTCACAAAATAGAAGAAAACAAAGTATAACATCATCCTGCTGAAAGATGCAAAAACTAAAGAAGAATACGGACTGACGCTTAACAACAAGTACCAAGTGCTACAAGAGATTCTTGAAAATGAGGAAGACAATGCGAACAACAGATGGCAGAAAGTTAAGGAGGCAGTAAAATCAACATGCCAAGAAATACTAGGCTCCATGAAGTACCAGCAGAAAGAATGGATTTCAGCCGAAACATTAAGCAAGATCCATGAGCGGAAAAAGAAGAAAGTAACAGCAAATAGCAGTAGGAGAAGAACTAAAAATGTAAAGGTACAAAAAGAGTACACTGACGCCCACAGAGAAGTGAAAAGAAGCATCAAGATAGACAAGATAAACTAAGTTGAAGGACTGGCAGCAGAGCCAGAGGTAGCGGCAGGAAGTGGAAACATGAAGAAGCTATACATCACTAAGAAGCTGTCCGGCAAGAACAGCAAAACAGAATGACCCGTAGAGAACAAGCAGAGAAAGACCATAGCAAGTACAGAACACCAAACGAATAGATGGACAGAATGTTTTGAAGAACTGTTGAACAGACCAGCACCAATAAATTCCCCAGAAATCCACCCAGCCAACGCAGATCTTCCCATAAGCTGTGACAATCCCACCACAGACGAGATCAGGAAGTTCATCACTCAACTGAAGAACGGCAATGCATCTGGATCTGAAGACAATCCAGCAGAAACCCTCAGAGCAGACCTTGAGGCTTCAGTGGAAATGCTATACCCCTTCTTTGAGAAGATCTGGGAAGGAAGAAGAAATACCGACTGACAGGAAGGAAAGATACCTCACCAAGATCCTAAATAAAGGCGACCTGAGCAACTGTTCCAGCTACAGAGGAATCACATTCTTGTCAGGAAAGTCTTCAACCGGGTTATCTTGGAGAGGATGAAGGAGGCCGTCGACCCACAGTTGCGAGATGAGGAAGCGGGATTTCAGATCGTGTACGGACCAAAAGCTACTCTTCGCATCATAGTAGATCAATCGTTGGAGTTGAATTCTTCGCTCTACATCAACTGTGTCGATTATGAGAAGGCATTCAACAGCGTGGACCGAAAAATACTCTGGAAACTTCTTCGCCACTATGGCGTCCCAACCAAGCTGGTCAACCTGATCAAGAACAGTTATAACGGAATGTCCTGCAGAGTCATTCATGCAGGACAGCACACAGACAGCTTCCTAGTGCGGACTGGAGTGAAGCAAGTCGCCTTGCTGTCACCGTTTCTCTTACTTCTCCCCATCGACTGGATTATAAAGACGTCCACCAATGGGCGGGGAAACAGGATCCAATGGACATTGTAGAGTCAACTTGAGGACCCGGACTTTGCCGATGACCTAGTGCACTTGTCCCATAGTCAGCAGCAAATGCAGGGCAAGACCTACGTAATGGCAGCCACATCAGCACAGGTTGGCCTCAACATCCACAAAGACAAGCCTAAGATCCTCAAGATCAATTATTTCAGTAACAACCCATTCACAATGCAGGGAAGTCCCCTGGAAGAGGTGGAGACCTTCACCTACCTGGGCAGCAATATCTACCAGCAGATGTCAATACAAGGATCTGAAAGGCGAGAGCAGCTTTCATACAGCTCAAGAACATCTGGAGCTCCAAAAAATTTCCTTGACTACCAAGATCAGACTGTTCAACTCCAACGTGAAATCAGTCCTTCTGTAGGGAGAAGAGACCTGGAGAACCACCAAGTCGACCGTAAAGAGAGTTCAGACCTTCATCAACAGCTGCCTAAGAAGAATTCTTTAGATTCGTTGGCCAGACACCATCAGCAACACCAACCTGTGGCAGAGAGCCTCCCAACTTCCGGTAGAGGACGAGATAAAGAAGAGATGATGGGGTTGGATAGGACACATCCTGCGTAAGCCGCCAACCAACATTACCAGACATACATTTAGGTGGAACCCTCGAGGCAAGTGGAGACGGGACCGACCAAGAAACACCTGGCGATGCGACCTCGAGGCGGACAACACTAAGATGGGTCACACCTGAAATCAGCTCGAGGGGATGGTACAGGACAGGAGCCTCTGGCGATCTGTTGTTGGCGGCCTATACTCCAGCACAGGTGACGGGCAAAACATATCAATTAGCAAAATATGTCTTTCTAAAACGTTTAGATCTGGTTACATGACCCACGGTACTAATTATACGGAACAATTGTAAACCATTCTACAAAATGGTGAAAATAAAATAGTTTATATACGGGTTTGATGGATCATAATGAAAAGTAAATGTTTGGAGGAAAAAAATCTGAAAAGAGCTTATCCAATCTGTAATCGAATAAAATAGAGGCAAGATTCTGTTTATGCAGTTGTATTATTTTCCCAGACTTGAGTTAGAAACACTCAATAATGAAGGCAGCGCCTGGTTCATTGGGAGCAGAATTTATGTTTCATGTTTTATGCACGTTTAGATAAAAAGAAAATTCCGCGGTTCATTATGTTGTCTTAATACAGACGCTTGCATCAATTATGGGTCTATAATGAGAAATATAATTTTTATCATGAAAATTAAAAAATGTTAAGTTATTGAATGTTGAATGTAGTCGTATTTCCATAGGCTTAATGTATAACAGTTAAATTAGTACCGTAATTGCTTAAGATTTGTACACGATAAACGAAGATAAATATGTACACAATATGATGCCAAACACTAAAATTTACATGGTGTAAAATGGTTAAATATATCTTGAACTATTTCTAGTTAAATAAATCAAAATGAAGACATTGATATTTTGTATACAAATGCAACGATATTTAAAACAACTTCTAACTATAAAATACTTGGGGAGGTTGAATCGACAGAATGCAAATGGAATTATGACAAAACCATTTAAATAGTGATTTTATAGAATGCAAATTAAAATATATTGTGCGGTGAGAATTATCGATATTTGCATGAATTTTGTTCATTATGATATTTAACATATGAAGATGGTCATTTGCAATTCCAGCAATTTGCTTCTGACTCACGACCAGACTAGGCTCATTCAAGAATGTGTCTAAGTTGAACTTATACATTTTTACCAAAGAAAAAAACAACAACTCTAAAGTTACTAAATAGAGACAGGAAGAATAATGTTAGTCAACGTTTCGGATAACAGTATTGCTCATAGACATATATCTCTCAGTGGATGTTCATTTATAAATTTGCCTGAACTGGTTAAGAACAAAAGTGCATGCATTAATAAATAAGTGTTCATACAATATCTTCAAGTCATTTGCTCAGTAATAAACACTTCGTAGAAAGATTATCAGTGGATGTCACAATATAGTTTATACAATCATTGGTTTTGACGTATATTTGGTAGAAAAAGAGGACATTGGGAAAGTTGAAAATCCAATCGATATCTCCGAAAATGAGAATGAAGCATTTGAACCATCTTACATTACATCGGTTAAAATAACCGAAATAGAATATCAACCCATGTTGACCTGTTAAATATATTTCACTAAAGTATTCACTGTAAAGACGGAAGATGCCATTACTTTGAAATAATTTATTTTCTTTAAAGATTGGTATCGTCACAGATAAACAGCTAACACGGGCATGAATGTATACGTATATGTCGCTTCATACACGAGAAGCAGTGTCACAAAATAATATGCTGCAAGTACTACATTCGATTGATTTAATACCTGAAGGAGGTTCAGTTGCAACATTCGAAAACTATCAGCAGGACTTAAAAGTTATATATGTTATTTATTTTGAATTTGAGAGCAACACAACCGTGTTCATTTTAAACACCTCATCTCTCCGGATAAGTATGTTGAGAAAGTAATACCTATGTCACGAAGTTTCTTGGACAATAAATATAGCCAAACAAATTCCATCAGGTTTTTTTACTTACTTCAAATAAACGTACAAGAGCTATAAGCCTATAGTTCACAGAGAAACGTGGGATATTCACGTATTGTATGATGCGTTAGGTAAAATTCCAAAACTATTGTGAGAATAATTATGAACAAAATGTACGCTTATTTCATCCCCTGTGGAGGAGGAAATGCATCAAATATATGTTACAAATGTAAGGACATAATAGTGACAAAGGCAACGTGCGCTAGAGGAGTAATGTCTGATAATAATGACCAGTTAGATTGAAACGATTGAGATTCAGAACATAACTAATGCAATTTTGAATTTAAAAAATACCTACCACTGCTCATTCATAACCTGTCGGGTGATGACAGTCTTCTGTTTACTAAAATAATAGGTTCAAATGATTCAGATAAAGAGAGGGATAATACTCTCTGAACTACAACAATTTCAGATAAAGATGGAAACAACTTACTGAACTACAATCGATTCAGATAACGATGGAGACAACTTACTGAACTAAGACAAATTCAGATAACGATGGAAACAAGTTACTGAACTAATACAGATTCAGATCACGATGGAAACAAATTACTGAACTAAGACAGATTTAGATCACGATGGAAACAACTTACTAACACAGATTCAGACAACGATGGAAACAACTTACTGAAGTAAGACAAATTCAGATAACGATGGAAACAACTTACTGAACTAATACAGATTCAGATCACGATGGAAACAACTTACTGAGCTAAGACCTATTTAGGTCATGATGGAAACAACTTACTGAACTAAGACAGATTCAGATAAAGAGGGAAAGAACTTTATGAACTACGACAGATACATGTCATTCAAAGCAGATTTCATAGTTGATAGGTTCATGAATGGAGGAAACAATAACTCTTCGTTGATGCGAGTCGTGATTAAGGCAATGCAACAACTAGCATCAAAATATTTTATGAACGCTTTACACAAATAATGCTACAGTTTATAAAGAGCAGTAGAAAAATTAGCTCTACGCTTAACGATTTAGATACATGAAATCTCGAGAACTTCATTCCAGATGAATAACTTAACTCCCTTACAAAATAAGTTGATAAATGATAAGTTCCACGATGAGAAAAACCAAAACATATATGTACAATTAAAGAAAACCAGAAATATGTCATACACTACAGAATATGAAGCTTTAGATACAATAAGACTTAATATTTAAAACGACACATGGATGTAATTTTTTTGCGCACAACCACATTTAAGCCATACTATGAACCGAATACATATCTTCGACACAAGTAGCAAGCAATTTCCAAAAAGATTGTTTCAAACTGATGATTTACGATGTATTCACTCCCTCTGATGTTTTATCGTATTATTAAAGCGACAACAAAAGCAATAGAAAATACAGTAATAGAGCGAGACAACACCTGACTCACTAATTCATTGTGTATCGTTGTTGAAACAGAACACTATGATAACGACATGAAACATAACACCTTGTTCCTTGACACCGGTAATCACCCAAGGACGACATATTTGGTATTATCTCATGAAAAAGAACGTTCTTTCACGTGTTAAGGACGGTACAATAGTGTTCCTGCTAACGATTTGTGTGCATGAAAGTCAGAATATTATTAAGTTAGAATCTACAAAGGTAAAAAATATAATTAAAAAAGTAATTAAAATGTCTAATAAACAGATTTTGAAATTAAACATGTACAAAGATTATTTATTCAATCAGAAAGACACGTATTAAAGAAAGTAATTGTACCTTGGCATACATCAATCTGTAACTCTAGCCACTGTTATAATTTATCTTGTGCAAATAATTGATGTTGCGAATCGTGTTTGCAGACCGTAGTACTCTCCATCACTTGAAGGGCTTTTGAAAGTGTTTTGTCATATCTGAAATCATATGCAAGAGTACAAGGACAGAACAGATAGTGAACTATTTTTGTGTTTAAATCAAGTGGTATATAAACTGTCACTATTGACTGCGAACTGAACACGTTCTTTGCCACTGTTTTGTGCACAGGGCATTGGGTTTTAAATTTCTAAATCTTTCATTCAACATTCCTCGCTCAGCAGATCAGGTAACAACAAATATGTGAATGTCATGAAAATGTTGTCATTCAACGTCACTAAATATCGCATACTTAAAACTATTTAAATCGCTTGAAAAAATTCTTCCTAAATTTGTTAGCACTACATTGTTAACATATCCCTTTACCGCAATGGCAAATAACGTTAGTCAATTACCTGATACAATCAATATTTTTGACTTAGTTTTAGATATTGCAAGTTGTATAGTTGATCTTCCTGACATATTTGTCAAAATGTACATTACAGAATGATGAGGTGTGTCACATAATTGTGTGTACTTAATTTTTATGCACTACAATTTAAACAATTTCAGAATACTGAGTTCGATTCACCCAATGTTGCACGATTAAATTTCTTGCAGTGAGTAAACCGGTTACTTTGAGCTATATGCCCGTGCATTGTACCATAATCACGATACGTATAGAGTTAAATCCGAGAGTAATGTTACAACACAAGCTTTGTCAGGAAGCTGTCCATGTTACGGGAGCAATATTCAACTATTAAGGTATATGACATATTAAATTTCAGTTGTTTTCGCTATCGGTATTATATGATAGAATTATTTGATGCACTGGAAGTTCCAGTATTTATTCTACGTTTCACGAATAGTAAGATCTATGCCATATAACGCTATGTTATTAGTTAGGCTAAAGTCTATTTTCAAGTTAACCAACTTATAACTGAATATACGAATTGAATCCATTTAAATTTTGCATTAATAAATGATTAGAAAATGTTCTGGTTCTTCTACTTCTGTGAGATTATTCTTGTTGGATACGGATTCGTGTACGAACCTGGTTATTATAGTACCAGTTTCGTACAGTCGATCTGATGAAATGTTTAATACGTAACATGTAACTTCATGTGCGCGCATGCGTGACGTATATTATTGTACTTGTACTTGACCAAGTCTAGTGTAATAGTGATGTTATGGCATACTTCAGACTTGTATTCTTTCTTTCCTTATACGTATAGCTTTGGGGTTTTAAAATCTCCCTCAACGTATAATACGTCGATTGCAAAGTTTCAAATCAAGGTAGATTTTAATACAATCTTAGCTATTTAGATAAAAGAAAAATGGCTGAGATTGCTGATAATAACTTTGATAACTGAGTTGAAATTCATTTGAATAATGATGGTGATAATATTGTTGATTCTAGACCTACAAACGACGAAAGACGAGTCTGTTAATCTGTGAATTATTTCCGAAATGCTTAAAAATAAGATCCGTTTGCAACTTGAGAATTTAAAGCGGATAGCTTCAACCAGCAGTGTAAAGAATATACACTGCAAAAGAGGAGACATAATCAAAGGGTTGTGAAGGTGCTGTGGTAGTTCTTGATTAAAAACTAGCATCAATGAAATAAGCTGTTTTGATGTATGAACGTATTAGTAATAGATTAATGGGATTAAAAGGACATCATCAAGAACTAAAAAGATCCATACCAGCGTTATTGTATCATTTTTATGCAGATTTATATCTATCGTTCTTGTGTAATGTCCAGACGAACTGTTCAGTTTACCTTTCTTCATTGTTTTATTTTTAGAAATGTTCCAATTGATCTGTTGCAGCGACTGTCTGAGATTGGTAAAATCAACTAGACCTTCAAGAACCTAATAATCAGTTGTTAATTTAAATGGTATAAATGCATCCAGATAATAACTCGTGCCACATTCGTTGTGTTTTGATATTATTAACAGCCAACGCAAGGACAGTCTAAAACAAGTACTTTCATTTGCTGGATTTTTGCTATGTTTTTTAATCCGTTTAAACGCATTAATTATATCACGCATCTGTCTACATTGACAAGTCTCATAATTGACTCTGAATACTCAGTTCCTATATTGAATCATTGCGTGCTGTTTTAAGACAAACTTTGTTTTTCATAAAGTATAACTCTGATATTGTTGACTCGTCGCACATTGGTCTTTCAAAGCTTAAGCGATTTGGAAGATATAATGAAAGTTTAACCAAAATATAAACGCGTGCATTTATCCAGATCAAGTACATAACTGATTTCGCCCCGATAATTCGCTGTTTTAACAATTTTACAATAAGGATTAACGCTGCAAATCTTTACGTTGTGATCTTTGAAATTTATTTGTAAATCTTACATTTGCTGACACATTGTAAGAGATAGTTTTGTTTATTTGAAATCAATAAATTAACACATCATCTTGAATGCTATTAATTAACACAGATTTGAGCAGTTTTATTCCGTCTGGACTCGTAAACAGATGGTCACTATCTCTAGTCAATGACATGGTGTATTCTGTGTTAAACTCATGCCATATTTCTTTCATCTCTCTAAAAGCTCTTGAATTTCATAAAACTGAGCTTCGTTCAAATATGTCTGATCCATTAAAACTTCAATTTATCTTTTTCATCGCTTCGCAAAATAATTTTAATAATATCACTGCTTCAGTGATTATTGATTTTTGTGAATTCTATCCTCGAATTCTAGACGGTATAAAGTGTCATTGTAACATTCTTCTATTGAAACACCAATGTGTATCTATACGGATAATACTGAAATTGTGGTGAAAAATACAAAGATGCTCAGACACCTCGAGGTTAGAAAGGTGATAGTGATTTACTGAAATAATTATTTTCCACCAGATCTCTTAGGTATAGTGGAACACGAACGAGAGAAGCTTGCTTGCGGCCATTCACAAACGAACACAACTAATATTTTGGAAAATGGAATATTAAGGTAATGATTAGTCTAATGAAAACCATGGCAAATATTAGTAATGTTATTTCTTTAATGTGCGCTGTTTTTTCTTTCTTTTATGTATTGTATTCTATGGGTTCTGTAAAATTTTATTTTATAGCAGAACATGTATAAAAATCATGTTCATTGTCTACATGACCAGAATCTTTAAATTCTGTAACAAACAAATACATAATTTATATTTCTTTTTTAGTGTAGGTTAGATGTTAGGATTATTATCTTATTCTCAATTAATGTCATTATGTTTATCATGTTCTTTAGTATAATCTTGCAACAGACTTTCCAATTATAACAAGGATTGTTCTAGATATGAACTTTTTGCCCTCATCCGGGTGTTTTTGTGTCTTTTAATATAATCTGTTTTACTGAAAAAAGTATTTATTCCTGTGATAAAACTGGGCAGAAATCATTTGTATTGTTGTATCCAGATTTTGATTTGGGTGAAATTATTTATTATTCTCTGGAACTACAAGATGCTCTATAATAATATTCTTGGACAAAGACATGAACTTGAATTATATCAAATTCAAAAAAGGGTTTATCAGATTGTATTATTGTGATTCATCTAAAAGCTGTTGGAATATCATTACAATTTGGGCCATTGGTACATTAGTATATTAGAGATTGCAGGTGACTACAGGCACATCAACACCTGTGAATCTTTTGAAATACCATTAAAGTTTATTCTGAACTTTATTCGTTAAAACTTGTTTTAAAATATCTAGGATTATTTGGGATTCGGTTCGCAATACCATAAGTTATTTTTACATTTTCCCTTTGTATTCTAGGGAAATAAATTATTAGTTGAAGTTTACAAAACTTGTTGGTTTTTGCTCTTTTCGATTCTTAGTTTAAGACCAATGAGCCGTAATAGTAAAAACCCTTTCATATTTGAGACATGTATGCATATGGATGGATGTACGATGACGGTATGTGTGCATGATGGCTACATTAATTATGCTATGGCTTATTGTGAGCAAAATAGCTTCAATGAGATAATTAGACTTATTATATAAATTCCAAACCGATTCAGATAAATATTTATATTGCCTGACTTCTCTCTGCATCAATGAAAACCGAAGTAAAGCGTATGCGATAACAAACAGAAACCTGGTTGACCATGGCAAAACATAACCAAAAGTCATTACCAAACACTAATTCAGTGTAACTGGAGAAAACAATAGCAAGGCCTTTTAGCTAGAGAGTCACGATGTTTCCACCGTGTTACAATATTCCCATCAAAACAGCAGATATTCGGCACGTGAATATCAAGTATTCCACCGTATTACAATATTCCCATCAAAACAGCAGATATTCGGCACGTGAATATCAAGTATTCCACCGTATTACAATATTCCCATCAAAACAGCAGATATTCGGTACGTGAATGTCAAGTATTCCACCATGTTACTGTACGCCTGTCAAAACAGCAGATATTCGGCACATAAATGTCAAGTTTTATTGGCAACTCAAAGTTTACTTCATTTAGAGATGGGATTTGAAATTACTATACCATTAAACCTGTTACGCAAGACGAGGTGTCCCATGACTCCCATGGTTCTCCTGCGAATTTTGAATCCTTACAGAAATACAGGGTTTGCAAGGGTTTCTGGCCATCAGTGTAGACTCAGTTTTGTCAGACGGATCCAACCCGTACAATAGATGATAAGATGATAATTTTAAATTATGGTTGCAGAAAGAGTTAATTACAAGCATTGAAGTCAGCACATTATTGTTTGCAATACGTCAACATATCCCAATAACAAAGTATAATACATTAAAAGGTATATTATTATTTGTAATACCTCCACCTAGCCAAGCAATAAAGTATAATGTACAATAGCGCATATTATCATTTGCAATATCTCTACCTAACCAAGTAATAAAGCATATTGTACAATAATGTATATTATGATTTGCAGTACCTCTGCCTAGCCCAGTAATAAAAGTATAATTTATAACAGTGATTATTATCATTTGCAATACGTCTACCTAGCCCAGTAATACAATAAAATGTATAATAACGCATTTTAAGTGACACGTGAAGTAACATGACATTTTACAAATGATTGTGTAGATTTGTCAACTTGTTGAGTAGGAACATTGAATGCACATTATAATTTCTAGAAAATTCATTGTATGTTCGCCTTTGAAATGAACATAGGAGAGAGCAACGACGACTACGAAAATGATGGTGATAATGTGATGACTAATATTAAACAACAATAACTGCTCAAATAAGAAATATGACGACGTCGGTGATAATGATTTGTCTGTAAGTGCGAAATTATTTTTTACTCAAATGACTACCTGATGGTACCATGAGAAAGTATGGATCGAATGTTATCTACGCATGATTTATATGACTGGTAATATTAAATTATAATCCAAAACATAGTTTAACATTCGTAGTCTTGGGAATTACTAAGTTGATATTTGAACCCAACTATAAAATCACATTTCATTAATTTGTAAATTGAGGCAGCTTCGGGCTAAATTAAATCAAACGCCATCAAATATGAAATATTTACCTCAGTCAATACTAAATTCTACTTTCAAAAGTTGTATCTCTTTTTATGACTGCTGAACGCATACTCATAAATGCAATACTATCAATGTCAAACATTTCGATTGTTACAGATAAGAATAACATTATGGTTTTATAACAAAAGTTAAAAACATTCTAGCGTGGATGCCTCAGATAGTGAAAATGATAAATAGAAATGAGTCTAGTTGTCCTCGTTAAGATTTTAAACTATTTGACCATATCCAAGCTATTGCAATTTTCTAATTAATTTTTATCCATCAATTCATTATCGGCCTATGTAATCATTATTTCAAAAAATAAGCCAATGTATGCTAACTGAAACAGATGCAGGTGGGTTTTGAATAAAACGATGCTGCGATTTCATTACCAAAGTCATCACGTGCAACAGCTCAGAGTAGTATTGGCAGACCGCGATCGATTCATCCAATCGTTGTGTTGCGAAAGATGTGTGGGAGATAGACCTGTCAACCCAATACTACAAAAACATTGTACTAGTAAGAATGTCAGGTATCTTCTATTCATACCATATTCAAGACAGTAATTTTCTTGCCTATCGACGTCAAAAAACGTACTAGGTTTAAAAAATGGTAGAAGCGTTCGTGCATCTACTCCTGTCCTCTGCGATTCTGATGCTCTTCTCATGGCCTACCGTATCTGCAGCGGTTATGAGCAACCAAACAGAGGACCCGGTTTTGTTTTATAAAACCGTTGAAACTCTCAGGAAAACGTTAAACTTTTTTAACAGGGAATACCGAAATGTGAACTTAGACGCAATAATTGGGACAAGAATTGTTGAAGGTAAGTGAAACAAAACGTATCAAGTCACCGTGGTATCTGTTTTAGCCACTTCAGTTTTCATTTAAAACCTATTATCCACCTTTTTCTTTGTATTGTTCTTCAAGGTCAATTCTGGAGAAAATCTTCAAAACATAAACTTTTCAGGACTTTTGTACACTATTGTGTGTAGGTTATAAAATCTTTTTTAATTTTTCTCTCGGTGAAATGTTCTCCAACTGAATTTCGATATTTACCCCAAAAATAATAAATGGTTTAATTGCCCATAATTTACTACTGCATTGCATCATCTGAATAAAATTATATTCTTCTTATGTGTGACGTCATTGTAAAACTAGCCAACAAGCCAGTAATGTAAGTCAAAGTGGTTTGACAACACGTTCATTGCAAGTAAACAAAAAATCGACATGTTAAGTATGAAAGAACAACTTCTAAACAAATCAGAAACAAGTTCTATAGTTTTCCCTACTTTTCAATTACTAAATGAGACAAAAAGTAAGAAATAGAGATCTGCCGATTATTCACTGTAAAACCGGAAAGTAGTATGACGACCCTTCCTTAGTAAATCCTACTGTTCATTCTATTTGTTTAAAAGCCAAAACCAATAAATGTTTAAATCATCCTTTTAAATATTGAAAAATTAATTTATATATTTAGGTAATTATCCTGGAAATTATAAGAGAAAAAGAGCGAGAAGAAGAAGAGTATTGTAAATATGTCATTTCCTCATAAGTGTAAACTATATATATATATATATATATATATATATATATATATATATATATATATATATATATATATATATATAATCTTTCCTTTATAGGGTTATGATTGAGAAACAAGAGCAGTAAATATCAAGCAAATATGGAGAGATGTTAAGCGGTTACATAGAATGGGGCTGTGTCCCCATGTACTATTTAGAACAACCGCATTGGGCGTTGTCCCCATGTATTATTTCAAACAATTACATGGAGCATTGTCCCCATGTACTATTTCAAACAACTGAATGGTGTTGTGTCCCCATGTACTATTTCAACGTGTTCATTCTGTAATAAATTTACTCTAATTAATGCAAAACCACAGATCTCACCAATTCCCCATTGCCTATCAACCGGATATCTGCATGGTTTTTCTTCGTTAACCTTCATTAACGTACCGTCAGCATTTCACGCCATAAAACTGTACAACTCCCCCTAATATAGCGAACTAATTTTACTACGCCACCTTAGGCCAGACAAATTATGGTTTTAAGCCACATTTCGCCTGTAACTTTGCATCAAATGTGCCACCATGACAACAGAGACGCTATCTTCCAACGTAGGAACAATCCCTTCTTGTTTATTCCATTTTGTAATTTACCAGTCTCCAATCATAAATACTGAACCTGAAGTCACACAAACAATGTACACAACTAGATTTTAATAGGGACACTCATGCGGTACTGACCTGAATTCACCAAAAGTAAACCATGGCATCATGGAAACTCACTAACACTTAACTCCTTGACTTTTGTTGCTAGTAATTAGGTAATTATTTCGGGCTGAGAAATATTTCCTCAGGACCGAGTTCCCATAATCAAACAAGTAATCGCAAAAATCTAAGAATTCCTTAAAAAGGAGCGCTATATACAAATGCGCACACGCCAAATTTTATTACAGTACTATTACAAACAACTGTATGAGATGGAGTCCCCATGTATTATTACAAATGACTGCTTGGGGCTTTGTCCTCATGTACTATTGCAAACAACTGTATGAGATGGAGTCCCCATGTATTATTACAAATGACTGCTTGGGGCTTTGTCCTCATGTACTATTGCAAACAACTGTATGAGATGGAGTCCCCATGTATTATTACAAATGACTGCTTGGGGCTTTGTCCTCATGTACTATTGCAAACAACTGTATGAGATGGAGTCCCCATGTATTATTACAAATGACTGCTTGGGGCTTTGTCCTCATGTACTATTGCAAACAACTGCATGGGGCAGTGTCCCCATTTGCTATTACAAACAACTGTATGAGATGGAGTCCCCATGTATTATTACAAATGACTGCTTGGGGCTTTGTCCTCATGTACTATTGCAAACAACTGCATGGGGCAGTGTCCCCATTTGCTATTACAAACAACTGCATAGGGCAGTGTCCCCATGTACTATTACAAACAACTGCATGGAGCAGTGTCCCCATGTACTATTACAAACAACTGCATGGGACATTGTCCCCATGTACTATTGCAAACAAGTGCATGGGGTGGTCTCCTCATGTAATATTACAAGCAACTGAATGGGGCGGTGTCCACATGTAGTATTACAAGCAACTGCATGGGGCGGTGTCCCAATGTACTATCAGAAATAACTGAATGGGGTGGTGTACTCGTGTACTATTACAAACAACTGCAGTTTATTTTCGAGGAGTTATTATCTTTATAGTTCGACTAAACTTGTCAATACAATTATTTATTTTCTCAGAATGGTTTTTATAATTTAAAAGCTGGAAGATGTTCAGAACGATGTACCGATATCGCTCTTCTGCATGTAGCATGTACAGCATCGCTATAATTCTTTCCAAGACTTGTCATTCATTTTTTTCTTTTCTTCTTTCTATCTGCTGATGACCAAGTTGACAGCAGCTGTAACATTAGTTTTAATTTCTTAAATTTTAAGAAACTATAATCTCTACATTGGCAATTTTGTTTTGTAGTCATATGTCGCTCCTCCATACACATGCCTATATAAGCAATGCGATACAGGAAACTCCTCGAGCAAAAGTGACAGTTTGTCTTAACCTGTCATAAAGTTTTAATCTCTTTACATAAAACTGTATTGTACTGGCACTGTCTTTATGCTAAAACGAGGGGTATTACTCTCTTCACAAATGCAGCCAGGGTCACCGTCATTCTGACATTGACCCAACACCACCACTCTCGCACTCTCCCCCCCCCCCCCGCCAATTTATACAGGTGATGAAATAAATGTTTCGTATCACAAGATATGATAAGAAAATTAGAATATGGTATAAAATAATAATTATATTTAAATAGTGTGATAGTTAGCACAAAAAACTCTATAGATTTGCCAGACTACCATCAATTACTAACTGAATGACAGGTTCACTCTCACAAATATATTTGAAAAAATGCATTGTCATACATTCAAGAATCACACAAATAAAAAGTGGCTGATAATAAACATGCATTCGTGTATTGCTTAAATAGTGTAAATAGTTCTCTTTTTTAAAGAAATGTTATTTAAGTAAACATTTCCTTTTCTTCTTTTATATTAGGTCTTCTGTGCGTCTTCTATGACGTAGGTAGACGTATCAATCTCTTTGTCAAATCTAGAACAATTTGTAACGTTGCACATTTTGCCATGTTGTTCAATCATAATATCAAATGCAATAGTATTCATTTTTACAGCGCCAAACATGTTTCCAGAATTTCTAAATATGTATCCGACATTGTGGATATTGACATGTACATTTACACAATTATCTTGTGTAACGTTGACAAATACCTAAAATATGATAACCTAAATGAAAATTTCGACACTTCATTATCGACACTTCGTTGCTGTCGTATGGCATACATTCAAATCAAAATATGTTATGGTCAAATAAATAACGATGTTATGGAATGATTAGTGACAGTTAAATTCATCGATGATAATAAATCAGTGGTACATGAAAGACATTCTTATCAAATGAATTTTTTTTAAAATCGTCTCTGAATAGGAGGGAAAAAGCAACAATGTTCATTTCATGCAAATTCATGTGGAAGCAATAAATATTTACTGGACAAAGGGAACTGTGAATACTGTTAATCGTACTTCAATAAAATTACCCAATGCAAAAAAAATAATGTTATATCCTATCCTGAAACGCACAAACATGCCAAGATTTTGTTGTGACCCTGTTAAAATTTGGTGCATATAAAAACAATATCCTAACGACATATTGTCCTTATACTCGTTCCTGCCATCACTATTGAACTCTGCTTTAATTTCTTGATGCAAACAATAGAAGCCATATTTACCACAGAGTGAAATGGTATCAGTTATTCCTATTAGACTGATTGAAGTGAAGTGATTGCTTAGCTTATGAATCCCTTTGGAAACATTGTGACAATAAAGGTAACGACACGAAATAACATTTTATTTCCTCAGGGAGTTTTTGACGGGTTGTATTTATGACGCTTATCAGACGCTAGGCGGATTATTTTGAAATGAAACAAACAATTTAAAGCAGTCAAGCATCTCTGGTACATGTTTGCTTTTGGTGTTTTCATCAATGCTCATTCGATAGGATGTGAGCAATTGAATTTTATCTCTCCATATATATATATATATATATATATATATATATATATATATATATATATATATATATATATATATATATATATATATATATATCTCTGTGTGTGTATGTATGTATGTATGTGTGTGTGACTGAGTGCGTGCGTGCGTGTGCGCATGCATGTGTATGTGGAGGAATTGTCTCTCCAGTTTTGTCTTTACTTTTACTGAAAAATGGTTCACATAAAGCCAGTCTACTTTCCTTTCAAGACATTATTTAAGGTGAAAAATATCGGTCTCTTTATTTCCTTTTACTCGACCATTTCTATTCTCCAGCATGATTATGGTGCATTCAGTAAGCTGACTAGCTCCATGAGTGAAGTTTCTGAATGAATCAGCCACAAATTATCTCTAGTGAAATATGTTGATGTTTGTCCATTGCACATGATTCAACGCAATCGATGTGTCGTGTCTTGTAGGCGACTACTTAGTTTTGATTCCTGGTATTCCATTGCATCCTATGAAGACATCTGCACTATCTCTGCGTGCTAATGAAATTTCATCGCATCTGATCTGAAGCTGTATAAACTCTGCTAGAAAGAGACTAATAAATCAAATAGTGCATTCCAATATCTGCACCCTTTCCGTCTGTCTGTCGGTCTGTCTGTATGTAGAGTCGGTCTGTCTGTTTCTCTGTCTGTCTGTCTCTTACTCTGTCTCTCTGTCTGACTCTGTCTGTCTCTGTCTCTGTCTGCCTCTCTCTCTCTCTCTCAGATTCACATGCTGATTACCTCAACACAATCATAAAAATAGGAAGTAAAATCTGTGCATAAGTTATCCTAATTCATCTCATTTCGGCATGATTTCTTGAAGAAAAACCTGGCACGAATTTATCATGTTGCGGTATGATTTCTGGAAATGAAAACATGTTTGCGTTCAGCTTGTTTTGGCTTGATTTCTTGAATTGAAAATTGGTCCGAATCCAAATCATTTAGACATGATTTTTTTAGTTGAAAAGTTCGTGTTTTAGAGCAAACGCTTAATATCATAAAAATAGTATTCAGACTGTTAAAAGCTATGTATATATTCATGTCTTTTCTGATATTTATAATTTTAAATTAAACACTATGCATATTTACTTGGACAAAACTAATCGGTTGTATGTATGCATGTATGTATGTATGTATGTATGTATGTATGCATGCATGCATGCATGCATGCATGCATGCATGCATGCATGTATGTATGTATGTATGTATGTATGTATGTATGTATGTATGTATGTATGTGTGTGTGTCTGTGTGTCTGTATGTGTGTGTATGTATGTATCTATGCATGTATGTATGTACTCCTCACTTTATATATCCAAACTTGTTCCACATATTTGTATAATAATAATAATAATAATAATAATAATAATAATAATAATAAATTTAATTATAATAATCGCAGTTAGTACTCAGTCAGTGGTAGATGTTAAGACTCGATATTCATAAACTAAGTAACATATAAACAATGCCAAAACGTTTAGCAAAATTCAACAAACAATATTTTTCACTAGAATATCAAGTGAAAATTTAAAAATTGAACTTACAGTAGTGTGAATCAAATCTCAAATAATCCTAAAAATTATACCACGAGTCCAAAGTATAGTGTTCTGAATGAATTCCATTTATGTTGATGTACCAATAACGTTGAAAGAGCTGACGCGCCAACATTGTTGATCTATCACAATGATATAACCCAGAATGTATCTGAATGAATTCTCAAGCATCCCAAAATAGTTTTTTTTTTGACCAAACAGTCGATAAGCACATTTTAATTTAGAATGGATATTTTCTATAAATGATTTCTTTCCAATTATATCGGAACACAACAGCAAACTATTCCACTAATACTAAAAGGAGCAAAGAATAATCTTTCTTTTATCTCAACCGTAACCACATCCCTACATGACGTGTAACTTTCTTTCCAAAAACTTAATCGTTTTAATAGACAATTACACCGAAATGTAAACAAAACATTCGTTTCTATATCCTTCTAAGGTTCTAATCAAGGATAGGCGTTAAACTCAAACCCAAGTAAATATCTATTTATAACTTATAAACAAGACAAAAATCAGGTACGTATCAAAACTCTCTCCTCAACCATTGCCAAAAGTCAAGCACACAAAATAAATTCAATATACATAAACCAAAACTATCCTCAATCACGGACAAAGGTCAAGCACACCAAAATAAATTAAATATACTTAACATAGTTAATTCTAACTTAGTACTCAGTCAGTGGTAGCTCATTGTAGATTAGTACTCGGTCAATGGTAGCTCATTCAAACTTGCTACTCAGCCAATGGTAGTTTATTCAAAGTTAGTACTTAGTTATTGGTAGTTCATGGACGATATTCTTGTTATTCGTATTCTCAATAAAGTATATGCCTAAAACAGTTTTGTCAAAGTTTGCTGATTTTCCGCTAAATCGATGTGTCGGCTATAAATATTAGTTTTATGGAGGAAATGCATTAGCGTTATATGTTACGTCCATGGTGTCATGCGAATCCAGCTCTGTAACGATTTCATGTTGACACACACCCTGATAAGTAAACATGAAAGATCAATTTTGACCTACCCAATAATAAAATAAATCAGATTAGAATCATAGCCAATGACTCATATACATTATTTCAAAAAATTATATTTTATTCTTGAGGGAGTGTTAAAAATATATGCTCTCAATACTCAAAATCAAACATTTTTTATGTTTCGCTATATGGTACAGTGCGTAACTCAAAGTCTATGATTACTATTTATCTATTTCTCTTTGTGTGTCTGGTCTTTTCTTTTCTTTCGTAGCTTATATATATATATATACAGTTTATCAGGACCTACCATCCAGACAACCCCAAAGTAGGTAAAATCATCAGGAAACACTGACCCATCGTGGAATCGTCGGACGCACTAAAGTTAATCCTCCCTAACAAGCCTGTAGTAACCTACCGGAGACCAAAAAAAAACTCAAGGACATCCGAGTCAGGGAGAAGCTAACGCCAAACACTAATTAAGACCACTCTAGTCAATCCGGCCCCTGTGTCGATAAAAGATGCAAAACCTGTCCACATATGATATAGATCATGACATTTTCTAGTACAGTGACTAGAGAAAAACTAAACATACATGGTCCAAACGAAACGTGCAAAACAGAGAATGTCGTTTATCTCATCACATGTAAGATCTGTAGCCTTCAGTATGTCGGAAAAACTTCAAAGCTACACAGAAGGATCATCATTCATAGATGTGATTGGATGACAAAGAAACTGGACAGAAGCTCGGTCGCAGAACACTTCTTCTCCCCTGGCCACACTTTCAGTGATATAACACTTATTGCAATTGCTCATAACCCAAACTGGAGTTCCCAAAACAGGAAAGAAAAGGAATCTTACTGGATACGCCACCCTAGAAGAATGAAACCAAGCGGTTTAAACCAAGAAGACTAGAAAAAGACAACCATACACAAATAAAATTATCTTTTGCAGCCGACACATGTTCCTTTAAATAATTCTCTAAATTTGCCTAATAGCATATAATGACTACTATAACAATGAAATATCCGGAATATAATTTGCGCTTACATAAATTTACTTCAAATAACAGATCTCGTTATGGCTCATCTATTTCTATGTCTATACAAATATTTTCCAGTATCAGCAACAAGTTGAAAAAAAAAATAGTTGAAATATAGTAAAGTTAAAGGTTTAATTCCTTAGAAACAGCCATGTAAAGTTTAGCAAACAGAACCGTTTTTCTGTTTTATTTCTTTGTCTTGTCTATGTTTTGTATTTGCCTTTGAGAAGAAAAAAAAAAATCATTAAAGAGTCGAATGTGCTCAAGCTAGCTAGATACTAGTTGCACATTTTTCTTTGTCAGTTTATTTCATTTATTATTATTATTATTATATATATATATATATATATATATATATATATATATAGAGAGAGAGAGAGAGAGAGAGAGAGAGAGAGAGAGAGAAATAAAGAATTAGACAAAAATGTTTGTTAACTAAGCAAAGCAACAACAGTGACCCCACTCAATTTCGACCAACAACCCAAACACTGTTGATCAAGAAAAATAAGGAATCATACTTGACCTATTTTAAATAAAACCGAACGTACTGGAATCCCTATTAGCTCTGTAGGGATTGGCACAAACCAAGTTAGAGTCAATCCTCTTTACTACGTCTATTTGTTTATAGCAAGTGTGATACGATCAGCCCTTAATGGCTGTGAAGTTTGGTCGAATATCAGACACAAAGACTTAAAAAGCTCGATGTATTTCAGCATAATTGCATAAGATTTCTACAATGATTTCCTTAAGACACACGGTCGGGAATCAGCAAACGTTTACTGGAGGTTAAGAGAAATTAATCGGAAATTGATCAAAGGAATCTAAACGTTTTTTGGTAAATTTTGCAATCTTCCTGCAAAATCTAAAAATTAATTTTATTCAGATCATTTTCATATCTTTTTCGAAAAGATGTTACAGAACAGAAAGTTTTTATTCCCGATATATGTAACATTTTGCACAAATATAATATTTATGAAATTATTTAAAGTTTTGCTAAGGATAAATGATTTCAAGAAAAAATACAATGGAAACAAATTATAAAACATGTTGCTCATAAGTAAGAAAACGATCGTTTAACAAATTTGTGCCACACTGACATGTCATATAAAAGATCCAAATTGTTCACACTTCTATAAATTCTCAAGGATAAAGAGAACTCCCAAAACAACCAGATAATTATAGTCCTTTGCAAACTTGCCGATCACTGTTCTAACTAATACCATACATCTTTGTAAGCACTGCGGCTATTTTAACAAATATATAATAATGCATGCATTTCTTTGCTGTCAAGAACTATGCGACAACGATAACTATTTTAGACACCTGAATAATATTGTCATTTGCCTTGGTGTGTTCCTGAATAATATATCATACGAGGAATTCATTCAACATCTCCTGTCTAGGAAAGTTCCCAATGGTATCGGCTTAGATGAGTCCGAAATACTAAGAAATCGCATAATGTCTGCTTCAATGTTTGCTGCATCTGTACTACATGGATTAATTCTTAATAATCATATCTATATTCAAATGATCAAGATTTGGAGGGCATGTGATCGCAGAAAATGTGATAGTCGTATCTTCTTGCACGCTATTAATGGCATAACATAAAAGGTTACTTACTGTACTAATTTAATGATAACGCGCACACGAATTCAGTTTCGCCGAAGTATGCATTACTTTACAATGAATATATTGCTCTCATGTGAGAATTTTCAAAGGGAAGCTGCGCTTTTAGGAGACTTATTTCATGTTCACCTGTGCTTATTATACGTAACTAATGCAGTGTGCTGTCTCTTACTTTTTCCTATGTTTCTATGTATTGTTATATGTTTGCTTTTCCTATCTTTGTATCCACATTTCTATGTTTGCATCCACTGTCATATATTTGTATCATTATCTCGGAAAAGAGATAATAAAGACCGATGAGAGTGGAGCTTTGTGAATGAATTTTTCTGATTGATCAACGTTGAGAAAATGCAAGTAGACAGTTGCAAATCTATAAAACCCATATAACATAATAGTATCAGATTTAAGCAGATCTATTTGCATTGACTTGCATTATCTGTTTACTTTTTAGGATAACAAATATCTAGATAGTTTGGGATCTTTGGAAATCCGGTCTGTCAAAAATTCATATTTTGTGCTATCTTTAACTCTTGTTGGCTCATGTATTCTAAATTTTCTATCGAAACATTTTTTGGTGTAAATATCTTCTTATTGTTCTACCCATAAATTTTGAAGAACAAAAAATGTTGCAGCTAGGTCAATGCCTCTATGTACACTTTCAATACTAGACAGGAGCTGTAAATCAGGTTGGCCACTTTCAGTACTAGACAGGAACTGTAAATGAGGTGGGCCACATTCAGTAATAGGCAGGAGCTGTAAATGAAGTGGGCCATTTTCAGTACTAGACAGGAGCTGCAAATTAGAAGGGCTACTTTCAATACTAGACAGTAGCTGTAAATGAGGTAGGCCACTTTCAATACTAGACAGGAGCTGTAAATGAGGTGGGCCACCTTCAATACTAGACAGGAACTGTAAATGAGTTGGACCACATTAAATACTAGAAAGAAGCTGCAAATGAGGAAAGACATGCATTATTTGATAAATGCCACACGTTCGAGTTTAAAGAACAAATTGAATACCAGACTAAGTTTCATTTTTGTATGCCAACACTTATATTATTCTACATTAATCTAAACATTTAAACAGCATAAATCTACACAGTTTTCATGGAACTAAAATTAATACAGTTAGCTTCAAAGAATCAACAATATACGTCAGAAATAAAATTCATGCCAAAGAACTAATTTCCGGTTAGGTATAAAGTGACTACAGAAGATTGATTCTGGGCCCCTTGTGATTTGTTTGTTTTCGCTCTTTTGATGGATTTCCCACTTTTGTGCCAGAACCCCTACCCTATTCTTGCTTTTGGGCCTTTCAGGGACCAACCATTTCATTTATGGGTGGTGATGAACGAATGGAGTGCAAATAGGGGAGAAGGGGATCTGTGATTTGATTTTGATAAAAAAAATTCCGGCACCAAAGTAGCTTGACAAATTCCTTCTCTCCATTGTAGAAAAAAAAGCTATATCCTGAACAGCAGTTAAAAAAAATTATCTTGAGATAAAAGAAACTAATTATGCTGTTTCAAAAAAAAATTACAACCCATACCCCAACTCCCTCAACCCCATACTACCCTCACCAGAAAGTAAAAAGTTCGGTTTCTAAAATTATTACCAGAACTAACCTAAAAAGCTACGACTGCCTTGGGCCTTTATCATAATCTTTATCATCATGTTCATCATCACTTATCCTTACTTGTGGCATACCTACAAGTGTTATTCTTCTGTGACCTCGATGACTGTTTCGTCCGTGTTTATTGTCTGTTTTATTGATGATAGCCATCCATATTTCTGTTGGCCTACTCTTATTCACCCACTCTACCTCGCTTCTGTAGGAAGCTTGCACATTTTCAAAACAACATCCAAAAATAAGATCAAAATGAAAACTGCACAGAAAATATATATGATAGAAAAACCTGTCATAACTTCAATGGAAACAACCTTTATGCAGATAAGAAAGTACTGCTGATCGATATATAAGAAAATGTATTGAGTTGAAGCTGAGCAAAAACTAAATTTTTCTCTTTTAATCTTGTTGAGCACCTGTCCCTCGGAAAGGCAGAAAAAATAATATACCCTTTTCGTGTATTAGAGAGACAAATTAAGATTGTAATTACGCATTTGTTAGTCCACACAAAATGATCGCAATCATTTAAATGAAAAGATAATATTCCAAACTTGAATTTTCATATATTTTTATATAGTCAAGGCGATTTTCAAACTTATGTTTCCATAAACAATAATTCATTTGGCGCACAGGCAGCAATTATTACAACTATCGTAGTAGTAGGAGCGCACAATGTGTGATGTGTCAGGTTTTTGTGGGTTTTGACGATGCTTTTAGCACTTTCTTGGCTTTATCATGACAAGGAAATGTGAGCTAAGTGCCTTTCTCTAGGGAAATGGTAGCTAAGTGCGGTTCTTTTGGACACATCGAGGCAGAGGACAAACTGAGGTGTCGTTGCTTCTAAGTCGTTGTTTAGTAATAGCACAGCATAAGGTATTTGTTAGATGTCATAACAGTATGTTTATCCCCCCCACACACACTTTTTCTTGTTTGTTTAATGGCACTTTTAAATAAACTGTTATAGCAATGAGAAATTATAAGGCTGTTGTTAGATTTGCAATATCAGTGGGAAATTATAAGGACATTTGCTAGATTTGCTGGAGCAGTGGGGAATTTAAAATGCAGCCTTTCCAACTTCAAATAAATTATATCTAGTTTTCTCTTTATTCATTAGACTTTAGAACAAAATTGTGTAGTGTACTATAATGTTACATGCAATTATATTTACTCACCTGTACACAGCATAATTGTTGTCGTGCCCTTTAAGGTAAGCCTGTGTCATTACTCACATAGCTCAAGACTGGTCAACCACGTGATAGTTTTTCTCGTATGACAGTGTCAAGATATATTGACCTGAGAGCAACAAAATACTTTCGCTCGGAATATAACGTGATAATATTAAAAAAACGATTTATAAACTAAATATGCAAGAATTGTTGGTGAAATATAGAAGTCATCGATTAGTGTGTGATAGGTTTACGCTTTGGCCATTTCCATACGTAGTAGCTGATCTATGTAAAGGCTTTTGCTCAGGTATCAAAGGATTGAGATGTAACCAAAATCAACAAATAAATTTTAAAATGATACCAACTAATAATGTTTTCTATTGTTGTCGATAAATATCTCATTGCAACAGAACTCTGAATTAGTTCTCGGGCATCACTCATTATATGAAGCTGCAAAACGATTTGTTAATTACTATGCTCATTGCAGGATTGGCTTTTTTCGATCGCATGAGAATTACAACGGCGTTTCATTAGCAAAGTCAGTGAGTTAGCTCTGTGCATGATTCATTTGCAGATCATTAATACAGACGACTGTTTCATCTCCATTGATTAATCTGTTGCACAGCGAGGGACAAAGGTTGAAACGTTGGAAAATTACAATGGTTTGGGACAATTATAGACCTTAAACAGGATTGTGTTGTGTGGAAAACGTTTTTATAACAGTTTTATGTCGACGATGACAAAACGATGCAAAGATAAATCGGTAATAGTTATGATCACTGATATAAATGATTGAAATTGTTAATCATGTTATCATACCCTGACTATTGTAACACTAATTTAGTTTAGCTTTTAAAGGCCCCCAAAGTGTGAACTGGAACAAAAGAAAAGCAAAATTATAAAAATCATGTGCAATCGTCCTACCCCACACGGCTATTTATCTTTCATCACCTGTGGGATAAATACAAGATTAAAAAAATTATTTAAACATTTATTTGCTTCCATATATTGTGTCACCTGGTTACATTACAGGACCGATATTTTAATCAAATAATTTAAAACATAACACTGTGGAAGCATAAATAAATAATGCATTCAAACACCTGCCCCTCTCTCGAAGTCTATTGCATGATTATAAGATTATAAGATATTTAATTATTTTACACACACATTGACTGTATACTACCTTTTTCATTATTCGTGCAAAGATATTCTCCCACAAGAACATGACTCTTACAAGATTGTCATACATGCGCGGATATTTGGGGATTTTATTTGGGCTCTCAAGTACCAAATATTTGCAAATGTTTTACGGCATAAGAAAAAAGTATTAGAGTTTGTTACCATGCGGAGTGTTAAAACACATTTTTACACCAATATAAATGGGACAAATTTTGCATATTTTTACTAGTATCGTAGATTTATTATTAATAAAGCAAGTAATATTGTATTGTACTTCTAGTGTAAGAAATCGGACTCGTCCACCCACTCATTTATGAGCTATTAATTAATCACAGTCGAATGTATGCTAAAGACCACTTCTTTTAAGAAATCACTTTTCATAAGAGACAATACTCTTTGTTCATTCTTCCGATGATTTAAAAACGTGAATAAATGGGAATTGTCTTCCAAGATAACTTTTGAAGGCTGTTATTTTTCGTCTTTTAGACCTGTTCCACTGTACTTGCTGATCTGCTTTTAACTTGCCTACCTAAACAGGTACCGACTACTTACCTACCTACCTGCCTCGTTATCTACTTACCTACCAATCCACTATCCTATCTCTATATACCTATGTCAAGTATCTACCATGATATATATGCGGTGTTCTTTAGAATTGCTCCGTTAAAGATACAAACACACAACATAAAAATGCAGAAATTTTTTGATAAATATTAAAGCCCCAATGCCGCCCTTTATCATAAGTTTCACCATTATTCCAGTCTAACTAAAGCTCGGAAGGTAAGAACTCGTTTGTTAATAAGGCTTTCTGGCATAAACCGTTCTTTGAACTAACGAAGATGTGATGCTCGTTTAATATTCAGTTTAGAATTAAAATGTGCCACCACTTATTTCAGTCAGTGAAGTCGCTTTGTAATTTCGATCTTTTTCCGGAGTGCTCCAAAAGTTATGATGTTGTACGTTCGACAAATTTCGTTAATCTAGAAACAGCATTCGCACGTGTCGAACAAATTGATTCGAGAGGAAATGAAGAGATGCAGGTCCGTTTTATAAGCGGATATGGAAACAAAAAGCTTGCATTAGATACAAATAAGACTGGTAAAGATTGGTGATCAGATGGGTTGCTGGAATATGCAGTGAACTTGGGCTGAATACTATCCGACATAGCCTGGTGTTAGCCTCTTTTCTTTACATCTGTTACGTCATCAAATCTTCTATGCCATCTTTCGACTGAAATCTGTTGACCCGCGGATGACGACTACGAATATGGGATTAATTCCTACACATGTCGAAAAGGGCAGTGTATCCCAAGGGTGAAATTATATGGCCCATAATGCCATGACAAATCGATATTATCTGGTATGAAATGGAACCCAACGATGATTAGGACCAATATCTTTCAAGATTCAATATTATTCAGGGTTTTTGGTGGCATGTACTAATTTTTGCGGGTAACGGAGGCATTTGGGATTTAAAATAAAAAAATGACTAGCCAGTCTATTGTGCCATTCAATACCGCTTTGTATTTAAGATTAACTTCTTGATTTATCAACGGAGGAATTTTTGTATTTATTTTTGAGTGAAGACTATGTTTAATCAAATAAAAAAATGACTAGCCAGTCTATTGTGCCATTCAATACCGCTTTGTATTTAAGATTAACTTCTTGATTTATCAACGGAGGAATTTTTGTATTTATTTTTGAGTGAAGACTATGTTTAATCACCATGGAAATAAAAGTGGTTTGTACAGACATGCTTAAAACATGAAATAAATGTTACCCAGTCTAAATTTTTCGTCAAGAAGAAGCATTTGAAACCCCTTTGGAAACTTACCCAGCCAATATAAAGGACTAATTATTCTTCAAAGGTTTATTATATTTCTTTCTTGATAATTTCTGCTGTATTTAAGTAAATATCACAACTACGATGCGCAGTTATATGTGCAGAGACTTTACCTACATAATTACTTATTGACGTTTGTATTATTTTTTCAACAGGTCAGCTAACCGTACTACTTCAACGAATAACTAAAAACCCATCTGACTGGCCGGTTGACGATTACTTGTTACGAGATCTCGGTGGCCTCCGCGATCTTGCTAAGGATATTAGTGACAAAGCAATTCCCTTTGTAGAAGCCTCAGACCCCGCCTACTACAAAAGTGAGTACTGCAGTGTGTACCTTAAGTGTTTCGTAACGGTTCATACAAACATCACCTATTAAATGATTTAAATATAACAAATATGTTATTACAACTATGACTTTATTGTAAAATAAAACTATTGATAGACAGGGTATAGATGGCGGCCAGTATAACTGCTGGAAAACGAATCCGGGAGAACCCCTATAAGAACCACCGACCAACTGGAAGCTGCTGGCAAGCTTTCTCACATACTCCTATTGGCCGGGACAGAGAATGGAACCCACACGGACAGAAGTGATATGGAAGTCATCGGTAAAGGTGAGCGCTCAGCCATCCAGGGCGCCTCCGATTAAATAAATAAATAAATAAATAAATAAATAAATAAATAATTATACGCTTTTGGTTATATATTTATGGTTTTCAAAGCTTTATAAATATTTACTAGTATATAGCAATTAAATATCCAGGATATAATTTGCGCTGACATAAATTTACATAAATTAACAGATGTCGTTATGGCTCATTAATTTCTAGGTCAACACAAATAGTTTCCATTATCAGCAACAAGGTGAAATAAACTAGTTGAAACGTAATAAAGTTAAAAAGTTGAATTCCTGTATAAACAGCCTTGTAAAGTTTCGCAAACATAAGCGTTTTTCTGTTTTATTTGATTGTTTTGTCTATTTTTTATATTTGCCTTTGAAAAAGACTCATTCAAGAGTCGAAAGCGGACAGGCAATCTAGATACTAGTTTCGCACTGTTCGTTATCAGTTTATATGTATATATGTATGTATATATATATATATATATATATATATATATATATATATATATATATATATATATATATATATATATATATATATATATATATGTGTGTGTATATATATATATATATATATATATATATATATATATATATATATATATATATATATATATATATATATATATATATATATATATATATATATGTATGTATGTATGTATGTATGTATATAAATCATATTTCGAATAACTATCACCATGTGTCAGTTTATACAGTTGATTGTCCCAGGGGTGATCCAAAGGTAAAGACAACAATCACTACAACACATATTACTGAATTTACCGTTAATAGGTGATGTTTTAAATTGAAATGTCTCTCAATACTGCTGTCGGAGAGCCCCTAAAGCCAATTTGCATAGGTACAGTTCACGAAGGGGGAACAACCATAATCGTTTGCATCAAAGAAGCACGTGTAAAAGAAACAAAGTTATTAGATTTTATTGACTTGATTGAAAATATAATATGTATTAGAAGTATTGGCAAGTTCGTGATTAGCCAAACGTTCTCCTTGAAGCTCAGTTTTAGTTTTAGTTCATATTTAAAACGGAAAACGTGGTTTTCTCGGTAGATCGAATTACGTGAAAGTATGATTCATTGTTGTGGTGCAGAAAAGTGAACGTCGTTTAATATTCTGTTTTGAATTAAGATGTCCCACCACTTTTTTTTCAGTCAATATTCAGTTAGTTATACGAAGCGAGCAAACAAAGAAAAACTGAAGTTCAAAACTTTTGGCTTAACTTTGTGAGGCGCAGCAGGAAGGAGTGCATCCTATCTTTTTCACGTAATGTAAACACCATATCGATATTAGTCACTTGTTAGCGCACCACAGCCGTCTACATAGTAATGCCACCATGTATCAGTACAATGTACGAATGCAGAGCTCAATCCCCAAAGCAATTAACCTGTTTAAACAATATTGGAAAAACTCTGTCACAAAAGCTGACGTACTTGTCTGCTCGTTCGTAGTACGTTGCAGACAAATGTAAGGAAATGTTCCTTGATAGCGATATCACTAAGAAATCCAGTCCCAAAGATGCTCAAAAAGGTCAACTAGATCATCGGGGAAGTTTGAAAAACATTACCATCCAGACTCTAAAAAGTGCAAAGATGAACGACCATTTCATTTTCGTGGATATGCTGATGATGGTGATGATGATGGGTGGGGGTCTGGATTATCATTCACAAAGCTAAAAAATAAGCTTGAAAAAAATATCGGGGTTGGGGTGGGTTATATTATACAAAAGCCCCAAAAGCTTGAAAAATAACTAAGTATATTGATCGTAGTAATTGATAGAATTTCTTGATATGAAAGAAAAAATATCCAGGTTCGACAGAAAATCCCAGACATCCCACTCAATCCACAGAATTCCCAAGGTCTCAACCCCTTAGACACGCCACAATTGCATCATCTTAAAACCCCCCTCCCCACATACACTGAACTGTTGGAGCAGCAAAGTCTGTATAGAGGCAAGACTGTATGTCACTGTCCAAATGATTTTAAAGACAGAAACATTGCATATGTTTTATGTTTGTGTTATTCTGTAATACGTAGCGGACACACATACCGGACTCGTGCACACATAATGTCAATTTGTAATAACTACGGTCAGTCTGGGTGATCAGTCATCATTTAATGGCTATTTTTATCGACGCAAAATTTGTTTAGTCATTCCTCGTAACTCAAAGGCTTTTCAGAAACTTCATAGTTGTTGTTTAGATAGAGATGTTTTATATTAGCTAATATCGTAATTGGCACGAAACACAGACTGATATCTTTTGAGATTGTTATGAGCGTCTTACAATGCGAAAATAATGCAACTGTGATATATAAACTATGAATCGAAAGCAATGATTATTTTCCAGATTTAGATTAAATGTTTTGACGGACTATCAAGATTCTGAATCTTCACCTGTTAGCGTAAAATGTCTACGTATTCAAGAATGACTTCAGCTACTGAAAACAAACTATTATTTCAGAATGGAAATTAAACTCATTTACACAAAAAAAAAAAAACTATTATTTTAGACTAGAAATCAAACTCATTGACACAAAAAAGCTTGTAAAGTTTAAGATTTCGTTCAAAGAAGCACGTTAAACATGAAACATTTGGGTATTTATTATTTTGTATGTACCAACAAGCAGTAGCTGAGACCACGTGTGCAAAAAAGAAATTGATTGGTTCGTTTCATAAGAGGCTGACATTGGAACATACACTTTGCTACTGAATCTTTAGATATAGCAGGCTTAACTAGTATCGAAGCGATGGTCATGGGAGCCCAAGTCCGGTGAACAGGTCATGTCATCCGTATGTCAGATTTTGTATGGAGCTGTATCTAGTGGACACAGAAAAATTGGTCCCCCCCAAAAAAAATATTCAAAGACTCGATCATGGACAGCCTGAAACGCTACTCGATGTATGTGACAAACCTCCAGTCCTGCGCGAAGGATAGAGCTGGCTGGCGTGCAGATGTTAGTAATGGGTGCAAAACCTTCGCGGATGACTGCAGAACGAAAGTCGCCGACGCCAGGGAACTCAGGAAGGCCTCAACGTCAAGAACCAACCCATGCCTCCAGTGTGCACAGTGCTCCAGGACATGCGCACCTCGTTTCAGATGCATCAGCCACATGAAGACCCATCAGCGAAGAGCAGCGCAGAATTGACTTCATCAAGCACGATGGTCAACCAATAACATCCAACAAGCAGTAGCTGAGACTACGTGCACAAGAAAATTGAGTGGTCCGTTTTATGTGATTTGTGTGATTTGGATTTTTAACGTAGCTTTAACAATTTTCCAGTCATATCGCTACGATGTCTGCAATGTGGCAGTTTATAGTGATGTCTAGCACTGGGGCATCATGCCGCAGACATGTAGCATGATGTCCCACCCAGTCACATTATCCTGACACCAGGCCGACCAGTCCTAACACTAACCTGTTAATGCTGAGCGCCAAGCGAAGCAGCTGTTAGTACCATTTTTGTAAGTCTTTGGTATGACTCGGCCGGGGATCGAACCCACGACATTCCGCATCCGAGGCGGACGCTCTAACCACTAGGCCACCGGGGCGGTTGGTCCGTTTTATAAGAGGCGGAGTTTGGAACATACACTTTGCTACTGCGGCTAAGGAGGATCTGTGAATACGGCTGCTGCTGAGGTTGATGACGATATGCGAATACGGCTGCTACTGAGGTTGAGGACGATCTGTGAATATGGCTGCTACCGAGGCTTAATCCGTTCTATGTTGAAATCCGTAAACTGTGGTTGTCCTAAGGCAATTTATTACAATACTTTATATGCTGTAGTGATACATTTTTTTCCTTTACATTTTATGTTGTATCTTCATTCAAAGAAACGTTTCCTTCCTCTCAGAAAGTGAACATAAATTTCGAGTATGTCCCAAGTTTGTATTAGCATCAATATGATTGAATTATTATTATTATTATTATTATTATTATTAAGGCAAACACGATTAAACGATTAAATAGCAAGGCGCATGTGTTTTAATAGCAGTGTAATTATACTGAGGAAGAGTTATGTTTGTGCTGATACAAGCAAGTGCCATTCATTATCTTGAGAATTAGTTTCAAAACGACACTAATTCTCCTCTAAACAAGATCCCCTGTCACCTAGATTATCTGAGCTTATGTCTCAGTGGCTGACGACAAATTGTGTTCGGAATACTTCCTTGGCTATTGGTAAAGGTACAGTCACAGAAAGCTCTTGTATGTTATAAACTGTGATCAAGAATGAGTCGATTTCCTTGAAACAATTATCTCTGGTTCATCCAAGCAGGAAATATATCTAAAGACTATTATCCTACACAGCTGCGTGCAAAGGCTTTTCCATGTTTTACGACTCTTCTCTGGAGGACCCTAGGTTAGATGGATCAAACAGGCTATACGGTGATTGAGATATGTCCTGCCGTTCTCAATCAGAGCTCTGTATTTTGATAAAGTCCAAATGCCTCAGTATGATACTGGATTCCGTGTGATAATCACTATACTATAATTAGACTTTCTCTGCGCTTTCTCTCCTCGCTATAACCTACATAAATCTATCGAAACATGATTATATCTATATATATAAAAGAGAGTATGAACTAATTCTGAAATGAAAGCTGTACTGACTGTTGGACTTGCGCATGACGCGATCTAATGTTATTTTGGTTTTTATTAAGCATGAATAAATTCCTTTGTCTATATTATAAATAAAAACTAAAACAAATGAATTAATATGCTGCTTTTTCCACAAGTCTTTTTCATGCGTTACAAGAAAAGTATCTAAGAGTATTATATACTCACGGCTGAATATCATTCAAGAGTCAAGCGTTTATTGAAGAAAAAAAATCCAGAATCATGCAAACTAGAATACATCACAAAATTTGGAGTCTTGGACTCAGAGTTATTCCGTAAACTCAAAGGCCCAAAATACATATGCAGTAAAGGCTCTGAAAAATCAAATATCAGTGTTTGCCTGTAAAGAAGATTTCATTCATGAACCAACAAAGAAACAATTTTTTTAAATTCAGTATGATGTCATTGAAATGCGAAATAAATTTTAGAATACAGCTCATACAAACGAGAAATAAATGTTTAGAGAAACAAACAAGAAGAACAAACACTAGAAATACAAGAAAAAATAACTCAAATGAGTTTTGTAAAAATAAGAATAAGATCATAAATTTTAAATAAGGCCATGCATAATTTGGAAATATATAATTATAGCAGGTTCTTTTACAGCGTAAAATCGTTGTATGAGATATAGTTTTGTGATGGCGGATGTAATGGTGCAAATTCTGTAGAATAATTTCGCAGTACATTCTGTCAGGTCAGCGTGACACGTAACCATTAAAATAGACGTATCGGCTAGACTCGCATTAAATTGCAGATTGTGAGGGATGGGATCTGCTCTGTTTGGCTGTTTGGGGTATGAATTGAAATCTTATTAGAGTCCGAGTGATAATGGTCCCACAAATATGTCATTATGTGGTTAAGTGTAGGAAACTACAACAGTTGAAATAAACCAAATGAAACTTTAGGAAATGGCGGACCATTTGAAACAAGTGCCATAAAATGATATTTTCAGAATAGTTATTAATAAAGGCGGTCTAGAGAGGATTATTCTGGCTTTGATGGAAGTGATAAAACTGTTCGAGGTTAAAGAAACGAAGATGGGAGTGTTCCCAGACGGAATTCAGGTTTTGAAGAAATCCCACTCGCGAAATTAGTCAGTCTAAGTTTCTGAGGAAATCAAGACGTTAGCTCCGAGAATTAGTAAAACGTACTTTTCTCGTTAAATCGTCAAAGGGACGTGTGTCCAAAAATGAGGGGCACGAAATGGGAGAGATTTGACTTCATAGAAAGCTGCTGGTCTCGAATAAAGCACAAGAAAAAATAGCTCCATACTTGTACATCACAGTGGGAAAGAACACAGTCTGTAACCAAGACAGTTGGTAATCAGGAGAGAGAGAGAGAGAGAGAGAGAGAGAGAGAGAGAGAGAGAAAATAATACGGCAACGCCTATCTATCAACAACAGTGATTTGCAGAAGACTGTAAGCAACCAAGTGATGTTGACAAACCGGAAATTTTAGTTCGATCAGTCACTAGATCATACGATAAAATCTGTTTCATCGGTATAACAAAACGGATAACTGAAGTTCCTATTAATTTACTGACTCTGCTTCTGTGAAAAAGTGTATCATTCAAATGTGATGTTCAATATTCATTTTGTTTATGTAATTGATTAAATTGTTCTATTTTGCATACGGGGGCTCGTGTTGTTCTGTTATGTATCTCTGCTCATATCTTAGTTATTCCATCCATTAATTTCATATTTTATGTTATTATTTACTCGATCTGGTCGATCATTTCCTAGATAACGATAACCAACACGCCATAACTAGTTATGGATTCATCATGTGTTTTCATGCTGTCAAAGTTTGTGATCAATCCCTAACTCGTTATGGCGTGTCGGTTATCGTTATCTAGATGATCGATCACTGTGTTATTGCCCAGAGATATAGAATAGGAACAACACAAGCCCCCGTATGCAAAATATTTGACTGTAGAATCCCTGATTGTTTTGGTGATTGATCGATGACGATTCATTTTCAGACTTTGAAATAGTTTGAAAGCCCGTTATTTGAATTAAGAACCGAAAAAGACACGTTGATGAACACATTTTTCTGAAAGGCATATCACAATATTAGAAGACGATTGAAATTTTTTATATCATTGCAATATGGATCTATAAAACACCCGCCGCCCGAAAATATGTATGCTTAATTTCATTTTTGTACAAGTGGAACTGATTTAGATAGTTTAGATTACTGAACATTATCTTTTGTTATCTTTTATGTACATACATACATACATACATACATACATACATACATACATACATACATGGGGCCCCGAGTGGCCGAGTGGTCTAAAGTGCTCACCGTTCCGGATCACTGCCATCTCACCTCTGTCTGCGTGGGTTCGAGTCTCAGGCTCAGCTAACGTAGGTAGGTGAGAAAGCCTGCCAGTAGCTTCTCGTGGGTCGATGGTTCTTCCCGGAGTTTTCCAGGGTTCTTCCTCCACCAGTTATACTGGCCGCCATGTATAGCCTATCCTGTGCTGAAAAATGGCGTTAAACCATACAACATACATACATACATACATACATACATACATACATACATACATACGTACATACATACATGCATGCATGCATGCATGCATACAGCAATCTGAGATTTTATCAAAAGTAAACACAGACCGCGATGAAGATACGATGAAAGAAACGCGAGATTGGAAAGTAAACAACCGTTTGTGAAATATGGTAGATATGGTACCACGAAAAATATTGCTATTCTGTGACAAGTGTGTGACACTGTAGAAAGATCCGACTGTTATCAGAGACGGATGGTAAACATAAACATACACTGACTCACCAAAGAAAAAATATGTTGTGGACTTAAGAAATTCCGTAAACTTCAAACAGAAAACAACTGCTGTTCTGAATGTCTTAAATTGATTTGCATCATGCACATTAACATACTCTAGAACAAAACTGGGCAATTACATTTATGTTTGTTTTTAATCCCATCTGCCCCAAAATTTGGACTTTAACCGAAGTTGGCATACGTGACACTTGTCCACCTAAACGTGTTTAACGGATCATGGATATAATTATATTTGTAAATTCGTAACAAGATTACTCGGGAATGTCCTTACATTCCTTAATGACGCAAGTACCGGTGCAGTGAAGAAGTACAGTGATATGTACAACCGGAGAACAAATATTGCAGTGAACTCGTATACCGGTAAAACCGCGCACCACTAAAATGTAACGTCTCAAAAGGCACAAACAATGCTCGTAACTGATAAAACCGAAGGGAAATGCCTAATGTTCATCCATTTATTGTAATCATCCTCTGATGAAGATTTATTCAACCAATTTTGTTACTTCTAGTTCTGTGTTAGTGTCTGTTAGTGTATAGATAGGAATGTGCGATTTATTTGCTTTTCACTTCCTTAATGTTTCCAATTTGTGTGATGAACACCTGCTCTTGTGCAAACGTCCAGGGTTAGGTTTAAGTAGTTGGATATGTACACTTCACGTGTAAAGAAACACGCAATTTCATATAATGACTTCACGTGTAAAGAAACACGCAATTTCATATAATGCGTAAATTTCGCCTAATGAGTAGTTTGTGTATGTGCTTTTGTAGACATTTCTAAACATGTAGCCTATATGGATTTTGTCTATGTAGGTACGGACCGACAGATGAACACTCAGATAGACATACCTACCAATTGACCGACATACAGTGTGTGTGTGTGTATGTGTGTGTGTGTGTGTGTTCATAACTCAAGTTGCGTGTTCAATGCAAGCTTGTATGATCAGAATGACGTCAGGCCTAATACACGCATAGGTAAAGCAGATTGAATTTCACCCATCTCTCAACAGAAATCGGTGTCTTACTAGCTGCAGGGTTTTGGGAGCTGAATTATCCCAGCCGAGATTTTACGGGTATCGAGACATATTGGCCATACCAACCTGGAGAAACACTACGAGAAAAGGACTCAGATAACTGTCTGGCAGAATTCTTCGGGACTGGGTAATGTCAGGGTTTCATATCAGTTCCTACTTAAAGAGTCTCTCTGTCTATCTTTCACTAAATATGCAAGCACACACACACAAACACACACACACTGGCTTACTCGTTTTCTTTAAAAGATGTTTGCAAGGTTACGCCGAATCGGTGGCTTTCCATGACACAAATTTTTATTTTCATAATTACTTTGTAATTCCGCATTTAAGGGTCAAAAATATGTAAAATAAAAAAATATATATCTGATGAATCTTTTCAGTGTATCATAAACACGATGTCTCCATTATGTGGGTGGATAAATTATGCCATCTGGCTGTGCCTGAAAGAATGTACGGTTAATTATCCCGGGAGGCTGCACATAAAGTCTTAGGGAGGGAGGTTAATTATCGCAGGAGGCTGTACATAAAGTCTTAAGGAGGGAGGGTTAATTATCGCAAGAGGCTGGACATAAAGTCTTGGGGAGGGAGGTTAATGATCGCAGGAGGCTGTACATAAAGTTTTAGGGAGGGAGGGGTAATAATCCATTATGGAAAAACCTCTCTGCTTTTATGTTTCTTTAAAGAAGCAGAACTACAAGTGTCATTTTAATTCAGCGAGCAAAGGGCTGGAGGAAAGAATGTGCACTTTACTCTTAATTATTATTTTCTACACTCTGACAATATGTTAGGTTTCGTGGCGTAAATTAAGCATCAAACCGTATGCACTTCAAGAGGAATTGAAACTTTTATTACATTCGTGCCTAAAATAATGAACCCATTATTCATAAAAGATAAAAAAAAAAGGCTATTTGGATTGGTGGTATTTCAGACCGTATTAAAAACAAAATGTTATCGTTTGGTAAATACTTGAAAAACGTCAATAAAAAGAAACCCACTATTGTAAAACTATCCATCACAGAGCCAACAATTAATGGAGAAATATTTGCACTGCCTTGCGGAAAAATAAAAAATCGTTTTGTACTCTTAGCAATAATAACTGTATTCCCGATCGAATGCTTCTAATTAAGAGAAGTCGCGGAAAATTAAGAGATGTCATTGCCAATATATTATATTAAAGAGAGAGAGAGAGAGAGTAACTTCATTTTGAGACTTACTTTTGTGCTGCAGATTGCAATCAACTTCAGTATATCAAACTCGTTAACGATTGACACCAAAAGAATCCTCCAAACGGCACAAAGTGTACTTTCGCTCAAAGTGCTGCTAACTTTACGATACCATCATGCCAAAAACAACCCCGTTAACCGATTCGCAAGGGACGCTACTTCACTGTCTTAGGATTTACCTGGTGCGGCAGTATCTGTGAAAGGAACGATATTTCTATGTATGAATCCTTGTGATAGATATATGATTGGGATTTAAGATTAATATTGAAAACTCTCTTAAAAGGCAATTTAGCTGGGGCTAATTTGACGATCCTGCAAAAATAATTATGGATTCATAGTTTTTGTGCCTAATTAGCATTTCTTCGTTTACATAGCTGAGTAGGTCGAAGAATCCCGCCAAACCCAACCGACCAATAGCATTAAGGTATCCATTGATAGCACTATGACCTAACATAAGGAGTGAGAGTATTTGATGGTTAAAATGTTGTCTCCTGTAATTGTAATGGACGTATATGTAAGATTACCTGTGTTTTGTTGGATGTTTTTCATAAGCAAAAACAAATACACCAAAAAGTTGATAAATATATCGAAGGCACTTTTGAACCATTAATAGTCATATGCAAAGTAATGAATATATATTGACTGAAGACATCTTAGTAATGAACGTTGACATTTTCATATCTTGATTTTGATGTTTTTACAAGATGCTTTGGGAAATTCCAGTAGGATAGACTTCTAAAAACCAATCCATATCAGCTATGTACTTGTCCCAGTTTGAAGAACATTATCAGTATGAAGAAGTGATGATAAATTCACGTTTTCCTTACTTGAACAACTAAATGAGCCTGATTTGTTTACTCCCCCCCTCCCACCTAATTGACAAGTCATATGCTCGTTGTAGTTTGAAATGTCTCACAGCACCAGGGTCTTATTTTTTCGTGGTACGTGCTAAGGCTGTGAACTTTTCAGTAGCACATGCTAATTTTAGTATACTAATGTATGGGACACATCAAGGTCTGAGCAATCTGGGAATCTGTAATTTTATAACGTGATGAATATTTTTATTAACACCAAGCGCCTCACTCAGTAGGTAAAAAATTAGATAAGCATTTAAGGGGTTGCCAGCAAAAAGTGCTATATCACACATTAGCTTTCTTTGCATCAAACAATGACTTGCATCTGCCATTTTCTGTTTGTGTTGTCTTCCAGCTGCAACTCCTAATTCAATGTGATGAATGTGTTTTTCGTAGCTCTTTAAAGATTATAACGGGAGAGCCACATTAGCTCGTTGACAAAACATCGGACTCGTACTCCAAAGGTCGCAACTGCGACACATGCTAAGGACAGCGGATATAGGCGGTTTTACTGTGTCATTGGAAAAGGCATTTAGCTTCCATTTCTTTGGTATCACATAACCATTATGGTGTTACAAGCGCCGTTAAAAACAACCTAGTCAGCTAAATAAAATCCGTGCTTTACTATCATATTCCATTCAGAACCACCATGTTTGCATCTTAGATTTTGGAAAACCCTGTTGTTGTGGACTGATTAAACTCGGTGACGAGGTTTTTTGAAGAAAAAAGCAACATTTGTGCAAAGGTCTCAGACTTAAACATGTAAGTTTTATATGTAATATCCTTCGTCGGTCCGTCTGTCCCTAACGCGTATCTCCTCATAAACAAAGGGTCGAAATTCATTAAACTTTGAACATAGACTACAATGTAGAGTATGAAATTTGGACCCCTCCACACCTGGTGGCGTCCATGGAAGGGGGTCAAAGCTCAAATATACACAAATTGCAATTACAGCAATATTTTTGTAATATGTTTTGACCAAACTTCATGAACGCATTCAAATCAGGACTGCACATGTTATATGCAATAAAATTTGGGTTACAGCCCTTGGGTCACAGTCCAAGCGTTGGAAGTGAGGGGTTGGTGGGTGGGTCATAAAAGGGGCACGGGGGACCGGAACATGTAAGAAAACGTTGGTTTCGGTCATGGAAAGCAATAGATGTAGTGCTTTACACATTTTTAGGTAAACAGGGTCTGACTTCCGAAAGTTAATGATGTAAACCGTCTGATGGGGTCCTGAGTTGGCTAAAGAACGTGCTTGATACTTTTCTTTGCCTACCCATGGGTTAATTAATAATTGATAGACTTCGTCATTTCATAATTTCTCATTGTAAGCGCTACAAAACTACATCGTGACACTCAATGTATTTCTTTGATGAAAAACGGCTTAAAACCTTTTCTGTTTAAGCTGTCCAGAATTTTCCATGGAAAAAGGAACGGTAGCATCACTGACCTTGTTGTCATCTTACACGGAACAACAGATTTTAGCATAATGAAAGCTAAAGATACGTCAACCCGTTTAACTTTACTGCAAAGATAATCTACGCATTATGCGGCTGTTGGCATCTCACGTTTGAATAACCGCTTTATTTGTATATTGACTAAATGTATCATGTGTCCGTGAGTTCCGAATGATAATTCAGGATAATAGAGATATCTTCGGTCATTCCTGACACTGACTGCGATCTTATTTTAAAGAAAGAAAATATTTAAATATCAGCTAGCATTTAAAAGTTCAATTTTTCCCTGGGACATTATTCCTCCTAGGTAAAATCCAGCTCCGTGTCTTTATTCTTTTAAAATATCAGTGTCAATTATCCTGTGCAATATCGGTGTCATTTATCCTGTACAATATTAGTGTCTTTTATCCTTTACAATGCCAGTGTCTTTGATCCTTTACAATATCGGTGTCTTTTATCCTTTACAATATCAGTATCTTTGACTATTTACAATATCAATGTCTTTGATCCTTTACAATATCAGTGTATTTTATCTTGTACAATATCAACGTTTTTTATCATTTACAATATCAGTGCATTTTATACTTTACAATATGATTGTCTTTGATTATTTACAATATCAGTGTCTTTTATCCTTTACAATGCCAGTGTCTTTGATCCTTTACAATATCAGTGTATTTTATCTTGTACAATATCAAAGTTTTTTATCCTTTACAATATCAGTGCATTTTTTACTTTACAATACCGGTGTATTTAATTCTTTACAATATCATTTCCTTTGATCTTTTACAATATTAGTGTCTTTTACCCTTTACAATACCAGTGTCTTTGATTATCTACAATATCAGTGTCTATTCATTCCGAGTGTAATGAATATGTTGCGTCCAAAATAACGTTTCTTAGAATTTGACATTTGTAACATGCTCTTGGGATAGATATAACAATTCGATATGGTCTTATCGTGCTTTGTATCCAATTCATCTTCAATGACTGCTTTAATAAAACATACAGTTTATCATGCTAGGTCTTTTTCTGAGGAGAAATGCCGCATTTCATCAAAATGCTGGAAGGCCATGACACAACCTGGCTACAACGGATACTCTCTGTCCCATCAGGTATTCTACCTGCAAATAGGCGAGCAGGTGAGTTACTAAAGGTTGGTGTTAATAATATAATGCACATTGTGTTAAAATGCTTTCATATTCAATATAATAAAAGTTCAGTTCAACAAGTTTGGATAGTCATTTTACGTTTAAGGTGCTTGCTGCAAAATTGTTTTAAGAATCATAACAAACCAATTTTCAAGCTTTCAAATGTACTAAATGCCATCGTCTTGTAAGAGACACGCTTTTTTTGTTAAATGTTAGAATTCAAAATTATTTAGCATGCCTTTTATTAGTGCTAAAATAATTTTTTTTATTGCACATTAAGAGGAAACATTTCATGCGGAAATTCTACAAAAAATAAAGCAAAGTCAGAGGCATCTAGTGCCCTTTTATGTCATGGGCAGATTAGAACAGAAACAACAACAGCAACAAAATACAACACAGATGACAAACCTAATGGGGATGTTTCTTCGTAAATCACTCACTAATCGGTCAGTCAGATGTATGAATCTCTTGAATGCGTGGCATGTTACTGACCTGAATAATGTATGAACCTCAAATGCGTGACGTGTGTGTGTGTGTGTGTGTGTGTGTGTGTGATTTGGATTTTTAACGTAGCTATAACAATTTTTCAGTCATATCGCTACGATGTCTGCAGTCTGACAGTTTATAGTGATGTCTAGCACTGGGGCATCATGCCGCAGACATGTAGCATGATGTCCTCCACCCAGTCACATTATCCTGACACCAGGCCGACCAGTCCTAACACTAACCTCTTAATGCTGAGTGCCAAGCGAGGCAGCTGTTAGTACCATTTTTATAAGTCTTTGGTATGATTCGGTCGGGGATCGAACCCACGACCTCCAACGTCCGAGGCGGACGCTCTAACCACTAGACCACCGGAGCGGTTGCGTGACAGGTTACTGACCTGGATAATGTATGAATCTCTTGAATGCGTGATATGTTAATGACCTGGAGCAGTTTCTATCTAATATTGCAGTCACTTTGGGGACCAGCTATTAAATTGAAACAGCATGTAAAACTATTATACTACGCATTTCCCTCTTTTGAGACCGGCTCCTTAAAGTTTCCAAATCACACGAAATGCCTGATTGTCGTCATTGCACATTGATACTGAGCCTAGGAACAATGCTAATTGGTGTTCTGCATAATCTATAGCAGCTGTTTAATTGCATGTAACCTTATTTACAGTTCTTGAGCGACATATAATTGCAATGTAGACCAATTTGTTACAACTTCTGCACCGTAAACCTTTAATGGGACATCTTTCCCCTCTACCGTGCCACTGGTTGCATTTGTGACATGCTTTTTGTGCTGTTACTTGCCCTGACTAATTTGGTTTTCGTCAATGTCGTGGTCCATTTCGGTTGGTTGGTCTTGGTTTAGGGTCTGATGCCTTGTTCTGCTTAGAAATTTCATCTAAATTTTTCACCGTTTGACCTTGGTCTCTTATTTGCCCTTTTACCAATTCCGACTGTCTTGATGTTTGTATGGCTTTTGCTAACGAAAGGTCGGCCTCCATTTGTAGCTTTTCGGAAACATCTTTATCCAGGATTCAAATTACGAGACGATCCCTTATTGCCTCTTCCTTCTGGGCACCGAAGTCACAATGATCGGCAATCTGATACGGTTTTCTTAGAATTCTTCCAGTGATTCTCCTGGTTTTTTGAGTAAGTTGATAAAACATCGACTTTTGTAAACTATATTGCTCTTGGGGACAATGTACGCATCAAAGTTCTGTAAAAACTTGAGCGTGCTTGTCGGTGTATTCAAGATCAACAAATTCAAACGATTGAAATATTTTCTGTTTCTTTCCACATTGCATCTATGTGAACTTACTTGAATTGCTTCATCTTCGTCATTTAGTTAGGTGGAGATCCGAAAGCACGCAAAACGCTGTTTCCAATCCGGCCACTCCACTGGCTTCCCAAAGTTAAAACTCTCAGATGCCTGGAATTTCGCCATTTTGAATGACTAGAAAATGTTTATGTATCATCTTTTAGAGTTACATTTGACTCCATGTCATGAAAACGAGAGAGTTGTTACACTAACAGTTTTTATTCACACACGTTCTGAGTTGGGGTACAGTCATAAACTAGAAACAGCCTATACCAACTACTATACCACACGGGGGTGGAGGAGATATACTGAGTAGTTTTCAATCAAATCAGTCTATGGTAAGATAGAACATGTATATCTTAGGGTATCTCACCAATTAACGCCAGTTAAATTGTACACTTTGGCCCCAAACAAGACTGGAAATGTCAATATTGATATAAAAATTATTCAGCTATATCATATTTTCCTCATAAATTCCCAATAAATGACAAAAAAGAGTATTCACTTACCAAGTTAGTGGCAGTAATTTGAGTGCGTCCTCGGGTATATTTATGTTATTCCGTTCTCCGTTAATAGCAATTTCTTGACCTATGTTCTTTTTGAATACACTAACTTTGTGATGTTTACATAGGCGAAATCTTCGCTGGCAAGCGTCTTGGATTTATGTTACAATCCTGGATCTGATGAATGATTGGACCTGATCACCTCTTATATTCAATCTTAATAAGACACACAAGTACAAACTGTCTTGAAAACCATATATGTTCTACATGCTATGTTACAATATTGTTTTGGTTAGAATCTTGTATGTGACCTCGAGATGCATTCAGATCACCTCGGGGTTTCCTGCGAGACAACAATATGATTCGTTTCTATGTCGTCGCAGTAATTTACATAGAAATAACACATTTTGCTCGGAGGAATTGTTTAGCAAAGAAACGAAGCCGCATTGAATTCGGCCAAAATCGGCTTTTTATACGACTGTATTAATATTAGAGGTAGCGCTCTAAGTTTCGTATTTTGCATAGGTTAGATTTTTGACGAAAAATTATTTCCTCGGTTTTCCTCACTGGTTATACTGGTTATTTAAAAATACCTTTCATATCTTAGGTACTGTTCAAGCAACTTTTAATTTCCTTGATTTTGGTGTATACTTGGTTGGTGTAATATGGATTAGAGTATACAGCTTGGCCTTACTTCAGATGTGTGTCTATATGTGTTTGGTCATTATTACTTCCTGGACTTCAGAGGTAAATTGTAAGAGTAAGAGCCCTGAACTTTTTAAAAATTGTGTATATACGATAGTTGATTTTTTGCACTTTCAGAAGCTGGCATTGTCTAGTCTGGGAAAATTAGGTGTCCCTATTTTAATAACTGCTAAAGATACTGTACTTTAAACTAATTTAAATTGAATATTTTGAGAATATGAGAGCAATCATTTTGGATAGCTGTGTGCTTAGATCATATACAATTTTCACAAGTGTAATTTCCAAGGAAATTTCAGCCATAGTAAATAAAATATAGAGGCATGCCAACATTCTCTACATATATTGCAAATGTAAACAACTTCACCCTTCACCGCTCTCAGTTGTTAATAATATTTGTAGAACGCCCCCAGAATTGACAAGAAGTTCCTAATTGTTAGATTCATTCACATCTCAGGCAATCACTGTTTTGCAAAAACTAAAGTGGTCGGCATGCATCGGCATATATCTGAAATATAATTTATAGGATTCGCCTCGAAATTTGTGAATGCTGGTGATGCCATTAAACCTCGGCTATTTAGGAGAAATAAAAAATATGTCTCAGATGTTTGTCGGCACAGTAATTTACAGAAAAGTCATACAATTTGTTCACCGGGAATTTCTCAGCTAAATAACGAACCTCAATCTAGTCGGACCAGCTCGGTTATTTCTACTATTGGGATGACTGTATTATTGACCGAGAAGTTCCGAATTAGCCAATAGATGCAGTAGCAACTCTTCTCGCTCATTTGTTTTATGGTAATGAACAAGGTGGTCCGAATGACAGCAATCGGCATAAATTCGAGGTGTGATCCATATAATTGACGTCAAAGCTGCGAATGTTGTCAGTGATTGCAAATGACATTATTACTATAGTACCCATTGGGGGATACAATCTTACCGTTTAACGATTTACAAAGAAGATTTACATCCCCGTTGATCGGCTACCGTCGTTTTTTTTTTTTTTACATTCCCTGTTGATCGGGGCCCTCATATATTTGCAGCATGTGTGTCGTTGTGTTTGTGTGCTTTTATCACACTTTACCAATAAACCTTTGTTACTATTCTTTTTCCTCATATAACTTTAGTGTGGCGCTATATGCCTTTCAGTGCTGGTGTGCCGCAGAATCCAGAAACAATGACTCATATCATCTTACATATTACCAGTTAGATGTAGCTAAGTACTTCCGCCCAATAATTTACCATTAACCTGTTAATACTAAATGACAATAACTATGAGTCAATACCATTTTTCTTAATGACTACTGTTTAAAACTAAAATGTTTCAGTTATTTAAAAAATGAAGGTAAAACTTGTGAGGAACATAGACATTGTGAAACCGTGATAGCTTCCAAAGCGACAGGCACGCTGGAAAAACTGAGGGAAAATGATAGCTTTTAGCCGTTGATACTATGTATCTCTGAAAGCGAAATAATGTTTTAACATAAACCGGATGAACAATAAATAATTCATAGGAAGATGAACATAGTCCAGGATATGAAAAGAATCGAACTCATAGAATAGGCTTGTTTATCTCAATCAACCAAGATTCACTAGGACAACAACAGCTCAGTTACATTACAAATGAATAAAAACATATTATTCCTTTCCCCACAGCGACAAAATCATTTACATGTTACTGTTATCCTTGCAATCAGTGGAATCTGTTTCTATTCAATCCGGCAAAATTCCAATCAGAAGTGAATCGATACAAATTCAGTTTATTTCACACAAGAAAAAAATGCCAATGTCCCTTTATGAGTTAGTCATTTTGTGTCATGTCAAATTTTGTCATACTGTTTCATGTCAGATCTTGTGATCTTGTGTAATATCAGATTTTTTTCATCTTGTATCATGTCAGATCTTGTTATCTTATATCATGTCAGACCTTGTCGTCATAATGTCGTGTAAAGTTTTAGTTATCTGAGACTTCCTGTTTGGCGACACTCCGATTAGGATGGAGAACAAAACCAAGGGTAACAACTATATAAGATATCAAATATGTAGATGTATGTACATTGAGTGTTGCGTTTTAAATGTCAGACACATTTTTACAATTGGAAAACAAAATCCAGCTGTCCTTATTTCACTGGAATACAAAATATCGCACTCCGCAACAAAATATATCCACTGGAAATGCAGCCCAGGAAAGAAAAAGAGAAAGACAAAGAAAGCTATGATGTTAAACCTCGTCCATTTAGTGCAAAGAAAGGTCTAGAAAGCCTTTTAAACGTCCTGGAAGATCTCAAACCGAAGCCAGTGGCGAGGGAGAAAGCTATTACATTTAGGTGGAAATAAAATCTTTTACAAACGGGAAATGGGGTTAACAGTACAATGGAGAACTCTGTGATAAAAAGTTATGAACCGCGTCAAACATGAAATAAAAAGACTACAGAAAGGAAAAAGAAGGGGAAGTTCAGGAAAAATTGGATAATAAAAACAAAGGCAAGGCCAGGAAAATTTTTAATAAAATAATTTTGAGGGATTAATTTGAAGGAAAATATCAGAAAATTGCTGCCCTTCATGAACAGATTGGGACCTTAAAAAGACGGATAAACAAGGCCTAAATTGCACTTAAAAAGACACTAACAATGCTCCATATATAAAAAAATAAATATAAAATAATTGGAATCTACGAGAAAGGTGGGAATACATCCATCGGGTCTTATTAGATGCTATGCAAGAAAAAGGAGACAGAATATATCTTCACCATGAGATTGACTCAGCTTGGTTCTACAATAGCTAAGTGTACGCAAAGCCAGCTGAACTGGGTTCTACAATGTTAAGTGTACGCAAAGCCACCTGGACTGGGTTCTACAATAGCTAAATGTACGCAAAGCCAGCTGGACTTGGTTCTCCAATAGTTAAGTGTACGCAAAGCCAGCTGGACTTGGTTCTACAATAGCTAAGTGTACGCAAAGCCAGCTGGACTTGGTTCTCCAAGAGCTAAGTGTACGCAAAGCCAGCTGGACTTGGTTCTCCAATAGCTAAGTGTACGCAAAGCCAGCTGGACTTGGTTCTCCAATAGCTAAGTGTACGCAAAGCCAGCTGGACTTGGTTCTACAATAGCTAAGTGTACGCAAAGCCAGCTGGACTTGGTTCTACAATGTTAAGTGTACGCAAAGCCAGCTGGACTTGGTTCTCCAATAGCTAAGTGTACGCAAAGCCAGCTGGACTTGGTTCTCCAATAGCTAAGTGTACGCAAAGCCAGCTGGACTTGGTTCTACAATAGCTAAGTGTACGCAAAGCCAGCTGGACTTGGTTCTACAATAGCTAAGTGTACGCAAAGCCAGCTGGACTTGGTTCTACCATAGCTAAGTGTACGCAAAGCCAGCTGGACTTGGTTCTACAATGTTAAGTGTACGCAAAGCCAGGTGGACTTGGTTCTACAATAGCTAAGTGTACGCAAAGCCAGCTGGACTGGGTTCTACAATAGCTAAGTGTACGCAAAGCCAGCTGGACTTGGTTCTACAATAGCTAAGTGTACGCAAAGCCAGCTGGACTGGGTAAAGAATCTAAGGACTGTAACATGTTCGAATTTTGTGATTCAGTTCATGAGAAAGTGAAAGAATTTCAAACCAGAAGACGTAAGATGTAAAAAGATAGGTAAATATACAAAATGTTAGGTATCGTTTCTAGGTATTATTTAACAAGAGTAATAAAATGTTTGTGGGTGTTTTTCTTAGTACTCTTTTTCATATCTTCCCAAGTAGCCTTATCACGTAAACTCCAAAATTCGTAATGCTGCTGACACAACATGGGAGATAACAATAACGAAGGCTTGAATTCGGGCACATGCAGACCATTTTGTAAGTGTTGCGCGTATATTGCGCGACCAAATAATGTTGGGAATGCTTCTAGGTAAACAGACCTAGACAGTATATCGCTCGTCGAACGGACTAATAAAATAAATCTAATATAGGTTTATTTTTAAATCTGATACAAAATAGCAGTCTAGGAAATGTCGTTTATCAAGAAGAATATACTATAATTAAATATGGTTACTATTTGCTTCAGTGCACATTATGAATACATATATCATATAATAGAAGGTTCTGCCTCCTTTCTTTAAAACCATCTATTTACTTATTTATTTTTATTTATTGTTATTTTTATTTATTTTTTTAATTTATTTATTTATTTTTCAGTTATTAGGCAAGTTCTACAACGATTGTATCTGTGCTATCCGAATATAAAGATGACTACCTTAAGAACATTAAGCTTGATAATAATTGTTTGTCGTTTGCTTTTGTCAACCAAGTAATGACAGAATGCTTGGGCGTTTTTGTGACGTCTTCTATAAACTTGTGTGTGTGTGTGTTGTTATCGGCAGAAAAAAATTGTACTTTTTCAGTCACTGTACCAGTTTTGTTTCAGCTTTATCTACCACTTTTCATTATTCAGTACTTGTTTTACTGATCATTTTACTCTTGGAAATCACGTTTCATTTACTTTTGTTTCCTAGGAGGGTTATCGGCCCTAGATATATTAACATATCAATATGTAATTGCCAGTTCAATGATAATACCTTTGAATGTCATAATGGTAAATTATAAAACTTTAACTATAGATGATATGAAAGCATCTGAAAGCTGTCAGGAATAGGGATTGTTAAAACAGCATCTGAAAGCTGTCAGGGATAGGGATTGTTCAATAAGAAAAAAAGAGGTCTTGAATTGTTGGAAATAAATAAATATATAGTAATGTGTGCTTACAAGATACACACTTTACATCTATATAGTAATGTGTTCTTACAAGATACACACTTTACATCTATATAGTAGTGTGTGCTTACAAGATACACACTTTACATCTATATAGTAATGTGTGCTTAAAAGATACACACTTTACATCTATATAGTGGCGTGTGCTTACATGATACACACTTTACATCTATATAGTAGTGTGTGCTTACAAGATACACATTTTACATCTATTTAGTGGCGTGTGCTTATTTTACGAAAGAATTTGTTCACCAGCTTTTACGTGAAGATTTGTTTCGTAAACTCTAGTCAATCCGTTTCTCAAATCCGAGAGACAAAGACAGAGAGAGAGAGAGAGAGAGAGAGAGAGAGAGAGAGAGAGAGAGAGAGAGAGAGAAGAGGAAGTTCATAACTCTTGAAAGAGGTGTCACTTGTTGATGTTGTAAATACAGCTACATGTTGGGGAAGCTTGGCATGCGAGAGTACACGGGTTGAGCTGCAAAGACAAAGCCTGTTTGAGCTTCTGGCCAGCAAAACTTTATTGAAATACTCAACATATAAACTTACATTTCAATATCAAACTACAACAAGCACAATTTTCGGATATAAGAAATATATATAAAACTACGATATTCTTTCACTTACTAACATCATACTTGTATAATATCTGCCGTTTGTAATGTAATACAGATAATTAAATGTCGAATAAATTCATGATAGCAAAAGAATCTAAAATTCAATATTTCAGACTAATACCGTAATTTAAATATATTTTACTGAATTAATTCTAAAATGTCAACATATTAAACTCTATTATTTAAAGAGTATTTTATTTCTAAATTAACTATTACTGAGTATGAAGTTAATACCGAACGTTGCTCTTACTATAATCAATAATATAATTATAAGTAAATATGAGTTCTTCAAACAATTAAACTTTCTAATACATTATGTTAAATAATAGTAAAGAAATATTAAAAGAATCTAAACATACTGATATTAGGTTAACATGTTAACACTAAAAATTCTTATAACTCTAAAAAGTCTTATACTATGAAAAACTGTACATAGATCATAATCCTACCTGCAAAGACAAAGCCTGTTTGAGCTTCTGGCCAGCAAAACTGATGTCAGCCCGTGGCTGGGGCTTTTTATACCCGTTTCTTAAGACAACGCCAAATATGGCGCGCTCCTAGCTCTTGCGTTGGCCAGAATCTCAAAGTGAGGCTTCGTAGTCCTTACAGATTATTGTCTAGGTCTATGTACATTATTACGTAGGTACTTCTGCAAGATCAGCACATTTGCCCTCTATAGGAATCTTTGGAATCTGTCTAGTTCACTATTTACGTAACCTAATGAATGTACTCTTTTTGTGCTGAGTCTGAGATACAAGTAATGTTTTGTATAAGAATGTTCGTACTTGATCATAATAGCGTAATCATTGTTGAATAGTAGTAATTGTAACACGAATAAATGGATTCAATCTCAATATTTTTTTTTGTAGAAGATTACTTCCAATATGATTTATCAATTTACTTCTAATACAATTTAATCAAAACTTACTCTTAATACAATTTAGAGGAATTTTCAATCTTGTTACTTGTACTAAAAAATACTGTCCTAATACTTACATGATATGCACTTTATATCTATATAGTAGTGTGTGCTTATATGATACACACTTTACATCTATATAGTAGTGTGTGCTTTACATCTATATAGAAGTGTGTGCTAACATGATATACACTTTACATCTATATAGGAGTGTGTGCTTACAAGATACACACTTTACATCTATTTAGTGGCGTGTGCTTAAATTATACACATTTTACATGCATGTAGTAATGTGTACTTACATGATCTGCACTTTACATCTATATAGTAGTGTGTGCTTACATGATACACACTTTATATGTATTCAGTAATGTGTGCTTATATGATACACACTTTACATCTATATAGTAGTGTGTGCTTACAAGATACACACTTTACATCTATATAGTAATGTGTGCTTACAAGATACACGCTTTACATATATATAGTAGTGTGTGCCTACATGATACACACGATACATCTATATAGTAGTGTGTGCTTACATGATACACACTTTACATCTATCTAGTAGTGTGTGCTTACAAGATACACATGTTATATCTATATAGTGGTGTGTGCTTACATGATACACACTTTACGTGTATATAGAAGTGTGTGCTTACATGATACACACTTTGCATCTATATAGTAGTGTGTGCTTACATAATACACACTTTACATCTCTATAGTAGTGTGTGCTTTACATCTATATAGTAGTGTGCAATTACAAGATACACACTTTATATCTATATAGTAGTGTGTGCTTACATGATACACACTTTATATCTATATAGTGGTGTATGCTTACAAGATACATACTTTACATGTATATAGTAGTGTGTGCCTACATGATACACACTTTACATCTATTTAGTGGTGTGTGCTTACAAGATACACACTTTATATGTATTTAGTAATGTGTGCTTATATGATACACACTTTACATCTATATAGTAGTGTGTGCTTACAAGATACGCACAATACGTGTATTTAGTAGTGTGTGCTTACATGATACACACTTTACATCTATATAGTAATGTGTGCTTACAAGATACACGCTTTACATGTATATAGTAGTGTGTGCTTACAAGATACACACTTTACATCTATATAGTAGTGTGTACTTATATGATACACACTTTACATCTATATAGTAGTGTGTGCTTACATGATAAACGCTTTACATCTATATAGTAGTGTGTGCTTACATGTTACACACTTTACATGTATATAGTAGTGTGTGCTTACATGATACACACTTTACATCTATATAATAGTGTGTGCTTACAAGATACACACTTTACATGTATATAGTAGTGTTTGCTTACAAGATACACACTTTACATCTATATAGTAGTGTGTGCTTACATGATACACACTTTACACCTATATAGTGGTGTGTGCTTACAAGATACACACTTTACATGTATGCATTAGTGTGTGCTTACAAGATACGGACTTTACATCGATATAGTAATGTGTGCTTACAAGATGCACACTTTACATGTATATAGTAGTGTGTGCTTACAATATACGCACTTTACATTTATATAGTAGTGTGTACTTACAAGATACACACTTTACATGTATATAGTAGTGTGTGCTTACATGTTACACACTTTACATGTATATTGTAGTGTGTGCTTACATGATACGCACTTTACATGTATATAGTGTGTGCTTACAAGATACACACTTTACATGTATATAGTAGTGTATGCTTACATGATACACACTTTACATGTATATAGTAGTGTGAGCTTACATGATACGCACTTTACGTGTATATAGTAGCGTGGGCTTACAAGATACACACTTTACATATATATAGTAGTGTGTGCTTACATGATACACACTTTACTTGTATATAGAAGTGTGTGCTTACAAGATACACACATTACATCTAAGGAATATATTGATGAATAATGGGTAGATGTATTTTAACTCACAAACCTTATCCAAGCGGAGTAAGTAAAATGTTCAATACAAATTTTGAAATTTAGTTACACAGAGAAAGAAAAGTGAGGGGGCGGTAATTTACTGGGAATAGACTTGAATTTAGAAATCAATTGATTAACAGTTATTATTTTGGATTTGAAAGGATATGTACATGTTAATGTTCCCAAAACTAGAGAAAGATTAAATAAACTCACGGATGATCATAATATGGTAGACTATTTTAGAGTACTGAATCGGAATCCACATATACAAAAATACACTTGGCGCATGAAAAGCCAATAAAACAAGCTATGCTAGATATTTTTCTTACGTCATATAACTTAGCGAACGATATCAAAAATTAAATCAGGTGAGAGGTAGGATCATTCGTTTAGTACCCTTGGACTACAACTTAAATAACTTTACACACGGGAAAGATTCTGGAGATTTAATAAGTCTTTTTAAATGATCCAGTACAAAGTGAAAGATACAATTCACATTGTTAAAAGGAAAAATATATCCTACTTGAGTATAATCTTGATGAGTTAAATTATGGTTACCTATTATACGGTTGATAATCATCTATTTCATGCGTTTTATTATTGAACATTAGGGGAACAACTATTTTATTTTAGCTACGTATAAGAAAATAAGACGGGCGAACATTTAAATAAGTTGAGTTAATTAAATTTGATAAGTTAGATAGGGACTTTCACACATAGAGTAGAGAATTTGAAGGAAAAGCACAGCAGATCAAAACTTTAAGAAAATATTAATTATAAGGATATGCGATTCAGAGCAGATCCCAATGGATTGAAGAAGACGAAAAAATAAAACATTTAGAGAATACTTTGTTATACACAAAACGGTTAGTAAAATGGAACCTTCAGCAGAAATTGTTTTATTAGAGCAAAGTAAAACTTTTAATGAAACGAGACATTTTCACAACAATAACTACTCAGAATCAGGACATAGTCTGAATGTTGGTTTGGACCGATTACTAAGAGAATTTGATGTCCCAAATTAACAAAACATCGGCAATCTGTTTATTTGGAAGGATAAATACAACTCGATGAACTGTTTAGTGTATTTAAAATGATGATTATGACATCTCCCGGATCTGATGATGAATTCAAAACATTTAGTCTTATGATCAATTAACGAATTAATTGTCAAACACGCATTCCCAATACGCAATGACTATTTACTCAGTGGTCAAAATTATGTTGACTCCTACTTGAAGAACAGCAGTACTATAAGGGATAGCTTTCTGGAGACTTAATCATTTATTGTCAGTATTTTCCAACCCACAAGAAAATATTTTACAATACTTAAATAAATCGTTTTTAAATCTATTTAGCAATGCAAAAATGACAGAATATTAAGCGATATTATTTAACTAAGCTTTGAAAATGGTGGACTAAATATAGTGAATTTAAAAAGCTTCCTTCACGCACAGAAATGATCCTAGATTAAAAAAATAATTAAGTAAAAATGTTGTTGGGATAATATTTTTATGAAATTATATGGGGAAATTGAACATTTTTCTTATCTTATAATAGAGTACGTGAAACAAACAATTTCAAAGATCCAAGATCCTTTTTGTAGAGATTTATTTAATGCCGGATTAAAATCAACATTTTGTCTTTAGATGAATTGATCAACCTACCTATTTGAGGGAGAAAAAAAATGTTAAAGTTGCAGATAAAACGGTGTTTATAAATATTGGTACAATCGAGGGGTATAATTTATCAGGGACATCTTTAATGGTGTTAACTTGAGTACATTTCAAAATTTTAATGGTGTTAACTTGAGTACATTTGAAAACTTTAATGGTGTTAACTTGAGTACATTTTTGAAATCTTTAAGACAAAATTTAATATTGAAAAGGGAAATACATTATTTTATCTGGTCTTTGGAAATAGTAGAAACAACGTTGAGGTTGAGAGGGAAAGGACATACAAATTGATATACTTCACCTGTGTATACCGATCCATATTAGGATAATTTTAAAAAGTACAGAAGGGTTTAAAGATGTTATAACACCATTAATAATCATAATAATAATAATAATAATAATAATAATAATAATATCTAATTCAAGACCAAAATGGGAATTGTTGGATTTTTAAAACTTTTAACGCAGAGATATGGAAACTGATTTACATAACTGTATTCAGAAGCACCAGATATGAAAATACTATGGCTCCAGTATAGAATACTTCGCAGAATATGACCTGTAAGAAGCTATTTAAACACGATAGGTTTACTCCAGACAAATATTTCTAGTTTTTGTATACAAGTAAAAGTGCAGGTCATGTATGCGCATTTACTCATCTTAAATGAAATATAAATTTTTCATTTATAATTGAATACAAATTTTGTTTAACCAAAGTCTATTCAATCATGATTTTTGAATGCTCAGCACCTTAACTGTCATCAAGCAACATCCTGATGAAAATTATCGATCGCCATAGACTTACACAGTTGTGGCAAGGTATAAAACTGGTCAAGAAAGAAGCACGTCGAGTCTAATTGTCATAATATAGGGTAGTACGAATTTGTTTATCAAAATGCGTTGATTTTATTGTGACGTAATAGAGCGCGACGTTCAATCCGGATTGTACTGTATCATATTCTTAGGTTGATCGCATTCAACAATGTTCACGCACTGTAACATTGATTTTTCCGAATTTGCTTCTCGGTGAGTGTAATTAATGACCTTCCGAAGGAATACGGATGTACGTAGATCCAAATAAACTGAATAATTTCCATTTAAATTCATGAAGATAAAATTTTAAAAACATGACACCCATTATGGAACAGTTGATGTTAAACGCCGACATGAACTGTATGAATTTTAGTATTTTTAGACGAGGAAGAACCCATTCAACATTTGTTTTGGAAATGTTATTTTAATGAATTTTAGTAAATCATTTTAGAATTTTATTGAAAATTACTGGATTACAGATTAAATTCTCGCTTCAGCAAATCATTGTTGGTGCCAAATTATAAAAAAAAAAACACAAAATCACAAAACTCTACACACTGTGTCACTAAATATCACTATAAATATGCTACCAGTAAAACAACAAATAATTTAAATTTGCAAGGCCTGATTGAAATTATAAAAAATGTATTATCTTTCTGCACTGTACATGGCAAAGAAAAACAAATTACTTTAAGAATTCTACGAGAAATAGGGTATAATGAGTAGAATCCTTCTGACAATAAAAGTGGAGACATTTAGTCATCTTATGTAATGTCAGATCATGATACGCCTGCTACTTAAGTAACAGTAGATGGTACTAACTGTGACTTTTGACCCAGATTGGACAGCAACATTTGCCTCTGGAACGTCCGGGGGGGGGGGGAGGGGCAAGCTGATATGTTTATTGCCCCAGCTGTGAAGACAGATTGTAAGAGCTGTGTGGACAGCGCAGGGCATCTATTTGTCTTGTCCAGGCTATATAATTACATATAATAGATTGCCAATATTGTACAATTAAACATTTCATTGTAAGGCTTTTGTGAGTAATCTTGAGAGTTTGTGCAGTCCAATAATTAACATCACTAATTATTATTTTTAGATCGGCTGCCTGGAAAGCATGGAGTGGCAGCGGCTTCTCAATAGACAGCCAACTCTAAACAAGCTCTCAGCAACCTTCTGTTTTAACATGCTCAGGGAGGCTAGTCTTATTTACCTGAATGGCTTCCCCGAAGGACGACAGGATCTTTTTATGGAGCAAGGTACACTGTGGCAAACCGCAACCAACCCATCTATCATGCACGATGAACAATTCAATATACCACAATAAAATATACACGGTTTTGCGCTTGTCACGCATCTGTTGTGGCAGAGTATTTGCTAGTTTTAATATAGCTATACCATCTATATCACACACTCTGTCCGTCTCTGTCTCTGTCTGCCTGATGGTATATATATATATATATATATATATATATATATATATATATATATATATATATATATATATATATATATTATTAACATAGTTATCTTTCACAATTCAAAGGGATACAATCCATTTAACAGTATATTGTGGGATTCGAATCTGGAATTCCTGAATGACAGGTCGCCTTGATTGACACCAGACCAAGCAATCGACAGCTTATCGGATGATGTTCTTCGGTCATAATGTTAACAATATCCACCGGCTTATCAAAAATGTTTCTCTTCGATAATCCACTAATAAGCTGATTAACATAAAGTATGTTAGGTGATAGACGGAACAGCAGGCATGGCATTTATCATTTTGTATTGTCCTCTAAATGTTTAATTTCAAATGCTATTTGTTATGGTTTTCATTATGCTTTGTGTAATATTCCATACACATTCTTGATCTTATTATATATTATTTAATTATCTATTGCATGTTAATACATAGTTCCGTGAGTAAGAGACTGGCTTATCGTTAATATTGCATATAAATGAGTGAATGGATGACTTATTAATTCATTAATATATACATAAACGAAATGTTTTTTATTCACCATTGGCAGCAACACTGTGCGGTATGCTGGGTTACAGAGAATTCTTCGAGTCTAATTGGTTGCAGGCCATCTTGTCATGGTACGACGAAGAGAAAGAATGCTACACCGGTCAAACTATTTTTGAAACAGAAGTAGGTGAGTATGTCTTCCAATAACTAAAAAGTATCCTTCTGTTTTTCTTTTTGACAGAACAAATAACAACCCATGATTATGTGACCGTGTCATTTGGAATCGCTTTGTTATGTACACCATATAATTTGGCAATGCTACACTTTTCAGTGACATTAATTACAAAACTCATTGTCTTATTTGAATTTTAAATTCTTGGAGATCCATTTGAAAATAAATATTCAATGTAAATAACGTAGACATGCCTTTTGATTGTTTGCGCCTTTTCAGAACTAAATATGTGTTGAGGGCAAGAATTTGTCGTGTCATAATAGAAAGCAACTCAGAATATCCGTAATAATAGCACACTGAACCCACCAACCATGGATGTATGATTCCACTGTTGATAATACCCCTTACGCACCAACCATGAATGTATGTTTCCACTGTTGACAACACCACGTACACACCAACGATGCATATATATGATCAGTACTGATAACACAATTGATCCAATACCCATGATATCACCCCTGACCAAACACACACACACGCACACGCACACACACACACACACACACACGCGATACCAGTGCTGATAACAAACCTGATCTAGCACCATCCCTATATGTGTCCAGTTCTAATGACTATCCCGATCCACCAAATATGCATATATGTGTTTAGTGCTGATGAACCCGCTGACATAGCAACTATGCATAGTGCTGACAACACCCCTTGCCCAGCAACCAAGCATATATGTGTCGAGTACTGACAACACATGTTCCAAGATGGGGAAAAATAATTGTGTGTTACCTTTCCCTACTCTTTTACTCAGTACCACCTGATTTATTTAGGAGTTATGTCCAATGATATTTCCAGACAGTAATTCTTTGCTTTAACTCATCCTGAACCTTTAAACAAAATTTATTTGTTGAATGTCCATCTTATTTCGTCGTTCAATACAATTCTTAAAATTGTCTTATTTTTTTAAAATTACTTTTTCGTTCCAGAGTATCGCAAGCCAACTTCTAAACTGGAACACTTGATCGTGAAGCGAGAAGAGCGACCTCTAGGGAACGGCTGTCTCTGTCATCGAAGCACGGTGGCCGCGGGGGCATTGGTCAACTATGTTAGATACATTCTTGAATGGGAAGCTGTAGCCAGAGTAAAATAGCGTTATCAAATATGTTTAAAATCGTAATGCATTAAGTTGGATAACAGTTGATAATAATTTATGTTTGTGGCAAACATCTTCATCAGAGCAAATATTGTAAAAATATATTTTATTTTCTTCTCTTCGATCTAGTATCAGATAGTGAAAGTGTTTTGAAACAAGACAATGCAATAAAAGAAAGCTGTAGATTCAAGTGCCTTCAATAACTTGCAAATTGATTAAACAAACAGTCGTGCGCTCACTTCTACAATCGGACAAAGAAGAAAACAGCATAATGTCTTTGATGAAGACGTCTCAGTACGATGATCCAATAAGGGTCCTTTTCTTCTTACTAACTAATGTACTTTTTCAACTGCATACATTTTATCAATACCTTTGTTCCTAAAATGCTCAATACTGATATCTCAGATATTGTTTTTCAAAAACTCTTGAAATAATTATGTCAAATTTAAAAAATCTGTTTTACAATTGATTCTTCAAAAGAACAAGATATTAGATTTCAATTCCTGGTAATATTTAATCTAAGCAATGTCTACAAGATTCCCGACACAGTCGCTAAATCCTGTTTAGGTCTATTTTCCAACAGTTTGAAGGAAATACAAAGGAACAATATTTCAGTTATAAGAGTTAAGATTTGTAATTTCTTTGTAACAAACTTTAATTGGAATAAAATTTATCTTACTAAAGCGTTAATACTTAATTTCCCCTTTCAGACTGGTTACAGCGTCCGCCTCGGATGCGGGAGGTCGCGGGTTCGAACCCAAGCTGAATCATACCAAAGACTTACAAAAATGGTACTAACAGATACTTCGTTAGGTGCGCAGCACTAAGAGGTTAGAGTTAGAACTGGTCGGCCCGGTGTTATGTTAATGAGACCGGGTGGTACATCATTCTACATGTCTGCGACATGATGTCAAAGTGCTACAAATCGCTATAACTGCCACACTGCAGACATCGTAGCGATATGACTAAAAAAGTGTTAAAACTACGCTAAAAATCCAAATCACACACACTGGACTGCTAATTCTTTCATTGACCGCTCCTGTGGCCTAGTGGTTAGAGCGTTAGTCTCAGATGCGGGAGTCATACCAAAGACTTAAAAGTTGTTAATGTTAGGGCTGGTCAACCTGGTGTAAGAATAATGTGACTGTGTGGGACCTCATGCTACATGTCTGAGGTATCATGCCCCCGTCCTAGACGTCACTATAGACTGCCACATTGCAGATATCGTAGCCCCAGTTCAAGACATCACTATAGACTGCCACATTGCAGATATCGTAGCCCCAGTTCAAGACATCACTATAGACTGCCACATTGCAGATATCGTAGCCCCAGTTCAAGACATCACTATAGACTGCCACATTGCAGATATCGTAGCCCCAGTTCAAGACATCACTATAGACTGCCACATTGCAGATATCGTAGCCCCAGTTCAAGACATCACTATAGACTGCCAAATTGCAGATATCGTAGCTCCAGTTCAAGACATCACTATAGACTGCCACATTGCAGATATCGTAGCCCCAGTTCAAGACATCACTATAGACTGCCACATTGCAGATATCGTAGCCCCAGTTCAAGACATCACTATAGACTGCCAAATTGCAGATATCGTAGCTCCAGTTCAAGACATCACTATAGACTGCCACATTGCAGATATCGTAGCCCCAGTTCAAGACATCACTCTAGACTGCCACATTGCAGATATCGTAGCCCCAGTTCAAGACATCACTCTAGACTGCCACATTGCAGATATCGTAACAATACGACTGAAAAGTGTTTTAAAGCTATGTTAAAAATCCAAATCACCCCACCCCACCCCCACCTTTCAGATGCAATCAAAATTAACAATACATCCACCCACCTTTCAGATACAATCTAATTTACAACACACACACACACACACACACACACACACACACATATATATATATATATATATATATATATATATATATATATATATATATATATATATATATATATATATATATATATATATATATATATATATATAACAGTGTTTCGTATTCTTCAATATGACTTAGATTGTTAAATCTATGTTAAAATCACAACACACGGACACACACACACACTCCTTTCACCTTTCTCTTCGTTTCGTTATTCAATGACACAAATGAAAACTGCAATACTTTTATCTTGTTTGTAATGAAAAACACAAACGTTCTTGTATGCATATGGGTGTTAACACTAATTCATTGAAAACGGTAAGTAGTTTCTCGGGTTTGACCAAGTTTAATGTATATTATTCTACTAGACTCGTGCACATTTTATATAAAGTTTAAATATCGTTCCAAGCAGGAATGGAACCCACCGTCGCGAGTAAAGGCACATAGTCAGTCTCACGTCACCTAGTTTCTAATTCACATGGCCATGCACTCGTCGCATAAAACTGATTGAATAAGGATAAAGGAACATGTTCGATGTAGACTGGAACAAACTCCATTGGCAAGCCAAGATTAACATTTAGCTAAATGCAAAAACCTATTTAATTTCAATTTATAGCGCGAGCGATACACATTAAATTAGATTGACACTGGCAGTAACAAGGGGACCCATTTTCTGGGAGAAAGATTAAATCTCATTTAACAGCTCCCTTGCATGTAATATAGGATATAAATGATAATCAAATTCTACCCTCCTCATTGACTTTCTTTGTTACTTTCAGATAAGAAGCGCATTAAAGCCATTATCGTGGTGTAAAGGATAAACTGTATGTACTGAAACATAGATACATTTCCAGGATGCTGAAGGTCTAGTGGGATCCGTCGGAAATTAGTTACTACCTGAAGATTCTCAGGCATTAGTATGCAGATAAGCGTGTAAGATGCGAGATCAAAGAGATATTCTTAATGGAACCGATGAAAAGTATTGATCTGCAATCCTAATTGCCCTCGTGAGCTTAACATGCGCACGCAATATCACCTTTTGACATGATGTCGAAATTGGCTTTCACTGCTGAGAGAGAGAGAGAGAGAGAGAGAGAGAGAGAGAGAGAGAGAGAGAGAGAGAAATGGAATGACCAAAGCAATTTATGAACTTAAAACACAGAACAATAACAAAAACAAAGTTGCTGAAACTTCGCACTTTTATGTACATCATGGCACGACAACATTTTGAAAGGCCAAAAAAGACCAGTACTTAATGGGTAGATCATTACCAATCTTAAAGATAAAAATGAAAATGCCATAAAACTTTGTTGTAAACATTTACATTTGTTTTCTATAAATCTGGGCGTTTATAGAATTTCAGCTTTATATTTCTACATGAAAAACACTCAAACTGTGCGCATAACTCCTATTAAAAGGAAGATGGACCAGATTATGCCTGTAATTGATTCACTATAGTTAATGCATGTTTGATATATATCGACATGCCATGTAACAATGCAATTTCGAAAGAAATTGTTTTTATTTTCGCATCGGAAGTTGCATTTGGATCTTGTTCTTAAGCATCACTATCTACAAGACGCTTTGATTTGCCACAAGATCTCATTTCCCTATTTTCGAACAATGATGACCATGGCTAATTCTCATTCTTGAAAATTTCTAGGAGATTTCTCTTTCAAGAACTGAATAGTGTGTAGAAAAATTAGAGAATAAAGCGTAGTCATCCTTCAGTGCTGCAATCTGGCACGATAAGTTGCTCATGAGAGAGAGAGAGAGAGAGAGAGAGAGAGCGAGAGAGAGAGAGAGAGAGCAAAGCTTAGCTAGGTCCCTACCTCAGATGACCTAACCATTTGTATTCCTTTGCTAGTGAATTGGATGGACTAGGTATTTACTTCTGGCTTCGCAGGTCATATTGAATGAGGCACGATAAGAACGGTTTTATACAGAGCTGCCAAAGCATATTGATATATGAAGGAGACAATACAGCATCCTTCTCCTCCTTTGCACGCTTTCATTAATTATTGAGAAATCACTTGCTATTCCTTGAGTTTCTGCTGTTTGGTGCTGCATCTAACACATGCATGAAATTAATCCGTTACTTTTGTGAAGCTATGAATATGGTCTATGTTATAGACATCATCTGTTGTCTAGAGATGTTTGGAAAATCGGAGGAATGGGGCATGCCACCTCTTTTTCTTCACACATGGCATACAATTTGTTGGCTATATATGTTGAGATAGCATGCAGACGATCGGAAGAACTGTACAACCACATGTTGTAAAGGATGTGAACTAGATGTGGCTTTCGTATTTCGCCATGGTTCTTTAGTGCAAGAGAGAGCGGTACTGATCTATTTGTATCTCCGTTGCGTCGATGACTTGCTGAATAGGTAGCGAGGTTGGTCTGAAATTTCGCGCAATTAAACACCATGTATTCGACTGAGGCTGCTCTGCAAACAAATTTTTCTTTGCAGTGTATTCTATCCGGTATCATATACATTAGTATATAAAGAAATATGGGGTGCAGAGTTTTCTTGACAGTCTGCAGGAAATCCTCCATTGAATGTCTGTTTAACCTTTGCAGACAAATCGACGGATGATTTTGGCTGAATGTCTCAGCAGTGTTACTGTCGCTAAATCTAAGTCTCGATCGCTGGTTTGTATCAGTGCTGCTGCGTTATCTCAGGCAAATGTTAGTAGGACTTCTGTCTTGATTGAGGAATCTCATATTCAGAATCCCTGCCAGTACTCGATTTTAATCTTGTAATTTACACCGATACTGCTTTGACACAAAATTCACGCGGATTAGTGATACTGAACACTTCTGTTTTGCTCCTGTTGAATCTCAAACTCTTATATCGTTGTGATCAACTCAGCAAAGGCTCTGCCATGTAAAAATCCTTCGCTTGTACTGTATGCTGTGTCGCTACCCAGTTGTTGAGCGCTTTTATATAGTTTTGTCATGCATTTCATGTGGTACGGGACATCAGAAGTCGTCAGAACACCTCCTAATTTGCCAACAACTGGGTATCGTAGAGTTCTATTGCACACTTTCTTACTTTTAAATCGTCACATCAATTGATATCCTGTGAAGTCCGGCTGGATCGCAACATTGTCACATAAGATATACACATCTATGTGCTCTTACTCTGCTTGTGATCATAAATGGATCGTCTAGATTTCTCTGGAGCTGCCCTATTTGATCCTTCTTTTCTTTTGCGCGCCCTTCCAGATTCAGGCTAATCTTTTGTTTCTTCTGTTCCACAGTCTGTATCTAGTTGGTGTATCTTAATATTTACAGCAATTGCATTACATTTGTTGGACTGTGAAAGATTATATGTACCCGACAACCATCATCTTTGCTTGAGTAGTTTTCAGGAAGTTGCAAGGGGTCTTGTGTTCAGTCTGGCAAAGAAAATACAGTTTATGGTCAATAGGAAGGTCAGACTGCCTAGAAAAGCTTGACACAGCATGGTTCCGTACGGGTGAGTGGCCTAAGATGTTTATAGTCAATAGGAAGGTCAGACTGCCTAGAAAAGCTTGACACAGCATGGTCCCCGTGGGGTTGAGTGGCCTAAGATGTTTATAGTCAATAGGAAGGTCAGACTGCCTAGAAAAGCTTGACACAGCATGGTCCCCGTGGGGTTGAGTGGCCTAAGATGCTTATAGTCAATAGGAAGGTCAGACTGCCTAGAAAAGCTTGACACAGCATGGTCCCCGTGGGGTTGAGTGGCCTAAGATGCTTATAGTCAATAGGAAGGTCAGACTGCCTAGAAAAGCTTGACACAGCATGGTCCCCGTGGGGGTGAGTGGCCTAAGATGTTTATAGTCAATAGGAAGGTCAGACTGCCTAGAAAAGCTTGACACAGCATGGTCCCCGTGGGGTTGAGTGGCCTAAGATGTTTATAGTCAATAGGAAGGTCAGACTGCCTAGAAAAGCTTGACACAGCATGGTCCCCGTGGGGTTGAGTGGCCTAAGATGCTTATAGTCAATAGGAAGGTCAGACTGCCTAGAAAAGCTTGACACAGCATGGTCCCCGTGGGGGTGAGTGGCCTAAGATGTTTATAGTCAATAGGAAGGTCAGACTGCCTAGAAAAGCTTGACACAGCATGGTCCCCGTGGGGTTGAGTGGCCTAAGATGTTTATAGTCAATAGGAAGGTCAGACTGCCTAGAAAAGCTTGACACAGCATGGTCCCCGTGGGGTTGAGTGGCCTAAGATGCTTATAGTCAATAGGAAGGTCAGACTGCCTAGAAAAGCTTGACACAGCATGGTCCCCGTGGGGGTGAGTGGCCTAAGATGTTTATAGTCAATAGGAAGGTCAGACTGCCTAGAAAAGCTTGACACAGCATGGTCCCCGTGGGGTTGAGTGGCCTAAGATGTTTATAGTCAATAGGAAGGTCAGACTGCCTAGAAAAGCTTGACACAGCATGGTCCCCGTGGGGGTGAGTGGCCTAAGATGCTTATAGTCAATAGGAAGGTCAGACTGCCTAGAAAAGCTTGACACAGCATGGTCCCCGTGGGGGTGAGTGGCCTAAGATGCTTATAGTCAATAGGAAGGTCAGACTGCCTAGAAAAGCTTGACACAGCATGGTCCCCGTGGGGTTGAGTGGCCTAAGATGCTTATAGTCAATAGGAAGGTCAGACTGCCTAGAAAAGCTTGACACAGCATGGTCCCCGTGGGGGTGAGTGGCCTAAGATGCTTATAGTCAATAGGAAGGTCAGACTGCCTAGAAAAGCTTGACACAGCATGGTCCCCGTGGGGTTGAGTGGCCTAAGATGTTTATAGTCATTAGGAAGGTCAGACTGCCTAGAAAAGCTTGACACAGCATGGTCCCCGTGGGGTTGAGTGGCCTAAGATGCTTATAGTCAATAGGAAGGTCAGACTGCCTAGAAAAGCTTGACACAGCATGGTCCCCGTGGGGGTGAGTGGCCTAAGATGTTTATAGTCAATAGGAAGGTCAGACTGCCTAGAAAAGCTTGACACAGCATGGTCCCCGTGGGGGTGAGTGGCCTAAGATGCTTACCTTTGCAGATTACTGACATACTACTTCGGAGTCTCGACATGACCAACTAGGGTATGTGATAAAGCTTGCCAGTAGCTTTCCTTTCTAGTTGGTTCTTCGCAGTTTTTTTTTTCTCGGGTTCTTCCTCCAACAAAATATATTGACCACCATGTATAAACTATCCGTTGAAAATGACGCTAACCGCACAAACCCAAATCAAACTTGGCACAAGAAGCCTATATTGTGACATTTATACAGATAAAATCTACCAGAAAATCTACATATACAAAACTATAACGGAAAATCACGTACATATCGGTTGGGCATAAAAGTTCAGTAATTTTACTATTCATCATTCACTAATGCGACATCAAAATTACGATTTTACTCAGCTTCTGCCACTTTTTTTCAAGACCCGCTCCCCCCCCCCCCCATCGATGGTTTACCACTCGAAATCCTCCCTTTTAGCTCTCTCCTAATAAAGTGTTAATCAAATTTCAGGATCGCTGACTCAGCCTTTGACTGGATGTTGAAATCACCTGACTTGAGACTATGAGCAAGTTTGCTAGTTGCAATGGTGTTCGATTCGCATTATCCTCAGAATTGTTGAGATCTCTCTTTATGAGATGTTATGAAACTACAGGTATTTGGCTTCAGTACATTTTCTTTGACACGAAATTGAAAATACAAAATGAGAGCACCGCTAACGTTTAAAAGACTTGGCATTAATATTGCTTTTACCATAACGTTAAGTTTCTATTTGATAATCAAGTGACCAACCTTTGACAGAAACAACAAATCAATGCTACTACTACTACTACTACTACTACTAATAATAATAATAATAATAATAATACAAGCAACAACAAAGATAGAGATGAAAGAACATTTGCTTTCATTTTGCATATTACTTTAGATATAGCACTTACTAATAATGATGAGAATAAGATAAACAAAAATAATGTGTGTTGTGATGTGATTTGGATTTTTAACGTAACTTTAACAATTTTTTCAGTCATATCGCTACGATATCTGCAATGTGGCAGCTTATAGTGGCAAAATTAATGATAGATGATTGCGAGTAATATGGTAAACTTGTAGCAATATTCAGTGAAAACAAAATGCGATAAAATGAAAGTTTGTCACGGCAAATGAAACATCCATCATTAATAATATCCACTGCTGCATTAAAAAACTAACGGGGATGGGGTCACCGCGGGCGCCAGATAACTTAGGACGATAAAACTACGTTCGCCAGAGGTCCAGCTACTACTACTAATAATAATAACAAGAAGAAGACGAAGAAGAAGAAAAAGAAGGACGAACATGATGATTATGACAGAGAATTGACATTAGCATTACTCTTACAATATCGCATATCTTTCACATGATCCTTAACAACAGAAGCAACATCAATAATAATAATAATAATAATAATAATAATAATAATAATAATAATAATAATAATAATAATAATAGTAATAATAATAATAATAATTATAAATTGTTGATAATAATAATATTATTATTAATAATAAGTATAACAACAACGACCGCCCGCCGCTGTGCCAACACCTACTGGCTGAACCTTTGCAACAGTATACACACAGCTGCTGTCACCGGGGATACAAGAGGAATGTATGAGGGTATCAAACAAGCGACAGGCCCCCCCCCCCCCCCAGCTACAAGACCGCCCCCCTCAAGTCCAAGACGGGCGAAGTCATCACAGACCAGGGGAAACAACTGCAGCGATGGGTTGAGCACTATCTCGAGCTATATGCAACCCAAAACAATGTCACTGGAACTGCCCTGGACGCCATTCCAGACCTGCCTGCCATGGAGGAGCTAGACACACAGCCCACCCTGGAAGAGCTCGGAAAAGCCATCGATTGCCTTGCCTGTGGGAAGGCTCCCGGAAGCGACGGCATTCCGCCTGAAGTCCTCAAGAGCGGAAAACCAGCACTGCTCCAGCCCCTACACACACTCCTCTGCCATTGCTGGGAACAGCGATACATCCCACAGGACATGCGTGATGCCAACATCGTCACTTTGTACAAAAACAAAGGAGACCGTAGTGACTGCAACAACTATCGGGGCATCTCCCTCCTCAGCATCGTCGGAAAGGCCTTCGCCCGTGTTGCCTTGGCACGCTTGCAGATCCTAGCCTCCCGCGTCTACCCAGAATCCCAGTGTGGATTTCGAGCCGGCAGGTCAACTGTAGACATGATCTTCTCACTACGTCAGCTGCAGGAGAAGTGTCGCGAGCAGCGGATGCCCCTCTACGTTGCCTTCATAGACCTGACGAAGCCGTTTGACATGGTTAGTCGGAGTGGACTCTTCAGACTTCTGCAGAAGATCGGCTGCCCCCCACGTCTGCTTGCTGTCATTATGTCGTTCCACGAGAACATGCACAGCACAGTGTGCTTCAATGGCACAACATCTGAAGCATTCCCAGTCGTTAGCGGAGTCAAACAAGGCTGTGTCCTTGCACCGACGCTCTTTGCCATCTTCTTCTCCATGCTTCTCCAGTACGCATTCAAGGACTGCTACGAGGGAGTGTACATCCATACCAGGGCTGACGGCAAGCTGTTCAACATCGCCCGTCTCCGTGCTAAGACTAAAGTCACAGAGGTACTCATCCGTGAATTGCTCTTTGCCGACGATGCAGCCTTGACATCACACACGGAAGATGGACTTCAGCAGCTGGTATGCTGCCTCTCCCATGCATGTAAGGAATTTGGACTGACCATCAGTTTGAAGAAAACAAATGTCATGGCACAGGACACAGACTCCCCTCCCTCTGTCTCCATCGATGGGTACAATTTGGAAGTTGTCGAGAACTTCACATACCTCGGGTCTAACATCTCCAGCTCACTCTCCATTGATTCTGAGGTGGGCGGCAGGATTGCCAAGGCAGCAGCAGTGATGGCCAGACTTAACCAGAGGGTCTGGAACAACCCCAACCTCACAGAGAAGACCAAACTGCGTGTCTACCAAGCGTGCGTGCTCAGCTCACTTCTCTACAGCAGCGAAACATGGACCACCTATGCAAGACACGAGAGGAAACTCAACAGCTTCCACCTGAGATGTCTGCGGCGCATTCTGCACATCCAGTGGCAGGACAAAGTACCCAACACAGAAGTTCTAGAACGCGCCAACATGAACAGCATGTTCTCCATACTCAGCGAGAGGCGCCTTCGCTGGCTCGGCCATGTCAAGAGAATGGACCCAGGTCGCATTCCCAAGGACCTGTTATATGGGGAGTTAGCAGAAGGTGCACGACCAACTGGACGACCACATCTGCGCTACAAAGATGTTTGCAAGAAGGATATGAAGACAGCAAACATCAATGTCAACGACTGGGAGAGCTGTGCAAACAACCGTTCCAGCTGGCGTCTAGCTGTCAGGCAGGGAGTTCAAAACGCAGAGGAAAAGAAAAGAATAAAGCAAGCTGAAAAGAGAGCTAAAAAGAAGGATAAGCAAAAGCGTACTTTGGAGCTATGCCATCGTCTCTCGTAGACGGACGGATGCCAAGATTATTAATAATAAGTATAACAACAACGACGATTATGTTGATTGCTGTTTATTTCTCTAATATCCTTGTCATTATTATTATTATTATTATTATTATTATTATTATTATTATTATTATTATTATTATTATTATTATTTCCGTTAAATGTTTTTCACGTTTCTGTAAATCCTATTTAAATTGTTTTTAAACTGCAAATTTAAAAGAAAACAGGGGAGTGCCACTGATGTTCTGGAGAATATTGACAATTTTTTTCTTCAAATTCCATCTAAGAGTCAACAGCAGCAACGATAACATAAGCAATAATAACGAAAATAATAATAACAACAAAAATTATGATGATATGGAATTGCCATGGGCATGAGTAGTATAGCGGGATACCCTAGCGTCAATTGGAAAGTACATTACAAAATCCCCTTGGGAACGTTTAGCGTCAAGGATTTTTTTAGCACACCCTGGGAACTTTTAGCGTCAAGAGGAATTAAACATGGGGAATATTGGGACTGTATAGCGTCATGAGAAAGTGGGGTTGTTGTATAGAGCAGCGGGTAACCGGTAAGCTCAGCTAGTTCAGCTAATAGCGGGTGGCGGGTAAGTTCAGCTAGTTTATAAATTATACCAATATAACAGCACCTGGCCGGGCGGGACATAGAACTTCTTTACAGACAGAGGCATAGACATATATAACACATACAACACACATACATAGATTGATGAACATGAATTTATCACACAAACAACTATACAACCGACTATTTTAGGCAAGCAAGCAAATCTTTTCGAGGCATATGAGTGGCCCTGAAAAGGGACTTTAGGTTTCTTCTTTTTTCTTCTAATTTCTTATATTCTTCCACCAGCTTCTTATTTTCTGTCCTACACCTTTTGTCTTCTTCTTCTCATTCTTTTGCTCCTAATTTTCTCCTTCTCCTCCTCTTTCTTCCTCTTCTCATTTTCTTCTTATTTCTCTTTGTTTGTTCCATGCTCTCATTATTCTTCTATCCTCTTCATCTTCCTTCTCCTCTTTTTCTCGTTTCATCACTTCCCCTGATTTTTCCGTAGATTTTCTCAAATTGTTTATTTCCATCTCGATTCTATGGGCACTGTGAGAATAGTGATCCTCATCCATTTTTACCAGCATCTCTTCTATCACCCCCAAATTGTCCACCAACTACTGTAACGTCTTCATATTATCAATTGTATTAGAAGCCATTTTCATTGAGTATTCTGTAGAATGGCGCGAATGTTGTTGTTGTTAAATTGAGTTAATGTCGATTTCGTCCGTTTGGGTATGTTCGACCTTTATTCCAGCACAAATGGATGTTTAATTACTCCTAGGGGAATGAATTAGTGCCTCATCACCCAGGCATTTCTAATGTAGGGCGTTCATGGGTGAGAATGAAACATACACGCACAAATGATTGAGAAGGTGGAATTCAGTTTGCGCTTGAACGCACCAGGTATCAACCCAAGCAGTATGTTAAGACCGCTACGATTGATCGGCAGAGATGACGTCACATTAGGACACCTGGTTTTTTGACGGTGGAAATGGTCCCACATTCCGTCAATAGTACGATGTCCGAGTGAGGTCAGGAATAAGGGCCGCGGAAAGCCAGCCAGGGATGTCGTGTACTCTGAAAAACACCAGCCCGTATTTATTTCAAATCTAGTCCAGTTTGCTAATGAACAATAAAAATGCCAATAATGTGTAAGCCACCTGTGCAATTGTTCAAATTATTCATTCAAAGTTGGAATTTAGTGTACAGAGTGTACATTCAAAATACTAATTAAATAGCAATCAGTAAAGTCGAAATGACTTATGATAGTTTGTATCACGCATAAGAGAAAATAGAGAATAAAGTTTTCGATGGTGGTAACGAAACAAGTCAAATTAGGATACTAAAAATAGAGATATTGTCAAAAGCAGTTTCCAGCCAAATGCAAACTGCATGACTTCCTACGGCAATTTGTTAGGCACTCGATCGTTTCAAATCGAGTGATCCCAGGGTCCTCATATGTAAGCGGCGCCTGATTTACAGCGCTGCTATCATTCAGTCCCAATACATCGGCGGTCCCGCTCTTGAAAGGGCCTCTTCTGAAGGATCCGAACCGAGACCGGACTGCGGCTTCTCAGCCTGATAGGTAATGGCTAGTATACTTGAAGTGTAAGGTCACTCTTTCACATGACAGTACTCTCCACTATTATTCAATAGTAGAGACCGTTGGCAAAATAGGTATTATCGGCCAGCTTTCCTTGTTGTTCCGTAATTCTACAGGTCCCCGTGCCCGCTCATGCCGCATGAATTTCATGGACCTAATGCAACTGACAAATTATCAATCTAAAGAAAGGACCCCTAAATGGCGTCGTAGGAAACCTGATTCCATCCATCCCCAATATATAGTTTTCCGGTGAAGCAGTTTGGCAACTACTCATTGCCATCCCGGGCAAACAACTTAGTCCTTGTCTGGCTGGTGGCTAATCAGTATCATCATTCTTCTTGGTAATTGTGGCGCGAATGACGGACGCTTGACTTTATATTTGTCAAACACGGACGTGAAGGGAAACATCACTTACACTCACTTCACATATTATCTACTATCCACACAAACGTACACGAACGCATACAGCCCAAAAATATACTATCAAAATCCCCAATATCTACTATCCACACAAACCTACGTGAACGCATACAAACCCAAGTATATGCTATTAAAATCCCCAATATCTACTATCCACACAAACTTACGCGAACGCATACAAACCCAAAACTATACTATCAAAAACCTCAATATCTACTATCTACACAAACGTACGCGAACGCATACAAACCCAAAATATAATATAAAAAACTCCAATATCAACTATCCACATACGGGAAGGAGAAAAATCCCCAATTTCTACAATTCACACAAACGTACGCGAACGCATACAGACCCCAAATATACTATTCACACACGGAAAGAGGAAGAAACAAATCAATTATCTGCTATCCACACAGAAAGAAGAGGAAAAACAAAACAAAATCTCTGCTATCCACACAGAACGACGGGTAAAAAACCCAATATCTATTATCAAACATATCCCAATGTTTACCATTTAAAAAAAGACAATATCTACCATCCACACAAACACACACTCTACTATCCACACAAACGTACGCGCACGCATACAATCCCCAAAATCTAGTATCCAAATAAACTTACGTGAACGCATACAAATATACACTCTACTATCCACACAAACACACACTCTTCTATCCACACAAACGTACGCGCACGCATACAAACCCCAAAATCTACTATCCACACAAACACAATATATACTATCCACACGAACACACACTCTACTACCCACACAAACGAACGCGCACGCATACAAACCCCAAAATCTACTATCCACACAAACGTACGCGAACACAGAAAAACACACACTCTACTATCCACACAAATTCACACTCAAATATCGACAAGAACGTACGCGCATGCATACAAACCCCAAAACATACTATCCACACAAACGTACGCGAACGCATGCAAACGCACACTTTACTATCCACACAAACACACACTCTACTCTCCATACAAACGTACGTGAATGCATAAAAACCCATTGTCTACTAACCACACACGGGAAGAAGAAAAGAACAAACCCAAATATACGATTCACACAGAAGGGAAAGGTGAAATTTCCTGAAAAAAGTATAAAAACTCTTGATTTGTCTGCCTTCGTGTCAAAAGTGACATTCCCTGTACTACGCCTACCGCAGCTGTTTATGCTCCCTCTTCCTCTGTAACAAGATAACCGAGTGGGATTTCGGATTCACAACAGAACACTTTTGATGGTGTGAATAATTAATTATGATTTATATATGCTTGTATATGATCCAAATATTGAATCAATTAACATAAAACGCTCGGACTTAATAATGAAAATACAAATAAATGACCTTACACAGTACAAGGACAAGAGGTGAATGATTCACATTGATTTCACAACTAAAAGATTGGTGTGTTTTACTCAAATAGTAAAACAAATGTAGTATTTTTACTCATATAGTATTCACTCAAATAGTGAAATTATGTAAGCCAAAAGGACAGATATACAAATAATCTTTACAGTCCCCAAAACACACTGGGTTTTACAAACCACAAAAATTAGCCCCCGGCTAAAATATTACATGAATGGAGGTACACACTTCGTCACCAGCACACTCAGCTACCAGTCACACTGTCCAGTCAAGCCGTCAGTGTTCCAAGTTGGTCAATCAAGCAATCAGTATCCACTAATATCGGTCAAAAACGCCCGATCATCTCCTACTCGACCAGCAACACCGTTTATTCAGCTGAACGGCTGCTATGATTCAGCTTCGCAGCTGCTATGGTCGACTTCTATGGTTATCTCTGCAGGTGGCACCACGTCGACTCCTATCACGCCGATAACTAGGATCTCTCCGGTCACTCGGGTAAGTTGAAAATACATCTAACACCGTGTACTATGCATGACACGGGTATATACAATAAAATGTAATGACGTTATTTACGGTAAGTTATACAGATTACATTATCGGCACAATTACAAAACTACAAGCAGGTTCGGAAGTAAATCTAACCGTGCCCGACAAGAATCTTAAGGTATTAAACGTTTCTTAAAAATTCAGCTTTATATCGCTAATATAAATCCCTTGCTAAGTCACAAACCAGAATAGAAAATATTTGCATTACACTACATAAACCGAAGCAACATAGCAAACATACAAAATAAACGTGGTAGTACAGTAGTTATAACTTATACAAAAGAAATTAATAATTCACATACCTCTACAGCTGAAGATGTGCAAGTCCTTCAAGTCGACCGCTCACTTACAAAACGTTCTTACGGTGAGGCATTTATACATAGACGAAGTCGTCATACATTTTCTGTGCGCTGGAAACATTCGTTTTTCCGAATGAAAACACTTTGCACGTGCGGCATAGGATGAACCGAACTCAAAATTTCGAAATATCGTACAATATACATATATCACCCTCGGGTATAGTAGTACGCAACAAAAGACACACGGGTACATGTATTTAATAAATAAAAAGATTTATACAATTCCGTGACATCCTCCACTTTCAAAGTCATCGACGAACACTTAGATCGTGCTAGTTGGGAGGCCTTGTATCTTCGCCATCCCGTTAACATATTAGTTGCCGGACCTAATGGTTCATGCAAAATCAAATTTGTCGAACGTTTTGATCGGACATAAGCATCATTTGATCGATAGTCCGTCTCAATGGATCGTGTGGTGCTACAAAGGGTGGCAATCGGCGTACAGTCTCTTGCGAGAAAGTCAAGGCGATTCCATTGTGTTTGTGGAAGGCATACCTGGCGAAGATGAGGGGATAGTGTCTGACCAGTCAAACCCATCTGGTCACCTTCGACATATTAGGAGAAGACAGAGAAGAAATTAAACTGTGGTTTACGTGCAAAGGACATCATCGTAATGCCAGTGTCATTTACATCACCAAAAATTGGTTTCAACAAAGCAGATCCCATCGCACAATCAGACTCAATGCTCAATAAGTGGTCTTGTTTACAAGCCCTAGAGATAAATCGCAAGTGCCTAACAGTTAGGAATGCCTTGGCTGACTATGCTCACAACGATGCCAGTCAAACCCCACACACCTATTTACTCGTACTACCCCGATTATTTGCGATTTCGTGACCGTTTGTTTCACCACTGGTGCCAAGACAGAGGGCCTATCGTGTACACGTCCCCTTCGTCAACGTAACAACAAAAAGAACAACAAAAAGAAATCCATAAAAACACTGACATTTTGGGTCTGTAAAACACAACTATTGCAACGACTGCAGCTCTTTCACCAGAAAGCTGTAGACGAAACAGATCTGCCAGCTCTGAAAGATTTTAAGACCCAGATGAAAGACCCAGATGAAAAGTCCATCCCCATCCCCACCACCACCACCACCCTCAGAGGTAAAGACAGACGCATTGCCACAAATGCATGAGGAAGAAGAAGTACAAAAAGTCTTTCAAATACAGTCAGCAGCTCCCATTTCTAGTAAGATTCTGCGTCCTTGTTGACCCCCTCCTCCACTCCCCAATGAGAAGAACTTAAAGCTTGGGTTTAAAAATGAGGTCTACTCCTCCTTCGACAGAAGTGAAAATAAACGAAAGGAAATCAGAAATGAAAACATAAAAGGTGACCAAAGCCATCCCATTGCCAAACCCCACTGACATAACTACCCTCGACTTCTATTCCCATGGCACGTCGGACAAGCAAAGCCCTTTCCAAGCCACCATTTCGCCCCATCCAAAGTAGCATCAGCAAGGAGTGGGTGATTTATTAAAAAATGGAGAAAGTGTTAGCAAGTATTTACTAGGATCCATCCCATCCTGTGGGATACGGACGAGTTCAGAAATTGTATCGTGCTGCCAAAACTCAACTGAAAAGTCTGCGTTTACCTGAATTGCAACGAAGGTTGCAAGAACAAGCCACGTACACTTTACACAAACCCATTCGACGAAAATTTTCCAGACGTCGCACCCGAGTGGAGGCCATCGATCACTAGTAGCAAACAGATTTAGCCGATGTCTCTCATTTGGGCACCTTAGATCGTGGCTACAAATATTTGTTTTGTGTCACCTTAAATCGTGGCTGCAAATATTTGTTTTGTGTCATCGACGTCCTTTCAAAATTTAACGGGTTGTGCCATTGACTTCCAAATCAAGCACTGAGTTAGTGGAAGCTTTCAAACTGGTGTTGAGACAAAGCGGTCGTCACCCTCTTCGATGGCAACTGACAAAGGCATCGAATTTTGGAACCAAGCGTTTCACCACCGAGAATCCCGAAAGCAAAGCCATCATCGTGAAACGTTTTAAACGCACTTTAAAATAACGCATGTGGAAATATTTTACGGATCAACACACTCTCAAGTACATCGACGTCTTAACGCACCTAGTCCAAGTGTACAACCAATCTTAACATCAGAGCATCGGATGTGCCCCCCAAGAAGTGACTCCCGACAACGAAGTGACTGTTTTTGAGCGCCTGTTTGGTGCGTCTGCGGCGGTTTCTTTCCCCAAGAAAGGTGAAGTATTGGCAGCAGGAGATTAGGTGTGCATTGGCCTAAACCGAACTTAATTTCGACAAAAGTTACCTACCCAACTCGACATCAGAATTGCTTCTTATCACTGGACGAGTGCGTGGCTGTAATCCTGCCGTCTATCAATTGGAAGATATGAACGGGGAAGTGTTAAAAAGAACGTTTTACTTGCCCGAGTTACAACGCGTGACCAAAAAAGAATACGAAGTATACGACATCGAAAGCATTCTTAAACGAAGAACCCGTGAAGTCGGAAAATGCCGTGTCAAAGATCTCAAAGTGAGTTGGAAAGGATATCCTCCCAGTTTTGATTCGACTATAAAAAGAAGTGACCATCATGCCCTTCAACTCAGCCTCACCATCTACTACCGCAGTGACCACTCCTTCACTGAATTCTTCTCTGCCAGATCAACAAAATCAACCCATGCTGGTGTGATGTATAGAACGAGTGCCTAAACGCAAATCGTCTCTTTCTGCCACATCTTTGTGGTGTATTGTGTCATCGATGCGGCTATTGCCAATTTGACTTTGCAACAAAGAGGCAAACAACTGTGGACCATTTTATTGAACAGCTGCATCGATTGTCTTCACCCCAATCCTTCCCTGAAATACTTCTCAAACGAGAACAACGGGAGTCATGTGTCCAACATCATTCACCACTCCAACAATAACAACAACATCAGTACTCTTTTAGAAACTCTTCTGACTTCGAGTGGGGGTCTCTGACAGGAGCAGAACTCTGGAATTATGAACAACACCAACCAGTTATACTTAACGTTACCTAGTGACAGTTCCGTGGAGAAGTTTCCCAACAATACTTTGTCATGTTACAGGGCCAAAGTACCTCAGACCATCCAACTGGATAACGAAGCCCATTGGGAAGTCGCTTTGGTGGAAATGATTTACCCCACAGAAATCAAAAACATCAATGAAACTGAAAACACTTTCCAGTTCGAAATCCTAAAAGTGCAAATGCAGGATGAAGCAAATAAAATCGGCTTTTCAGGTCACACAATATCAGCAAGCAATACATCAGGCAGCATCGACACTTTGAAAATTGTTGCAGGATATTATTTTAGCGGTGAACATTTGGTCGATTGCTGATAGGTTCGAGACAGCGTTTGGCAAAATTCTGAACAGAGTCAAACACTTGTTAAAATTGGGTACCATAACATGGCTCGTCGGCTAATGATGAAATGTCAGGATACTGAAATGCTGTCCATCAGGTTTAATCGTAGTTTGTTTGAACTTTTGGGTGGACATCCACATATGGTAGCATATAATCTGAGCTCGAAGATCAACATTAATATGGATTTTCACAGGGCTTTTAGATCCCCTGTAGAACGGAACCAAGGACTCAATTTAATCTTTGTGTATACGGATGTTGTGGAGTACAATGTAGTGGGAGACACCTCCGTACCGTTACTACGTGTTATTCCTTTCAAAGTGGATTCTACCAGGAAGGTGGAAACATCTATCACGTTCACCGCGAATTTGTACATCCTCATTATTTATCAGTCAGTAAGTCGTATTTTGACACTGTAAACTTTCTTATGAAATGATATCTTAGGACAAAATATTCCATTCTCCAAAGGGAAAGTCATGGTGAAACTCCATTTCGAAAACGATTATCTAAAGAGTTGTAAGTCATGTATCTAGTGTATCCAGCTGTCGCTCGACAGCGAGGACATGGCTTAGGAGATATGTTGAAGTCGGCCTTTTGTTCGGTGGCTCCTGTTCTTCAAAATTTCATCATCGACAAACAAAACCCAAAAGAAGCATTCTTGAGAGCTGACAAAAATGTCTTGCTTCAAACGGGCAAAGACATTTTGGGTCGAAGAGAAACGCTTATAAATGCCATGGACGCTACCGAGTCAAGCATTCCTGCTTCCCTGACGCCACAGCAAAGACAAGGCAGAAAGAGATGACGAGAAACCCATTCAGAGGACTTCATACACATAAAGATAGAAAGACTAATAAAAGAAGAACCGTCCGAGACTTAGACGTTTTTCATTATTAGAAAAAGATACAGAGAAATAGAAAAGAATGAAAATGATGCACCGAGAGTTCTACGCCTGTTCCAAGTCGGAACTGGATCTGTTTCCCATACTACCCACTATGATGTCGATGCAATAATCACAATGGGACTAATTTTATCCCGTCTCGTCTTTGACGGCTTGACGGCTTAACTCCCATTGGGTTTGAAATCAACGGACAGCCCGAAGATTACATCGATCTCAACAGTATTTACTTGTATTTGAAAGTCAAAGTGAACGATACGGATGGCACAGAACTAGATGCTGATGAGACAGTAGCTTCCGTCAACAATGGTAAGCAGTTTTTTGTTCAGCGATGTGGATTACTATTTGAATAACAAACTGGTCAGCAGTAGCATGGATACTTACCCTTATCGAGTGTACCTGGAAAACTATTGATGTGCGGAAAAGAAGCCAAGAACACCCATCTGGATGCTTGTGTGGTATGGAAACCTGACACAGTGGGCGAGTTCAATAAGGTGGCAGATAAACATTGGCCAAAAAATGGTTTCGACGCACGTCGAAAGAAAACTCCTGGAAGCCGAAGTTTTGAACTGAAGGACCACTTGCATTTGGACTTATGGTTGCAAGACAATTATTTATTGAACGGTGTGGATGTCCGACTCAGACTGAATTGTAGCAGTACCGCTTTCCATTTGATGGCTTAAGCTGATGCCGGTTACAAAACCATCATCGAGGAAGCCAGAATTTACGTGCGACATGAGGAAGTGTTACCTAAAGCGGGAAACGACATCAGTCACACTTTGAGTAGAACGGCTGATAAGTATACGATACGACGCGTGGAAGAAGTTATTCTAGACTACTAGAAGCTATGAAAGACTGTAATCCCTCGTTTGAATGGTGGTGAATCTTTGGAAATGGAACGGGAGGATACAGTGGAGGTAGAACCCCAAGACAAAGACAAAGAGGGCATAGTGATGAAGTCCAGATGGCCAGAATAAGAATAACATTTAGTCTCCTATTTTGCCAAACTCTTGGCAGAAAAAATACCGAATTGATCAAGAATGATTGCTATGGATGTCAAATTCAACACAACAAATGTGTGATGCTGAGTCAAGAAGAAACATTTGACGAGTATCTGGACGGAGTTTGGAGTCTCATCTCAGAAGAAGCTGTGTTTTATCAGTGGTGATCATTCCTCCCATCCATTGATGGCTATATAGATCCATCATATCGAAGCTCTTTTGGTTTAGAGTGCGGAACCGGAGCATAAAAACGGTTACTTGTCAGACATTTTCAAACAAAACATTCGGATTGAATTGATGACTTATCATTATCTAAAAGAAAAAAAAAACGGAAAAGCAAAACAAACAAAAATTAGATACCTGGGAACTTTATTACCTTTTCAACCACAGTTCGTACACTGCTTCTTGGAATCCTGTCGTGTGTGGTAAAGATGAATTGCCTCATCGCTAACCTCAAGACCATCAAGTCATCTCCCAGGAACCCACTTGGTAGCCATCTACTTTCCCCGTAGTGTGTGTGTGGAGTATTTTGATTCGTATGGATTGCCACCTTTGGAAGACGATATCATCGAATTTATGAGAAGAAATGCCCAGACGACACGATTCAGTAATGTGAAACTACAAGGCACAGATTCCATGGTGTGTGGACAATATTGTGTGTATTTTCTTCATCAACGCAGTCTTGGAGATTCTTTAGAGCGTTTAGTGACTTATTTGGATCGTCACTCTTCTAGAAACTATGACAAAGTAGATCGATGGTTTTGTGACCATTATGGATATCTTTTATTTTTAGCAAGGAAACGTACATCAATAGCCCAATCACTTCATCAGTGCAAGTCTAGTTTCACTTTACAGCGTTGTCAACCTTGTCAAAAATAGTTTGTCATTTGAAAAATTGTTAATTATTGATTGTTAGTTATTTGAATAAAATGTATTTTAAAAAATGTGTCGTTTATTTCCAATTTGTATCATGATACATGCGCTTTGACTTCTCTCATCCCTCACCCTCAGATCAAACTATCATAGCGTTTCGACTCTAAACACTGTAGGGATGTTTTATTTTGCGTCTGCGCTTGAACCATATAAAGCGAGACAGTTTCCAATCTGACCATCCATTGTTGACTCATCCTCCTATGAAGATGCCTTCAAATTTAGCTAAACTATACAACGTCTACGTACATTTGCACCGTGTTTAACAAAGCCTGTTACCCAAACCAGACGAGATAGAAAATGTCAGAATGCTTAAAGTGGTCGAAGACCTGATAAGAGAGCTATTCAGAGAGGGAATCAAGAAGAAGAGAGCACAGCAACAACAAGAGCAGGAACGAAACAGAGGATGTGTCGACTATCGCATAGAAACGGAGTTCTTCTCTTTCCGAAGAAGCAGACCTTATCATATGGGAAAGCCTATCGCTAGACGGGGAAGAAATGCCCAGACAACACGATTCAACAATGTGAAACTACAAGGCACAGATTCCATGGTGTGTGGACAATATTGTGTGTATTTTCTTCATCAACGCAGTCTTGGAGATTCTTTAGAGCGTTTAGTGACTTATTTTGATCGCCACTCTTCTAGAAACGATGACAAAGTAGATCGATGGCTTTGGGACTATTATGGTTATCTTTTGTCTTTATCTAGGAAACGTAGTGTACATCAATGGCCCTTATTTTGTCTTTAGCTAGGAAACGTAGTGTACGTGAATGGCCCAATGACTTCAATCAGAGGAAGTCCAGCTTATGTTCACAATATTGTCAACCATGTCAAAATAGTTTATTATTTGAAACCAATGTTTGTTTCTTTACTTGTTTGAAAAATTGTTAATTTTTGGTTGTTAGTTATTTAATTAAAAAAATGTTGTGTTTTGAAAAAAATGGTGTCTGTCGTTTGTTTTCAATTTTTATCATTACAGCGATATTTGACTTCTCTCTATCCCTCACCCTAAATTCAACAATCATAGCGTTCCGACCCAATAAAAAATCGTAGGCATGTTTTCTATTGCATCCACGCTTGAACCATATAAAGGGAAGCAGATTCCACTCTGACCTGTACATCTTGGCAATGAATTTATCACGAAGATTGGGGAAATGATGAGCCACTTGCCAAAGAAGGACTGATTTGTTTTCCCGGGATGGATAAGAGTAGTGCATAAGTACTTCGCTGGAAAGCTGCCTTGCTGAACCATGGTTTTCTAAGGTGTCATTGAGGGGTTATTTCAGAGCCCCAGCTGGTACTGTGACGAAGTTGCATGATGGGAGCATGGAAAGCATGCTGAACGAGTGGACAAAGGGACCCGCAAAACTGTGGCAGAACAAAGACAGTTGTCCGTCTATACCTACACAACCACGGGTCTCTACCATTGTATAATAGTGGAGTATACTGCTGTTAGTAAAAGGAACCTTACTCTGCAGTACTCAAGGAAGAACAAAGCAGCAAAGCAGCTGGGAAGTAGCGGTCCGGTCGTGGATGTGGACACTCAGGAGAGGCCTTTTCAAGAGTGGGACCAGCGACGAATGTGGGACTGGACGATAGCTCACCGTTAACCAAGTGTTGCCTTACTTCTGAAGACCCCCGGTATACTCGACATTGAAAAGGTCGAGCAATCTACCATAATTGCCTTAGAAAATCATGCAGTTTCCATTTGGCTGGAAACTGCTTTAGATAAAAGCCTTATCTTAGAACCTAATTTGATCATCTCGACACCGCCATTAAAATTTTACTACTATTCTATTGCTTATGCGTGTTTCAAAACCTTTTTGGAGTCATTTTGACTGAACTGACTGGTATATTTCAGTGTTACGATGTACACTTTATTTATGAATCGTTATTGAAAATTTCAGACTCAGTGTATTGGATAAATTACACAGGTGGCTTACACATTATTGATATTTTTTATGTCCATTAGGATAACTGGATAAGATTTGGTTAAGTACAGACTAGCATTTGATTACCCTGTGTCGTTCGCGTCTGTTTCCGGGAACTTTTCCTCCCTTGCTTCCCCCGGACTATTGTACCACGACGGAGATGTGGAACTATTTCCACCCGTTTAGCCTGGGTGTCCCGACGTCATAGTGGCGACCAATCACTATTGACGTCTCATACTGCCTTGGTCGACACCTAACTCAGCGATGGCAGACTGAAATTCTTCTACTTAGGCACGAGTGTGTTTTGGGTCCATTTCGACTCATGTAAGCCCTACATTCAGTTCGTTAGGGACTTAAAATAATTTTCAGGTCGTTAGGGACTTAAAATAATAGTCCAACGACCTGACAGCTGGACTAAACAATGTTCTGTGAACACATAAATGCCTGCGGAGATGAGGCACTTGTTCCTTTCCTCAGAAGTAATGAAACATCCTGCTGTACAGGAATAAAACCGACGTACATGTCCTTGTTGGTGACTCATCCTCCTATGCAGATGCCTTTTAATTTAGCTAAACTAAACGAAGTCTACGTGCATTTGCACCGTGTCAGACAAAGACTGATACCCAAACCTGAAGATATACAGACTGTCAGAATGCTGAAAGTGGTAGAAGACCTACTAGGAGAGGTCTTCAGAGAGGAAATCAAGAAGGAGCGAGAGGAGTGGACGGAGAAGTACAGACTTCAGAAGCAGAAAGAGCAGAGAAAACAGCGGCAACAACGGCAACAGCAGGAACCAGACAGAGGATTTGTCGACTGCCGCGTAGACACAAACTAGTTCCCCTTCTCGCCAGAAGGGGACGCAATCTTAGACGATAAAAGATTGCCATAACTCCCCTTCCACAAAAAAACAGCCCTTTTCAGGGCTACCAAATACTGTAGAAAAAATATACTAATTCAATTGCCAATTGTACATTAGTAAGTTTTAAAAATATATAACTGTACCTATAAGCACTTCGTTTCTTTGTTTTATGTCGAAAAATGGAAGTGTGTCTATCCGCACTTCGTTTCTGTGGATTGTCAAAATATAATCTGTGTGTTTTTGTTTGTAGTTAGCGTTTGTAGGTAAAAGGTAAGTGAGTGATTCTTTTAGGTCCCCGCGTTCCATGTTTTGTTTGGGGGTAATGATATGGGTCTTGTACGTTTTGTTATCAGGTTATGTTTTCCTTCACGTCCGTGCTTGACAACTGTAAAGGGATCACAAGCAGCTTAATGCCAAACGAATAAAACAGTGAGCAAACAGTGGAAAAAATAAACAAATACTAGGCAAAAGGGACTAACTCTCCCCCTACTAAAATCAATAATTCATTTTAAAAACCACATTACATTATGGATAATACAACCAAAAAGAATCTAATCATCTGGCAATGGAACTGTAGGGGTATCACAAGAAACATCAGTGAACTAAAAATCAAACCCAAAGATCTAGTTCCAAAGCCTGATATAATTTACATTCAGGAAAGCCAGATCACCGGCAAAACCAGGCAAATACCCAAAATACCAGGATACTCTCCAGGTTAGTTTAAACACCGTACTAGCGGACAGGTAGGGGCCTTGTAATCTATGTCATAGAAACCCCACCAAATACAACCCCACTAAATATTACAACTACACCAGGTAGTAGCGAGACCTTCGAGCAGCTACAATCTCTAATAGTCCAAACAGGATGGGGTAATATCCAAGTTTTCAACATCTATGATCCCGGAGGAAACACTAACGTCTCAAATCTAGCAAGCAACCAATAGGCAAATAACTAAACAACACACAGATGACGACATCGTCATCTGCAGGGACTTTAATGCACACAACGAGCTGGGGTGGGTGGGTAGTAGGACGGACAAAAAAGGCAGGTTGGTTGAGGCATTGGCTGCCGAATCTAACCTGACCATCCTTAACAACGGGACCAAAACACGTCTTAACCCAGAGGATGTTTCTCTGTCTGCCATCGACCGAACCATGTGTTCGCCGAAACTAGTGCAGATGATAGCTTGGAGAGTGACCAAAGCAATTCATTAGGCAGCGACCACTTCCCAATCATCATCACTCTGCAGATGGCGGTACAGTATAACCCCATTAATAACCACCCCTGATGGAAAAATTAAAACACCGATTGGAAAACTTTTAGGAAAATACTATCCGAAATAAACACAACTAGCCAAGAAAATGAGGATATAAAGAAATATTATGAAAACATAATTAACACCATACAAACAACAGCAGCAACTAGCATACCAACAACCAGTGGGATACAAACTAAACAATCAGTACCCTGGTGGAACAATCAATGCAAAAGAGCCCATATAGAAAAACGAACCGCACTTGGAAAACTTAAACGCTCAGGAAAATCTATAGATTTTACATCTTACAAAGAAAAAGAAAAAAACCGAAAAACAAATAATTAAGCAGGCAAAGCTTCTGTTCCTAAATTAATATTAACACTAGCACAAAACAAGTATGGGATACAATTAAATCAATTAGGGGAAATAGAGTACATACCACTCCCAAAATAGCAGGTGCCAACACTAATAAAGATACAGCAGACAAACTAGCCAACCGCTTCACCACAATGAGTAACAACATAAACCAACCCCCCAACATTTCAACAAGACAGGGAAAAAGTGGGGGAAAAACTCACAAGCAGCTATTTAAAGACCTCGGCCCAAAAACATCCAACTTAAATAGTGAAATGTCTTTACTCGAGTACAAAATAGCGTTAGTTTCCAAAAATGAAACATCCCCAGGAGAAGACCAAATAGGACATATCATGCATAAAAACTTACCAGAAAACATTACAAACTCAATCCTAAAACTATCTAATACAAACTGCCTGATACATGGAAACATGCTATTGAAATCCCAATCCCAAAACAAGATCCCAATGATATTAATTATTACAGACCCATCTCCCTCACAAACAACATCTGCAAAATCATGGAAATCATAATTATAAATCGACTGAAATATCACTTAGAAAGTAGCAACTTAATATCCGAAAATCAATGCGAATTTAGAAATAAAAGATCAATTACGGATCAACTTATGCGATTGGAAGCATTCAACGCTAAATGAAAAATAGATAGAAATTTAACAGCAGTATTCCTAGACCTAGAAAAAGCCTTCGACCTCGTTTGGACAAAGGACCTAATAGCCAAGCTAAGCCATTTCGGAATTACGTGAAGAATGTTAGTTTTATTGAAAATTTCGTAACTGACCGCAAAATAATAACTAGAGTTGGGGGCACTTTCTCGGAAATATGCTCACTAGAAAATGGTGCACCGCAAATGAGCGTACTGAGCCCCACACTCTTTAACATCATAATAAATGACCTATACCAAAACGTAACCTCAAAGCGTAATTTAAATGTCACAATTTGCTGACGACAACGGGCTACGGAGTTCAGGAAACGCCGCAAGTTACACAATCATCTACAAAATAGCCTTGATAAATTATGGAGATGGGCAGATAAATGGGGGATCAAATTATCCCATGGAAAAACTATTGCTGTACTGTTCACACCCAAACGTTGTATAAAATTTAAATATCCAAAACACACAATCCAAAATAAAATCATCAAATTTGTCAAAGAAGCAAGATTCATCGGTATGTTCTATGATGAACACCTTAATTGGGGACAGCACATCAACAATCTTGTCAACAGCTGTAATAATTATCTAAATGTACTAAAGATTCTTAAAGGGACCTCCTGGTGATCCAACCAGGAAACACTATGAACATTATCTATGAACATTATATAGAGCACTATTAAGATCAAAATTAGATTACGTAAGTCAGATATATAACTGGGCCCCACAACAACACCTAAAAATCCTAGACACGACCTAACGAAAAGCTCTGACTATTTGTACAGGCACTTTACCATCTGTATCACTAGCAGAGCTCAAAATTCTAACTACACAAATCAGTCATGAAAAATCAAAAGCAACCACTGCCAAAGTATTGCCTCTTATTAAGTGATCTCAATTTGGCTTGAAATCTCGACTTGATATATTATTGATAACCTAATACGATTATATGGCCACTGTTCAGAATTATAATCATACATTCTAACTTGACATTCAAAAATGTCATTGGTCTCTCAGACCTATTTCCTTGATTGAAATAAGATTAATGCACACTATGTGCTTTTGGAATTAAGATAGAAAATTTTAAACTAAAATCCGAGACTCTAATTACGATTGTGGCTAACACACAATCTGTAAAAAGGAATACCCATTATGTAAGCAAATGGGTTGAATTTAGCAATATAAAGTTTGGAGTTTCAGGTACGTTCCGGCTGACCTTGGTGTCTCCTTCCGGGTCCCCCTCCTCCCTGCCTACTCGGACATAAAAGGGCGAGTGTGTGGGCCAATTCCCTGAAGAGCGTATACGCACGGAACAGGGGTGAGGTCATAAGAGGACAGTAGAAGAATGAGAGCATGGAACGAATAAATAGAGAAGGAAGAAGAAAATGAGAAGAGGAAGAAAGAGGAGGAGAACTAGAAACAGGAGTAGGAAAAGAATGAGAAGAAGAAGACAACAAGTGTATGACAAAAAATAAGAAGCTGGTGGAAGAATAGAAGAAATTAGAAGTAAAAGGAAGAAACCCAAAGTCCCTTTTTAGGGCCACTCATATGCCTCAAAAAACGAGTTGCTTTTTGCCTAAATTTTTAGTCGGCTGTATAGTTGTTTTTGTGATAGACTGATGTTCATCAATCTATGTATATTGTATGTGCTATATATATCTATGTCTCTGTCTATAAAGAAGTTATATGTCCCGCCCGGCCAGGTGCTGTTATATTGGTATAATTTATTAACTAGCTGAGCGTACCCGCCACCCGCTATCCGCTAAACTCGCTGAGCTTACCCGTTACGCTATACAACAACCCCACTTTCTCTTGACGCTATACAGTCCCAATATTCCCCTTGTTCAATTTCCCTTTACGATAAAGGTTCCCAGGGTGTACTAAAAGCCCTTGGCGATAAAAAGTTCCCAAGGGGGGGTTTGGAAAGTACTTTCCCATTGATAATAGGGCATCCCACTATACTACTGGCATCGATGGTACACATATTGCAACGCTCAATTTAAAAGTACGATGCGTGAGAAAAGGTTCATTTATTGCGGCAATCGCTACATCATTTTGTTTTTCAAAGTACCCACTGCTGCAGCAAATGTAAGTTATCTTTTCGGTTAATGTCTTCAAAATATATATTACAGGAGTGATAAACAACTTTTACGGCAATTAGAAAATGATTATAGTTTGAAGTATCACCAATTAAACAGACATCTACATCATTGTGGCTCATAATTCCTGATAATAACTTAGTTCCTCATTTAACATTGATCCACATTTATATTGCACTGATTTCAGTCGCCGAGTTTGCTCAACGTTATTTAGTAATTGTTATTTAATACACACATTTTAACAAAGAGTGGGATATTGTGATTGCGCCCGTACACATGCTCGTCCGTCTGTCTTTGACTTGAAAACTAGATGTTAAATGAAGCTCACTATCATTAGATTTCGTACACTGGATGTCTTAGTTTAAATTTGTATGGTTTCATGGCGACTTGGTATAGTTGAGCAATAAATTAATAATAATAATAATAATAATAATAATAATAATAATAATAATAATAATAATAATAATTATTATTATTATTATTATTATTATTATTATTATTATTATTATTATTATTGCTGTTGTTGTTGTTGTCATCATTATAATCTATGGGAAATGCATACATTTATATACGAGCAACACTAAAGTCCAATATTATTTCAGGGCTTATGGACATAAAATTGGTGTCTGTGAAACAATGACTTCACGTTTTCTTTGTCACACAATGCGATTTGAACCATTCTAAATGTTTGCCGCAAATGATTTGACAAAAGCGTCATTTTTCAAAGAAAATCTGCGGTCGTTTGGTGTGTTACATAACAGTTAAGTTCCACGATTCACAAGATGAAATAAACATTTGATCTTTATGGATCCGAGAGTCCGCAGAAGAAAACAATTCATTGATTTAGGAACTTGAGAAGAATACATACAATGCTTACAACTAATTGGTTTATCCTAACGAAGGTTAGCAATATCAGACGAGCATTGTAAATAAATAAGCGTGCTTCATAAAAACGGATAGCTAAGAGCGAAGTCATCTATAATCCGTTCATCAGTTGACATTTAGTGAATTTCTTGTAATGGTCGAGTAATTGTCATTTAGAAACTATGTCGCAATCCATTATTCAAATGTCTGATCACAGTTAGTGCCAGTAATTACATCACAAGATTTCAATTTCTGTGGTCTGGTGGTCTGGGGGACCTATTTTTACTACAGTATATTGTAAAAGTCAGAGCCTCATGTTATATTATATTATATTATATTATATTATATTATATTATATTATATTATACTTGTAACAAGATAACCGGGGGGGGGGGGAATATTTCGGAATTACAACAGAACACTTTTCTTGGTGATGCAAATACAATGTTTAATGATGAATGACTTGGAGAAAAGAATTATGATTAAAACGTGCGTATAATATCCAAATATTGGATCAGTTAACATAATCCGCATGAACTAAATAATGAAAATACAAATAAATGACCTTACACAGTATAAGGACAAGATTCACAGTGATTTCACAACGAAAGAATGGTGTGTTTTACTCAAATAGTAAAAGTGGTATTGTACTCAGATAATAAAAATGTATTCACTCAAATTGCGAAAATGATGACAACAAAGGGACAAATGTACAAAAATATCTTTACAGTCCCCAAAACACACTGGGTATTACAAACCCCAAAGATTATCTCACGGCTGAAAGATCACCTGTATGGAGTTACACACTCCGTCACCAGCACACTTGGCTACCATTCACACTGGTCAATCAAGCAGTCAGTATTCCAGGTTGGTCAATCAAGCAATCAGCGCCCATCAATCTCGGTCAGCAACACCCTGCTACTCGACCAGCAACACTGTCTACTCAGCTCTACGGCTGCCCTGGTTCAGCTTCACAGCTGTTATGGTCAACTTCTATGGTTAGCTCTGCAGCTGGTATTACGTCGACTCCGATCACTCCGATAACTCTGATCACTCCAATCAGCTATCAGCTATACAGCTGCGACTACTATCACTCTGGTCACTCTGGTCAGCTATATAGCTGAGACTCCGATCACTCTGGTTAACTCAACAGCTGAAGATGTGCAAGTCACTGACAAGACGTTCCGTAATGTTAAGATTTTGACCTACGTGGAGGTATTTATACGCAGACGATGCCGCAATACATCATCTGTGCGCTGGATGTATTCCGCTCTCCCCATAGAAAGCACTTCGCACGTGCGACATAAGATGAACCGAACTCCCTTTTTCGAAATCTTTGTAGAATATACATAAATCACCCTCGGGTATCATTGTACACAAAAGAACGAAACCCGAGTACATGTATTTAATAAATGAAAGGATTTAAGAAATTGAAATGCGTTTGAGTTCCATCGGAACCTACGCTATTGTCTATATGCATGCAAATAAAACAAAATCCGTTCTCTGAAGTGACATGCTGAGTGCGTTTTTGTAAATGCGAATTTCCATATCTTTTTAAATACTGTAAGGGTAATAAATAACAGTGTAAGTTTTATTTTAATAATAAATCTGACTTTCATAATGTATCAACATTGCCAAGACATAATGTAGAATATTTCAGGTCGGTGTTAAATGCAGTGTGTGGGCCTTTGGGGGAAATGGAACTGGCTATAATTGCATGTAAAAGAAAAATCTTGGTATAAGATTTTGTATCAAATGAAATCATAGCAAACGAGGCCACGAGAGAGTGTTTATGAAACGTTCAAAATGACTTCATCACTGGTAAATTTCTCATGGAATGAAATAGACGATAATAAACAAGCATTATAATGTTTCTGTGATATATCTAAAGCTGCTGATAGAATATGGCATATGGGTTTCTTAATAAAATTAAATTGCTGAGGGGTCTAGCAAAATCAATTATGGAGGTTAGAAGATTGTACTATAAACAGGGCGCGGTGGGAGATTGTTCACAATGAATTTTGCAGTTTTATTCAAACCTTCTAGTGATGTCTCACATGGATCAATTCTTGGCTTTTCCTACTTCTTGTCTATATTCACGATTTAGTGAGAGTTTAACATCTATTACACGAGCAGTTTGCACATTGCTACAAACCGGTTCCATCGACATTTGTTTATGCAAAGTGTCATCAGAAATTTTCGGACTGGGATAATCTTTCGCTAATATTTAATCGAAGAAATATGTATTGTTAGCCGGCTAGTCACTGATCTATTTACCTCATCCTTTAATTCCAAGGAGAGACAAGTTGATTTGTTACATCTCATCGTCATCATGGGATCACCCTAGATTCAAATGGATACATCAAACCATATTAGTAACATTATTCAGTATTTGGCCCCGAATGAAGTTTGAATTAGTTCTTAGGAAAGATCGCATTATCTAAATTTATCTGACTTGCATTGGACAAATCATATAATATGGATAGGATGTGTTATTCGCATGTGGTGCTGCTTAGTCTAAAAATTCTGACAAAATAAAACCAGGATAAGCTAGATTAGTTTTTTGTTTACCAAATATGCACGTAGAGAGGCATTTATTTGAAACAGTGTTAGCCTTCCCTTGTAGTGATGAGAAATACCAAAATGGAGTTGTACATTTTATAAAATTGCAAACAACCTATGACCAAATTATATTATATATGTATTCTCACCTTACGCACAAGATGTAGCATACTACAGTCTTCTACACTGAAAAGCCAGTTTAATTTCGATGTCTTCGGCAATTATTTATACATTCATTCCTACCATCTATGCTGAGCTCACGGAGCAGTATACCTATCCGGTGCTCACAAAAACGCAGGAAACAAGAATCCTCCATCATTGTGAAAGTAGTGAATCTCTGTACTTGGTCTCCGTAATGCTACTTTGCTCGTTGGTCTAGTTCCCTGCTTCATATGCTCGCTGCTACGTACTCCGCTACACGTCCAACAAATCAAAAAGGGATTTTTTTTATAGTTACCAGTCTAAGATAAAGTCTTGCGAATTTATTTAGGGTACCACAAAAACCTTCATCCAAAACGTTTAAAGGTAAATAAATAGCAACATATATTCCTTTTTAAAATTCAATTTCACTATATGTGTGAAAATCATGCATCCATCATACTTGTCAATGAACCATAGGTTAGCCATACTTGTTTATAACTCAGTAAACATTCTCACTTGTTCAGCAGATCAGTCGTATATGTTGGTGAATTCACACAGCTATGGTACTTCTTAAATACCTTACATTTATAACATATGTTGATAAATGCATACATCAGTCATACTTGCCAATAAGTTTTATACATTGACTATCTATCAACGATATCATTTCTTGATATCCAGTATTGACTGATTTAGAACATAAAAGTCTGGAACCTTGTATCCTCTGTGAATGTGACAGGTAGTAAATTTATCAATATTCAGCCATTGTAGTAGTGTTTCTGATTATCTTGATTTCATTTGTTCTGGACTTGAAAAGGTGATTCTTTGTACGAAAACTTTGAAGAAAGTTGTTGATACTTGTTCATGTTTGCTTCGTATTTTATAATATTTGTCTTTAGAGTTTTAAAGAGAGTATGGTTTGGGGAGTCAATCAGTTATTACTACGTCACAATTTGAGACTAGAAAGAAAAACTAAGAAAGGGTCATTTATTAGCCACCATCTAGATAATGTTTTGACATGGATGCACCAGATTCCATTCCAAAGGAAATTAACTAGTATGTCCTGATGCCTGTAAATCCTTTGGAGGGTCAGGCAATACTATGAAGCAACAATTATGGAGAATAGATACATATTGTCAGCGGTCATCTTATCAAGAATTGTCTTAAAAGGAAGGTCCGGTCAATATGGTCATTCCATTAAAGGACTTCTAATGACGTCCAGTTCACCCCAAATGAAACTGATGGCAATCTGAGGTCCTACATAGGCACCACAGCAGCCATCTTGCATTATTTTTATCGCTACTGCTCCTGAATGGATGGTATGCCAACATGGGGTTTTCACTATGTTACGACTCTCCTGAAGGGAAGGTCATGCCAACATGGGGTGTTCACTATGTTACGACTCTCCTGAATGGAAGGTCATGCCATCATGGGTTTTTCACTATATTATGACTCTATAGTCTTTAAAAAAGTAATAGAACAGAGTGAAAAGCAGCAAGCTTTGTACAGTTCAAGAAATAATTTCTTTCCCAAAAATACAAAGTGAAAATGTAAAAACGGAACAAACGTTATTGCGAATTAAATCCCTAATGGTCATAGAATTACAGGCACAAGTCTTAATAATTAAAGCTCTGAATAAACGTTAGTGAAAATCTAAATTAAAACCAACGTTGAAGGTGTTGATATGCCTGTGGTGGTTCGTTTAATGCTGATGTGCCAAAAGTTTATTTTATAGAATGACAATAATACAATCCATGAATTAAATCCTTATTTGAAATTTCATTATAAATTCGTATGGTATCTAGCTGAACCTAATTAAAAACGGCGCAGGTTTGAATTCCAACATGGCTGCCACGGCAGCTATCTTGAAAATATTCTTATCGCAGTTCCTCCTAAACAGAAAATTATACTGAAGTGGGGTTTTCACCAAAATACTTCTGATGATGTCTTGTTGGTCTTAGATGAGCATAGTGCTACTATGATATCCAATATGATAGCCACACAGTGGCCATCGTTAACGTCTTGTTATCTGTAGTCCCAGTGAATGGATGGTCACATCTACAGGATGTTTCTCCGAAAGACGTTTATGAGGTTTGCTTGGTCTAAAACGATATAACGCCCAAAAATGGCCATTACAGCACCCTTCTAGAAAATCTCTTCATCTCCACTTCTTCTTAATGGAAAGTCATATGACATGAATGGGGTTGTACCTAAATATTTAGTACGTCTTCTACCTGGTTCTAAATGAAAATGGAGCTAATATGGAGTCTAAAATAGCTGTCAGAATGGCCATCATAACAATCTTGTTGTCACTAAATAAATGGTCACATTATCGTAGGGTTTTCACTAAAAGACTTTGTATAACGTTTTCTTGTAGAAGTCTTGAAAATCATTTTTTAAACTACTTCTCTTAACTGGAAAGTCATTTGGGTATGTGGTTGTCATCAGAAAAGTTCTTAATGTGTCTACTTAGTCCTAAATGAAAATGTCTAACCCTCTATATGGCCACCTCTACTCCCAAATGGATGTCCATATCAACATCTGGTTTTCAATAATAGACACCCGACCCCCAATTCCCAAATGGATGATCGCTATGACATGGGCGTATCACCAAAAGACTTCTATGATGATACGACATCTAACATTCCCACCATAGCAGATAACTTGAAAATCTTGTTATCGCTGAAGAATATCTGAAATGGTTTCAGCACGTAGCAGTTAACAGAAGAAATTGTCTTGTCTTGAAGTCTTGGAACTTATTGTCAGTCTCTGCAATCTACTCTTGCTGTTTATTACATACCAAACATTTAAAAATAAAGCAGTTTGAAATAAGGATGGCTTTATAATAATTTGCATAATCTAACTAATTTCTTAGTAGTAGTAGTAGTAGTAGCAGTAGTAGTAATATCATAGAAGGCAAAAAGAAACATATACATATGCATTCAAAATCAATGTAATAATAATAAAAAATATTCGGATGACAATCATTTCTTCTACCAGATGCCAGATGTGTGATTGATGCATAAAAAAATAAAGATAATATTATAACATTATGGCCGATATTATAATTGAAAATTTAAAATAACGAAATTTGATCGGCTTTTGACAAAAATAATTTTAATAATAATAATTTATTATTATCAGACAGTTACACTCACATTTATTAAATTATTTGTACTAGATTTTCAGCAGCAGTAGCAACCACAAAGACAACAATAATACTAATACATATAACAATAATAAGCTGGCTCTGCGATCATAATTTTGCATTGGAAGTTGTTTCTGGCTACACGTTGTGAATTTGAATTTCTCCACTATCATGCGAATCCCAGCAATGCCAGGGTATATAACTTTTTGTTATCTCTAGTTGTTCCCTACTTTCTCCAAAGTCTTGACTAACACGTCGTATCTTGCAACTTCTTCCCACGGTGATCGTTGCCTGATGTCAACCCAGCTTGTAACAATTGCGACATCATGGTTAGATATCTGAGAATTGACGAACTCGTTGTTACCAAAGGACGTCTGTAGCGCAGCAACGAGCATTTCAATCGCAATACACTGTACATTGTCGCCGGATCATTGCTACATAGTATTGTTTCCTCTTTTCCAGCTAGTATCTCTTCTTGAAAACCGCATTGCCTGCACGGGCCACTGGAAAGGGCGTCAGTGGTAAGACACAGCCTTCCAAGACGATCCGAATCTCAGACTGATACTGTGACAGGACTTCGATCCATCTTGGGAGTTGTCCTTCTCAAAGAATACTACCGTAACTAGTTTCTTTCTTGTGATGTAGTATAGTCTTACAGCTTCCATTAACGATCGACAAGCATAAGGTACAGCTATCTCTCTCTTCCGTTGTGCACTTGCAAAAGGACGTCTCTAAGTCCACTGTCGCTCGCAACTGTGTCTAGAATGAAGGACTTTTCAACGTATAAAACGCTAATACAGGACCGGTCGTCAGTCGCTTCTTCAACTCGTCGAGACAAGGCTGATAATTCTCCCTTTCTCGGTCAGTTTGTGTAGGCTAGCTGCAATATCGGTTCTAGTATGATCATATTCCAAGCAAGCTGTGAAGTTCTATCTGCGACGTTGGATTTCTCCAGTAGACGATCGCAGACACTTTCTCTGAATCGGCATGTATCCCCTCTTTTGACACAATATGCCCCAAATACTTGACCCCCTTTGCAAACAAAGGCATTTCTTGGGCTTGAGCACCAAACCAGCTCTCAGCGACCTGTCAAAGACCTGTCGATGAAGATCCACCTCCTCTTTGAAGGTGCGTCCAAACATTGTTATGTAGTTGAGGTACACCAAATATATCTGCCATTAAAACACCGGCACAACTATCTCTATAAGTTTTTATAAGGTTCCGAGTGCATTACAGAGCCCAAACGGCATAACATTGAGCACGTACAAACCTTGCCAACTTGCGAATGCCATCTTCGATCGATCCTTTGGTTCCATTTCTACCTGCCAATATTCACTCATGAGGTATAAGGTCGAGTAATACGTTACTCCTGAACGCCAGTCGAGCGACTCGACCACCCGTTGTAGATGGCAGGAGTCTTTCGCAGTCACTTCGTTCAAGGCACCTTAGTTGACACAAAACTTCGTTGTGCCATCCTTTTTCTTTACTAAAACAACTGGTACCGGTCTCTAATGCTTGGTACTCCGTACTTCACTCTTAGGCTCAAAAACGAAATCGCGTCAGCTCCAACATTTGCTCTACAGTTCTCTGATAGCTGGTCCATGATCTATTTCTTGTGCTGATACTCCACAGACATGCATTTTAACTCAATGTCGTTGTAACTCAGCTCTAGCGGATGCCTATAAATCGACAGCTATCCGTACCGCATCATCAACCGCAGAGGGTCTCGCCTGTTAAATCTTCGAGTGCTTGTTAGAATCATCTAAGGCAAATATGAACTACTGCTAACGATTCTCCATTCATGCGAACATTACTCCTAAGCTAATCTCAGCATAATTCGGTCTGGTTCGGGGATGTGAATCTCTATACCACACTACAATATCTAATCAACATATTCTTTTTAAATATTAATCACATTGCTGGAATACTGAATGCAATCTTTATATGAATTAAACATAATTCTTTCGATAAGACACTTCTGTTTATGCTGAGTTATTGTGCAATATTTAGCCAGCATTATACAAATGATAAAATATTTTGTTGCTGTGGTTTTGTCACCCTTTATTGTACCTGAGTCATCAAAGTGTTGGGTATCTTGCATAGTGTATCGATCCGTGTCACAACATTGCTCCTTACAATGAACCTATCAGCCATTAGGCTACAATATTATTTCCATTTTAATTGTATTCATTATCAATTTTGGTTAAAAAATATAATGTTAGCTGAATAGTTTAATTATTACTTTAAATTGTAGTCATATCAATAATTTTCACATGTCAAATATGAATTTTGCAAAACTATTCAAAAGCCATTTTAATTCACATTATTTTGAAATGAGTAGCATCTATTTTTTAAGGTGTAGATGATAAAGTCTTTATTCTATATCCATTACAGTTGTATAATTTAGAGAATTATATCAGTGTAGTTACATCCCTTTTATATTAATTTACTGGTTATAGCCGTTGATATATTACACGTTGTATACAGTTTAGATGTGTCGACTTTTAATTTACATTGTCACAAAGTTGGATCTAACGACGTACAAAAAGCTAGTCCATCTACAATAGTTAGCATTTATTTTACGTTGCAATCACTGTTGACAACTTTATTTTTCCAAACTACAAAACTTTGTGCTGATTGAACTAGGTTTGGTTTGAAACTTTTAAGGTATTAAATATTCTTCAGCTACGCTGTTACCGTGCAAATTCTTTCAAAACACAAGAGGCAGGTGTGATTGTTGACGAATAGGGCGTATACTATAGATGAATACATATAGTAGCGGAATTAACTCGGCAACACTACCACAATTAATCATGATAGGTCCTTATAGTGGAGTGACAGCCCGCTGTATCTGTCTGAGGTCTGGCGCTCCTAAATGTGACAAATTTCTGTCCCAGCAGAATATCGTCGTATTCCTGGCTACTTTTCACCGCCTGGTCGACCAACTAGATCTTCGACTAGGCCGTCTTCTGGATTACAGTCTGAGTGGTCTTCTCGGTCGCAGATGAGTCGTCAATTGGGTCATCTTCTGAATTGCCTAGTAATGGGAGTCTGCGTTTTCCACTGAGTTGTGGTCACAGATCGTCAATCCCTCAAGATCGACAAAGAAACGAATTGGTGCAAAATAATGAACGAAGCGGATTCCTCTGTTCCTATCTGTATTCTTGCGAGGTTGTGTTGACAATATTCACGTGCTTCTTGAATTGGCCTTTAATCTAGTCGACGAGAGATCTCGAGCCTATCCATTTTTAGTTTTCCCAGCTTTGTCTTCTTCAGTTTGGCAACCTACTGTCTTATTAGTTTACTCTGGCTGGGTGATTTCTCTTCTTCACACGAAATGGACGTCTTCACACCACATTGCTTCGTACCACACCATCACTGCACCAACAGTTGGACCGTACAACAAAACAGCTGGAATTAACTAAAACGCTATATGGAGCTACAAAGCCCGATACTATTTAAAATCAAATCTTAAACTTTATCGAAACTAAATTTACTGTTAATGTGTTTCCTCATTACAATATATTCATATAAATGCTTTTATTCTTGGACAATGCTGTTCAATCCAATTATTTGTAAATCGATATTAAAAACTTAGCTTTGATTTTTTGAAAATTGTCTCTTTCATGGCCACAAAGGGAATACTTTCTCCGTCTGCTTTCCGTGTAGCCTTTGCACACTATAATACTGTTGGTCTTATATTCTCTAATATTCACAGGTATTATTTCTAGATAGTAATTATCAATTTGATGGTTGCATTGAATGCCTTAAGTTATCGTATCTCTCGTTGCTTGTTGATCTCTTTCTTTTCTTCAAATATGAATAATATATTGTTTTCGTTCGTATCGTTATGTTGAAGGTTCATTGACTTTAAGTCATAAAATAAAATGTTTGTACGTGTTCAATGATCAGTGGTTTTGTTGAGTTTTGTTTTCGTCCTTCGAGTTCGAAAATTACCGTGACATCATTAACTGGTTTTGTTTCTGTGAATTTAATTTTTGCTCTTGACCGTCTGTAGCAAACTAGACAGGAAATGTCACATGGGATCGATTGATCGATTCATCAATAGTGGATGTGCTGCAATTAGAAGTACACTGATATCGCTTCTGCGCTGCTTCTGCAATTGTCTAAACTCTAAGTTGTAACCCCATTGTGGATGACACTGTACCAGGTTGAGCGAGTCTGTGAGAGATATTTGGAGGACTCATGGTCAATGTTGAAGTGTTTCAAGTATGTCTGAAAAGAATTTTTGAAACATCCTTGCTCAAGTGGCTTTCTCATCGGAATTGTGATTTCATTAGCAATGTGTAGATGCTTGGATAATCTACTCGTGTGAGATCCCCAGTGTCTGGAACCTTGTCTTGCCAACGTATTTTCAAAACATTCTTCAGGTATCACTGGCCAGCTTCTTGGCATGGCTTTTGTACACCGTCCAAAATTTTGCATGAATACAGCAGGATTGGCAACAGTGGCTATGTAAACCATCAGGTTTTGGGCAGACTGACGTGTTTCTTCTCCCACACAACTGCTCTTAGTCTGCCAAAAGTAATACTTGCTTTAGCAATTGTGGTTTCGCCATCGATGTGAACTGCAATTCAGATGGTTGTTCATAAACAGGTGAACGTATCCTCTGCCAGCAGAGCTTAGCCATTTACTCTGACGGAATTCTCCTTGGAATTTTCCTATTGCTGGTTGGTATGTCACCTATGTCGTCTTGACACTGATTGCGAGACCACACATTGTCACAAGCTGAAGAGTAGTAATTCAATCTCTGTTGCATTTCTATGTTGGAACGGGAAATTATTATAAGTTACTGCATTTGTATGGGAAAATATGAACCAGTTTTTCGAATGGAATACTGCACGACCTTGGGAGTGCAGTTTATCCATCCGATAAAACGAGTTCATATTTTCCCATACTAATGCAGTCGCCATTTTATTATATCCTCATTTTACTCTACCTAAGGATTAATTATATAAACAAAATACACTACAAGAAACAAAGTAAATGAATTTATGTCGTATTCCAAACTAAATACACAAGCGCAGATTCATCATTACACAACGACATTATTAATGCGCACATAACTCCGCCAAGATAAATTTGAACTTGTCGCGCGCTCGACGTAAGTTTCGTAAGAAGATGGCGTTTTGTTCTACTTAAAATTGAAATTGGGAGTCATATTGTGAATGAATGCGCATTGCAACAAATTTTCCATTTGATCTGGAATGAATAGATTTTGGTATTTTTGTCAATTTTACGAATTTCGTGATTATAGACTAGATTCATCTGTGCACATTCTACATGAAATACATCGGATTGAAGCAGCGCGTTAGAAGCGTGTTGATGTCTGCAAGTGTGTTTGTTCTATCGTGGACTATTTGAAATCATCATGTGGGGAAAAATATGAAGTCTTTCAACTGCAATTACTTTAATGACGCTATTGAATTTAGTGTTTATTTCATTTTGGAGGATGTAATTGCACTTGGACTATAGTCGAAATTACAGTACAATTTCGAAATGTGTTATCAAGCCTGAGAACACATGACATGGCTCATGTAAATCGGATGTGCAGAACTAAGAAAGTACATTTTGAGAAATTCAGAATGTAAAACTGTACGTATATTTTTTGCCATTGTTTTTACCAGCTAAAGAAAAGTTTATGCCTTGTCACTTGCATGTTATTTGTAAGGACATTGTCTGGCGTCTACTGTATAACTAGACTAAATCCGAAACATTGTATAAAAAAGTTAACGCGGAATGTGCCAAATCGGCTGGCATGTGGCAGTCCACGAAACATCTGCTTTAGTTGGTTCAGAAACAAATTTCACCAACCAAAACGTAAAACGCCTATTACGCGACTGTACATAATTTGTTTACAAATCAAAAGTGCTGGTGTCTGCGTCCATTGTTTACAAAAGAAAGTAGTTCCTTTATGCACGTGAATGCAATATGAAGGTGTGTAATATCGTAAAATACTGAACAATTCTGACAATGTAAAGTTAAATGAAAAAAAAATGAGCATATAACAAAATTGTATATATCAACTGGGAATGAGATTCATCGGTACACAAAGAGCGGACTGTATTAAAAAGACTTTTCTTTAATAAGCCTATGTGGAATGTTTGATTTCTTAAAACAATGATCTACGTAGACTCATATGTGCAGGAAAGACCAAACAATAGTTGAATAACTTTAAGATCACACGTGTTCCAACGCATGTATGTAGGCCAACAAATGGTAAATGAACTCATAGAAAGGTTGTAAACTCTTGTGCGGGTGGTTCTCGCCGGCAACATCGCACCTTAAGTCTTTAATGAAGCCACATCAATTAGTCAGCGTTTACTAGCAAATAACATCATGGACCGGAAAAGGTTTCTCGAGTTTATGAATAATCTTGTTAAGACATTGATGATATCTATTAAGACACCGATGATGCGTTTTGAGGCGATTGTTGCGCTGCGTGTTTTACATGAGATTTGTGTTACTATGCAACGTGATTTTTTAAATACCACCCAGAGCGACGTATCGATGACCACAATCTCATGAGCGACACCAGAATGTAATGTTATGATTCTGCACCAATTACTGTTGACCAATTAACGTTGAATAATCATGCACACTTCACATGACATTAGCGTCATTGCTAGTTTGTTACAACTGACATCATACCCGATCATGACCATTTGGTTGTCTTGGTTCCAATAGCATGTTTGTGTTTTCATCAATGACGCCACCAGAATAATATCGAACATCCTGCGTACGACATGGGATCGATCAAAGAAGAAATTCGAAGATGATTGACATTAGTGACGGGAAAAGACTCTAAATATTTTATACATGAACTTAAGCCCACGCTCAGTACTGTCATTTCAATCGAATCTACACCATATTATATTAGACGGTCGTCAAAAATAATAATATTCGGATGATTTGAACACATTCCAGATGACAAAAGATGTCCACATATGGGATATCTTTTGACACGTTTACCTGGACTATTCGAATCCGTTTCATGAAGGCTGACTGAGGCTTTTGCTTCCGATTTAATTCAATCGCATAGTTGGGTTTTGCAGAGATTCCATTCTTAAGCACTTTTTGGATTATTGTTAACGTATTAGACATTTAATTATTAATATTATTATCCAAAATACTGAAATTAAAGAATTGTGTGACGTTGGTTAGCTTTAAATAAATATGACTATTTTATTCTATATATTAAATGTATAATTTGATGTGTGTTTAAGTTTCTGTATTGAGTGATGTTTGATTTAAATAACGAATTGCTAAAATGCAGAATTCATCGAATGAGGGTTCTTGAAGCCCCTTGAGAAAATTGAAAGAATAATGCAACATTTACATTTTAAAATAAATATGTCCTTTCATGATGTTAATGGTCGGCCTTAGTAAAAAACCAACTTGTGAAAATAAAAATCCCAATAAGAACCAATTGTGAAAGTACATTAAGATTTTCTCCAACACAGTTAACTGAAATTGTCCCCCGTGTATTTGTCCCAAAGATAACTTAACCAGCTAAAAGTGGCCAAACGAAAAAATATCTCAGTGACATTAACGTTATCTAAGTCATGGAATATTTCCATTCCTCGCTGTTATTCCAGGGTCTTTTGCATCAGCAGCTCCAGTGGTTGCTACAGGGGCGGCGTTAGGGGCTGTCGGAATAGCATCAATGGCTTTTAAAAAGGCGGTTGGTAGAGCCATCGTATATAATAAGCGAATAAAAAAGGGAAATGGCCTTCGATTACCAGGAACAAATCGCAGAATACCATCAGGCAGAACTCTTCTTTCAGCTGATACAACTCGCAAAATGCCATCAGTCCAGTAACTAATGTTTACTTGCAATGGTAGAAAGTCAAACATTTCCGAGGTGTTTATGCCTAAAACAAACTTGCATCGATGGTGAAACAGTAGCATTGTTAACCATGACTCTTAGCTGCAGTGAAACGCAATCATTTATTATATTTCGATTCATAAGGACTTCTGACTCTAGCTGAAGTCATTATTTTATTAAACTGAACCGATATAAACTCTGTTGCAGAGGCCAAGGTGAAGTCATCTTGTTCACCAACGCAGCAACCATTTATTGATTTCACATTAATGTATGCTTAACATTATATAAGATGTCTATTAATATTTACGGACGTTACTCAAACAGAAGATGTGTTGATGTGGGTTATTGTTGACGTTGTTGTTGAGTTTGTGATTTTTGAAGATCAAACCAGTTATAGTTATTAAGCATTACCAGACCCTCATATACTCTATAATGTAATCTTGTCAAAGGCCAAATAAAAATCAACAGTTGGGACCACCCTGATGTACAATAACAAGACAAGGCCATACCAAGACAAGGCCAGCTTGGGATGATTGCATTTTAACACATGAAAAAAAAAGAAACGCTCTTTCGTTGACTGCAGCACCAGATATGTACTCTGAGATTGTTTCTACACCGCTTAACAAAAATCTATTTTACTGGTACACTTGTCATGCAATCAGAAATTATCTACTTGGGGAATATTTAAATTTTTAGCGATTATGCGTTCCGTTCTAGGGGCCTATCACCGTTTTCAAATAGAACCATATTCATTACATACTTTATTAATTTCTCTAACGATCGTTCTCGTCGCTACCCAAGAACAGGCGCCTCCTTGTTGAATAATGGTACACTAGATCTTTCTTTTCCTGGACGAGTTAATGTTGGCAAAACATATTCGTTGGTATATGTAACCGTGGTGGGTTCAGTGGTTGCACCTGATTAAAATCTGCCTGTCGAGCAATTTTGCTACGCGAATACATCATTAATAGAAGAAATATGACTGATCCTCGATGTTACTGACGTAAAAAAATGATCGAAACGGAGCAAAACTACAATTTGAAAGTATCAAGATAACCGCGTTGATTATGTATATTCACGTGTGCGCGCGTGGTGGTTGGTACGCTTTGTGGGCTTGCCGCGGAAAATAACTGTTGGCATGGGTGTGGCTGGAATCACAACAAAGACAACCATCATTGGTGCAACAGTCTGGATTATTGCTGTATGTTATATCAATAGTAACCGGTGTATCAGATGGGATATGGTGACGTTCACGAATACCTGGTTATTTGGAACTCCTCGTGGCAGCACAAACTAATCTCAGTACGATAGGTAAAATGCGCTCGGTAGATATCGAGGTTAAATTAATTAGCATAGCCGAAATGGTGACTTTGTTGACGGAAATGGAAAATCACTGACAACTCAGAGCACAGAAAAGGACTGTGAGGTAGCGGATTTTCATCTTGTAAAAACTGAGCATTTTCTTTATCTAACAAAAAATACCCAAACATTGTTTTTATCACGTCACAATCTCAAAAAGTTGTATCATCTAGTAATAGTAAAGTGGCGATGTTGCCGGTTACTAATATAAGTCACAACATTCTATACCCCATGACTATATTCTCTTGCATGGTCGCATATTGATAATGTTCACGGATTGCACTATATATTAGTGTGATGTATTGTAAAAGAAGCCAAAGTCGTGGGAGATAGATTACAACTTTGGTAATGCTTGTCCTTGCAGCAATATGTACCTCAGTCTGTGTCTTTTTTTGGGAAGTTACTTGGAACTTACCAGATGGTCTTTCAGATAGTTCGACCTGTGGTGCGCATCCATAGGATCTGCTTGAAATATACCTTTTAACCGTTCAGAAAATTCAATCTGGTGGCTATGCTTTGGAATGATCTAAGCTTTGGGTTTCGGGTGGAAAGCAATCACGAAATGGAGGTATTTGTTGGTTTTGTGTTTCAGAAGAACTAATCCCTTAAGGAATATAGTTTTGTTAATATCGTCTTCAGTGTAGCTCCATTTGTAACCTCTCCTGTAATGTTGACCCTTGAGCTCTATGAGCCATTCAAAGGAAGCCGGATTAGAACATATGCATTTGATTCGAACGCACATACCGAAAGAAGACATTTTGTTACGTGCTGGGGATGGCAGCTGGTCGAGAGTAAACACTGGTTAGAGTCAGTTGGTTCTGAATAAAGGTCGGTGTTTCTTGTGAATTTCAAAATATTTTTCACTTTTTTATTTTATGTCGTCAAAAATTCTGCACCAGCCTAGAGGAATATAGAGTGTCTCACGGAGGAGCTTTTGCTCGAGTCTTTCCAGAAAAATGTTTGCATGAAAGGTGTTAGTAGTCATAGGGGGCGACATAGCGTCAAGGGAAAATCCATTCAAAAATGTGTCCTGGCACTATAGCGTCAAAATTAACCTCGGGCCACTATAGTGTCAAAGAAAAGTTGAAGATAGGTTGGGTTGTGTATAGGGAGAATAGGAATGGAACAAGTAGTGGTGACGTTACGGTACTGGACATTGGCAACAATGTTTGAAGGGTTTGCCCTGAATACGCCCTACTCTGGGTAGAGACAAATACAGTAGAGACATAGACATATATAACACATACGTAGAATGATGAAAATCGATCTATCACACCTAATAAATAAAATCAACTTAAAAAGTTTTATAGGTAAAAAAGCAAATCTTTTCGAGGCAGACATAAAATTTAAAATCGACTACATTTTTTTGAGCAAGAGCAAATCTTTTCGAGATATATGAGTGTCTCTAATTTGGGCCTTTGGTTGTTTCGTTAATATCATTCCTTTAACAAAGAGGGCATCACACAGGTCTTGTTCTCTTCCTCAAACTTCTTCTGACTTATGGACCATATATGAGAAATCTCTTCAGACAGCCTTGTCTCTCCACATAGATCCTTCTTTTTCAAACGCTTTTATCGGTGATCTTGATGATTGTCCATGATGATTTGACATATATGAGTAAGTCCCTGCGGTACAGCATCGACGACACCAGGGTAGACGATTCAACGTTAGTCCACATCTTGCGAAGAGAACAGGTGAAGGGAATGAAGTGAACCGACGTTATTCATAGTAGAAGAGCGGATCGAAACAGATTGATTTTTTTTCTCACCAATCCAAACACGGGTTAAAAATTCAGACACAGTACGGAGTCTGTCTTCCAATCCGAAGATAGCTGTCTTTGAAGTCACATTCTCTATATAGATGCGCTAGCGCCTGTGCGCAGTGAATTAATGCAACAGAGTTTTCAAACATGCAGAAACAAAGACGACGATGAATTTGGGTGCACCGGCCGCGGAGATGAGAAACGATCGCATAGCAGCGGCTACCAAAGTGAACACGGTCTTACTTCCAGAAGAGACCGATTTTAATTGGGATTTAGTGCATTTTCTCTCTTCTCCGCAAGACTTTGTTCCGGTAACAGCACCTTCGCCACCTTCTCCTTCCTTACCACACGTCGAGGATTTTAAACAGAGACAGAAAGAAGAAGTGGAATTTCTTTACAGCAGCAGAAATAAGCGGAACAAGCTTTTCTCCTTCAACAGCAACAGCAAGAAGAAGAAGAGGCAAGAAGAAGGAACAGACAGGAAGTAGAAGAAGAATCAGCAGAGAAGAAACAAGGCATAGGAGAGAAGGAGGACAGTTCAAGTAAAACGGTGACGGTACTCAGACGTTTTGGCAGAGTTAAGGAGTCTGAAACAAATGTATCATACTTCTTTATTATGATCCAAGAGAAAAGGACCTTCCCGAGTCAAATAGCCTAATCATGTTACTAAGCCTGAGATACCAGCCCTAGTGATTTTATACCAAATCATCGACAGGAGCAAGTCTAAACTTAGGCCTTGGCTGTGGCAAAGGCTTAAGGCAGTTAAAGCTGATTGCTTCCCGTTCCTGAGCTTTTTTTTATATATATAAAATAACACCCGACGATCCTTTTCAGGGCTACTCACTTCTGTCGAAAAGAGATATTATTCCTTTTGCCTAAATCAATTAAAACTCAAAATCCCTTTTCTGCCTTATGATGAACGTGTGTGAATGCGTGAGTGTTGGTCCTTATTCTAAAAAATCAAGACCAAGAGACACTTACATTATACATATTCTGTTACAAATTTTAGAATGCAATTCAAAACAAAACACTTTAAAAAGTTCCCAGACTTCTTATTTGTCTTTGTTCACTCTTTCTGGTTTTTAAAAATTATTTTTAATTTCTTTACTTTCACAGGTTTTTCCTCTTTTTCCTCGCTTTATCTTCGTCTTCTTTTCTTCTCTTTTTTTCTTTCTTTACGTGTTTGATCTATTCCTTTTGGGAGGGTATCTCTTCTTCCTTTTCGGAACCCCTCTGTTCCTCTTGCTCCTGTTTCTTGGGGAAGTCTGAAGACCAATGTCCTTTCTCTTTACAATGATAACATGTATTTTGACTTTTGTCTCTTCTGACACCTGTCTTGCTTTCTTGACGGTCAGGGCATTCTGTGGCCCAATGCCCATTCTTCTGACAGATATAGCAAGTATCTTGACTTGTGTCTCGAAAGTATTGGAAGTAGTCCGTCGGCTTCTCTGAAGAAAACTTTCGTATGACACCTAGTAAGCCTCTATCAGAAGTTGGCTCTGTGTTGCCTCTTCCATCGTTCTGGTAGGTTTGAGAGTGAAATGAATAATTTTATGGAAAACACTTGACCCTTTATATAGGAAAGACACTGGTCTCACATTTATATAGGGACCAATAGCATTTATGATGTAGTCATTTGACTGTTTGCAGTCAAGATGAAACGATCGCATCATTTCGTGGAAAAAGGAGAGGAAGTCAGATATAGAAACGTGACGTATCGCCTCGCACAGTAGCTGATGTATTGGCTCAAATTCATTCCAGCGACATTGAAAATGACATGAGTGAGCCAGAATCCAGACCCAGAGAGTCTACCCCAAAGAAACGTTCACCACCACCACTACTAAACCCTGAAAAGTACTAACACATTCGAGAGTCTGAAAAGCGCTCCTCTAGAAAATTTAGATCCACAGCCTCCACGTACTATGTGAAATTTAAAACTTTCAAGTCCGACGTACCGTTGGAGAAAGCAGAGGGGTTCATCACCGAGGATTCGGATTCTTTGTTAACCACACTGCTACGACAATGTTAAGCGAAAGATGACTATCGCTTGAGACGTTCCCTTCATCACGACAGTTTGAAGTCCCCCGTTCGGATCGAGTTTAGCAGCACGGTAGAATTGAGACATTTCAAAGTCATTGACAAGATTCAACACGTGCAACAATCCAACGACAAGTTTCACATCAATGACGGAAAAACGACAATTTTCATGACCCAAGTGTTTCTTACCAAACGGACCGGAGAACGCGGAAAGGTTATTGTTGGACGACGTTCGTAGCATTAAGAGTATCATCGTTCAAATTAACAACACTCATAACCAGATGTGTTTAGCCCGTGCCATCGTGGTGGGACGAACGTATGCCGACAAGAACGACACGGCAGAATGGAGAAGAGCATGGAAAACTATTCAACAATCAGACCGAGCCAAACATCGAAGAGAAGCTGAACTTCTGTCACAGCAAGCGGGAATATCCAAAGATACGCCCTGTGGCATTCCTAAAATGCAAGAATTACAAGACGTCTTGGCTTCACACTAAACATTGAAAGTGCATCTTCAAGAAGTGCGCGGACCTCTGTTGTATCGAGGCAAAAAATTTAAAAATGGAAAATACATTCACGTCTATCATCACGATGAAACTTTCGATACCATTACCAGTATCACCGGATTCCTGGGATACAGTTATTACTGTGAGAAACATGACTATGTCTATAACAATCGAGAGCAATACAATCATTTTCGATCGAAATGTAAGAGACTTTTGGCCTCTGAACCCTGTCTTGACGAAGGACAAGAACGAGTGCATTGCCCTGCTTGTCAGCGCACATCTGTCGGAGAAGAAAAGTGCTTGTCAACTGCTAAGATTGTGCATTACTTGTGGACAAGACATACGTACAAATACTGCCATGTTACACGTATGTTCAGAAAAGAAACGATGTCACATTTGTCACCAAAACGTGCAATTGGAACACGAATGCTTCATTCAAAATACCTACCCAATCAGGAAGAAGACGATCACAAGAAGAAAGACAATTTCATCTGTCTCGATTTCGAATGCATGCAAGAAAACGGTATTCACATTCCTAATTTATGCGTGGCTCACAGAGCTCGCGAGAAATGCATCCAAGAGCCTATCTTTTGTCAACGTCCTTACTGTAGCAGGATTCCTGAGGACGTGAAAAACCTTTCGCGGACCTAACGCGCAAATTGATTTCACCCAATGGATCTTGGACCCTAATGATAAAACGTGGAGCCAAGAGGACTTCGAATGTTGCGGAGATTGTCATCGCTCTGCCACAGTGATGACTCACAATTTCTCAGGATACGATGGACAGTTTCTTCGCAGATATTATACGGAACAAAGTACCGAACGTCCTAAAGTCACTTTGAACGGAGCCAAAATCATTTCCGTGTAAGTGGGACAAGTGCAGTTTAAGATTCAATGAGTTACTTGGCCAAGCCTTTGAGCCGAATGCCTAAAATGTTTGGAATGACAGAAAGGGTCAAAGGCCATTTTCCGCACTTTTTCAGTATTGAAGCCAATCAACACGCCGTTCTACCTCATTTGCCCTAGGCTCATTACAACGATACGACAACATGCGTACCGAACAACGAGAAGCTTTCTACGTTTGGTACCAGACTCACGCCTCGGACCCCTTCGACTTTCAGAAAGAAATGTTAAAGTATTGTCGTTCCAACGTGGACACTTTATGGTGTTGCTGTGGAAAATTTTGAGAACTGTTCATGAAGCACGGAGGGATCGATCCTTTGAAAGAAGCCTCTACCATTGCCAAAGCGTAATCCTTGGTGTACCGCCAACCATTCATGCCCGAAACACTCTGGCGGTCATAAGCCCTCAAACAAAGAATTTTGTCAAACGTCAATACCCGGTCAAAGCCATACGCTGGTTACATTAGTTGTTCGACAAGGAAGACAAAAATGGATCAATCACGCCCGCAACGGAGGAGGCGAAATGACCATCGGAACGTATTCGGTGGATGGTTGGGATTTAGAAAACCCTTAGATCGTGCACGAGTTTAACGGGTGCATATTTCACGGATGTCCCATCTGCTACCCTCAACGTGACACCAACTTTGAGTTTTTCCAACGCACCATGGAAGACTTGTACCAGGTCACTTGTCAACAGCGCTTGAAATTAGAACAGTAAGGATACCAAGTGGTGGAAATGAGGGAACACGAGTACTATCAGCGATTGAAAACCGATCCCGAGTTTAAACGCATCGTGAAAAGTTACATACTGGCTGACCCACTGAACCCACGGGACACTTTGTACGGAGGACGGACGAATGACACCTGTTTTGCTGTACTACATCGACGAGGAGGAAGGAGAAGAAATTAAATACTTGGCCTTTTGTTCCCTGTATCCTTATCGGTGCAAATATTATCAATTCCTCACAGGGCATCTGCAATTGCTGACCTAACACATCGACCTGGACAACATTTGTCAATATGAAGGATTGATTAAATGTAAAGTTTTGTCTCCCATGAACTTGTATCATCCCGTTTTACCTCACCATTGCCAAGGAAAACTAGTGTTTCCATTGTGCCGTACTTGTGCCGAAACGTGTAACCAAGACCCATCTTGTCAGCACACCCATGAAGAACGCTCCTTGTCTGGAACGTGGGTTGGTGTTGAATTGTTTAAAGCTCTGGACATGAGATACAAGCTGTTAGAAGTCGACGAAATTTACTACTTTCCCTAAGATAGAAAAATATCACAAGTGTGACCAAAGTCAGAAAGGAATCTTCTAGGACTACGTGGATGCTTTTTTGAAACTGAAACAAGAAGCCACTGGCTATCCTTCTTGGTGTCACACTCCCAAAGACCAAGAGAAATTCAAATAGAAACACTGGGAGCAGGATGGCACCACTTTAGACCACATCTAGAAAACCGAAGGAAGGAGATCGTTTGCTAAAGTGATGTTGAATTGCTTGTGGGGTAAAATGGCACAACGACCGTGGTTACCCAAGACAGAGGATTTGTCCGATCCTTTCCGCTACTTACAGATGATTCACGACAAAACCAGATACATGAAACACGTGGATGTCCTTTGTGGGGACATGATCCGAGTCAACTACGAAGAAGAACTGGACCTTGTAGAAGCTGACGAATTTGGAAATGTCGTCATTGCGGCTTATGTGACAGCACATGCCCGCTTAAGATTGTACGAAGCGTTAAACCAACTAGGAGATCGTGTGCTGTATTTTGACACGGAGAGTTGCATCTACAGCGATCAGCTGGGTCATCGGCGCCCTGACATAGAAGGAAACATTTAGGAGCCTGGACGGACAAGCACCCTAACGACAAGATTCTAAGTTTTGCTTGTGGTGGTTCCAAACATTATGGCTACGAATACTGGGACCCGAAGGAGAAGTGTACTCCGAGTATAAAGTGAAAGGATCGACTCTCAACTGTCGCACCAGTCAAGTGGTGAACTGTAAGGTATTGAAAGCAGCATTACTGTCTGGAGAGGATCGAAATTTTAGAGTGACGACCTACGAACCGCACAATATCGTCAGTCGAACATTGAAACAAAATGTATCAAATAGTGTACCAGAAGCGAGTGCGATTTCCCAATACCTTTACAGTACCGTACGGACACACTGGTATAACAAAAATGGTCCCAAGAGGATAGCCACCAACAGGGAGGATGACTTAGACACAACAAGAATCGATTGAGAGACCTTCTGAGAACATCAAGTTCAAACCATACCATTTTCCTGTCTTCTTGCCTAGCTATTGAAAGTGTGCTAGTCGACTAGAAACGTTTCGATAATGGGAAGGATTAAATACTTCGAATGTTTTAGGTAGAACAGGATTTGTTTACTTGAGACCTGGATTGGGATACGAAGTACAGTGTTTCAAGTGTGGTCTGAAGTTGCGAATTGATCGATGTATCTATAAAGATTCAGCTATTCATGAACATGGTCTACGCACTATCTTTACCTTTCTATAGCGTTTCCACCCATCACACTGCGATACATATATATGGCGGTACATTAGAGAAGGTAGGACCATTGTCTAGGAAGAAAAAATGGAACACTTCCAAAACTAGACATAAAAAGGAAAGATTTACAAGCTCGAGATTTCATTACGGCTAGAATAAAATGGAAAACGTCCAAGACCTATAGTTCATTGTAACTACAATTGCCAAGCAAGAAAGATGAATACTTGTAAACAGGAATTATCAAGCGTGAGAAAACTCGAGTCCGATGCTGTACTTTGCGATTGCCGGTGTGCCGTGCGCTGTGACCTCAGCGACTCAGTACTACATCTTGGGAACTTTCCTATGACTACTACTATCATACCTACCATGGAAAGTTATGCTGTGCGTGTCAAACATGATGGATGCAAAGCGATGCCACTCGTTATCGTACGCCTTTTCACTTTGTTGGTTTTCAAGGTGGATGTCATCCTCCACGTGAAACCATGCGAAAACCGCCATAGGGATGTCATCCAACCTTGAACAAACCCCTATGGATTTCATCATAAAAGCATCGAAATGAGCCTGTGAAAGGCGAATATTTGTTCACTGTTCATTTGTCGGAATACTGCGACTTTGAAAATAGATTCCAAACCTTCCGAGGAAAATTGCATAAATATATATAACTATCATCCTTTAGACACTCCTATGACTTCGAGCCACCCTTCGGACAGCAGAACTATGGAATTATGAACAACCAATTTTACTTGACGTTACCCAATGACAGTTCAGTAGAGGTGTTCCCAACAACACCTTGTGCTGTTTCACGGCCGAATTTCCTCAGGCTATCCAATTGGATCGCGAAGCCCATAGGGAAGTTGCTTTGTTGGAAATGATTCACACTACACAAATCCAATACATCTCTGAAAAGCAAAACACTTTTCACGTCGAAATCCTGAACGAACAATGCCAACAAGAGATGACTAAATTCGGGTTTTCAGGTGCCGCAAAGCCAGCAAGCAATCCATTATAAAACATTTACACTTAGAAAACTGCGGCAGGCTAATATTTTAGTGGTCAACTTTCGGTGGACACGATTGCTGACAGGTTCGAGGACGCGTTTGGCAAAGCCCTGAACAGAATCAAAACAGAGGTTTACGTTTGAGTACCATAAAGTGGTTTGTCGCCTACTAATAAAATTTCAGGATATGGAAGTGTTACCAAAAGTGGGAAACGACATGGGTCACACTTTGAGCAGATCAACCGCCAAGTATCCGATACGACTGATGGAAGTGAAAACTTTCACCATTCCCGCTGCACAGCGATTCATGATCGAAGATAATCTGTTCCAAGGACAGTTACCCATGCGTTTAATTAATGGTATCGTCAAGAATTCAGCCTTTAACGGAGCCTAAAAGGAAACCCCTTGCGAGTTTAAACATTACAAAGTGTTGAAGATTGAAGTCAGTCGCGATGACAAGACCTTGTGTACCAGACCCTTCGAACCTAAGTTTGGTTACGAGAAAAATTACTTGAGATCGTACTTCTCCCTGTACGAAGCCAAAGGACAGTTTGGGACCAACACTAGTCACTGTATTATGTACGAGGATTATGCTGAAGGCAACGCATTGTGGGCTTTTGATTTCACTCCAGGCCAAGGCAGTGACGAGGGACATTTCTACCCTATACAATCCGGCCAAATTCGTATGGAAATTCAGTTTGCAGAAGCTCTACCCCCAAACAAGAAGATGAACGTCATCATGTATGCCGAATTTGATAATATCAGTGACATCGACAGTTTGAGAGAAGTCATTCTAGACTATTATACGCTATGGAAGAATGTTATCCCTCTTGGAATGGTGAATGGTGAAGAATATATGGAAATGGAGTGGGAAGCAGAATTGGAATGGGCACATGAACCCAAAGACAAAGACAAAGACGAAGAGGTCATAGTGATGATATCCTGATTTCTCACCCATGCGACAGAGAAATCTACTTGTTTTGCTAACCTTACTTTTCTTGTCTCAGTCTAGTCATCTCAGACCAGTCGTCTGTCAAGGTGTCCTTTCGCTCAGAACTACTTTTTAAAAAAAAGAAACCCTTGTTGTCTTCTGCTGTGCCTGACGTAGTTGTACTAAAATCAAACAACAACAACAACAGCAACAAATATATAACAAAAACATAGTAACTTAAGTTAAATCCATCTTTGAGAACACACCATACAAAATATTTCGAGATACAAAGACCAACGCATATGATGTCGAGCGTTTTGGTATTATGCTTGTTTGTTCCACACAGCATGGCCAGTTTTATTATATATGCAGGCCTAGCTCAGTATATTTTTAAATCAGCGTCATTGAATGAAGCTAAAGCTACCTAACTAGTTTTAAACGCTTCGTGTGAAACAAATTATATACTGTTAGATACATTTAATGACGCTGACCTGAAAATGACTGTGCTAATATACCAACAATATGTAATAACAAATAACACACTTACCAGTCAGAAAGAAATTATTTATAGGTCAGCACATTATTCCATAAGCAAATTTCCCTGTAGCACTTGCCATATTTCCAGGACAGAAAAATAAATGTTCAAAGAATCCGTGAACTTGAAAGTTTAGCACATGGTTATCCGCTAGAGTCCGTTTTTGGAGGGTCTATTTTACACGGGGGTAATTTTACAATCAATATTAAGGACAGCACAAGTATGTCACACACAGTTTCACCTCCTCCAAAGAAAAGAATAGTTATATACGATAGTGACACAGATCTCTAATTACACATGAATAATCCAAAGAAAGATGTTACTCTTCCTTACAGCTTGTGCTAAGTATAACTACAGTAGAGCTGAGTAGCCAATATCGTTTTATTATTTACAATATAACTTTTCAAAATAGGAACTGATGAAAATAAACAGTTTCTTGTAATAAATATTAATTATTTATTGTCAATTTCATATAACATCCATATATTAAATGTGATAATACTTCATTATTATGCGACGTTTTCTGTTATTTTTCCCATTACGATATAGTGGCCCAAGGTCAATTTTGACGCTATAGTGCAGGGACATCTTTTTGACTGGATTTCCCATGACGCCATGTCGCCCCCTTTCACTACTGGTGTCATTTTATTTCCTACTGTAATTCCATTAATTTTGAAGAAAGTGTTGGTTATTGAACACAGACTTGTTTAATTTAAGAACACGTGTCAGAAGCTTCACCACACAGTATGTAGGATGTGAAGGATCAGGAATAATATCACACGCTTCCCTGCAGGCTGTGATACTTCCACGTATGGGATGTTGCTATGTAAGGAACCGACATCCATAGTGACGAGGAGTGTTATCTGGAATGCTAGTTTTCGGTGTTTTGTTGAGATATCCGCATAATCATGGATATATGAAATACAATCTTATTCCGCGAAAAACCGATGGTTATAATCAACGAATTCAGAAATTATTCGGCCGGATGATTGTTTCTGGAAATGATTGGCCTCTCCGGGTTAGTTTCTTTAAGTATTTTAGGGAGTTAAAAAACACATTCCTGGTTTGGGGTCACTATATTTTTAATTCAGTTCCATATAGAGTTATTCAAATAAACACATCCATAGTAAGTGGATAATATATATTTGTTTATTTTGTTTAATTTTAAGTCACGGGCAATTAGATTAACTTACTGGTGTTTCTATCATAGAGGTATGATTATGGTTGACAGTCTTTCTATTAGGTGATTTACACACAAATAAACTAAGGATGTCTAGTGGATATGAAAAGTTCCGCTATATATATATATATATATATATATATATATATATATATATATATATATATATATATATATATTATTCGAATTATTCCTCTATATAATCAAAGTGGAACGTTTGATATAATAAATATAACTTTAGCAATCTATTTATTTGACTGGGTCCGCTGTGTCCGTGAACTTATGAAAGACACATTTATCCTATTTCTTTGGCATATTATGATCAATAGTGTGTTAAATGTGCCGTTAAACCCCACCCAACAATAAAATGCTCACAACAACAAAGGTTAATGGATTACAGTAGCTTGCTGACATTTTGATTGTTGATGGCGTAGTTTTCAATAATTATGGTGTGGCAATATGACAGATGAACCTGACCGGTTTTGTATTATACCTATCAAAATAATGTGCTTCAACTTTACGCGTGAGCGGGTGTGCGTGTGTGTGTGCTTGTGTGTGTTTGTGTGAGAGAAAGAGAGAGAGATTTCATTGCCGAATAAGAAAAAAAAAGAAAAAATGATATTTAAAAAAAAAATTTCATATGATTCCGACATAAATGGAAAGTGGTTTAGTATTTTATCCATCTGAATACTTACACGATAAGGGACCTGCTACGCTAAACAGTACAAGGAACTGCATCCCGTTTTTTCTCAAAGTCCTGATGTCTACTTCTTTGCGTCAAAGACGGCATAATTTAAATATATCACAGCCTGTCTATTAAACATCAGTAGACTGTGTACAAAGCAAGACAATACAAATAAAAGAACAGAAATAAAAACTGTTTTAAGAAGCACTTAGCTTGACATGTGATGTACTGTTTCTGAACAATCCTTAAATGCAATCGCTTCTGTAGGAATCCTATACGATGTCGAGAAAGGTAGTCTAGGAAATGCATATATTGACTTACAGTACAAGTCTATCTCCAGTCAATCTAGTCAAGAATAGAATGTTGTCTTGCCAATGTTGTCTATAGGAACAAAAACGTTTATTTTTAGGGGCTTTTTGATATCTCGCAGATCAGGTTTATAAAAGGTTGCAGTAGCTCACTTTTTTATCACTCCAGGTCAATCTTTTATTTCAGTAAAGTATTTTTAAGAGAAGATACGAGTCTGCTCACGGAATATACGTTAAATAAGCCAGAAAAAACAACAGATTTACAGAACCATCAATTAAGCCTTATTATCAAAAAAGAAAAGTCATATTATACAACGAAGAAGTTAATCACGTTAATTAAGGTTACATGTACTTTGCACACATACAAATGCAAAGATAAAGTGAAATAAACAAAAAGATAAGGAAAATTATAAAGTTCCTAACATGGAACTATCAACAACAATTAACTCAACCAGAAAAAACTCAAACATGAATTTAACGAATGGAATTTCAAACAAACGTAAATAAAGTCCTATCACGGATCAACAAAATAAAAGTATATGATCTACTCCCCAACATAAACAGTCTCGAATGTATCGTTCATATAACGATATTGAAATGCATGTGAACTTGAATGTATCGTTCATATAACGACATTGAAATGTAAATTTGCTCAGATAGCATAGTGAAAATAACAACATGGAACACAATATATATAACTATCGTGGCGCCCATTTGATGTACAAGATGTAACTCCGTTCCACTCGCTCTAGTCAATGGTCAGAGAAGCGCCCACGCATGGTCCGCCCCTCTGTCTGTTGAAAGATCCCTCGAGAGCCCTCACATTTAACACAGACCCGATGGTCGCGAAGCCTTGGTCCCTCGCATTGAGAACACCAGTACACTCTTCCGAGCCAATGTCACCAGACACAGCGTACACGTCACAAGAAACCACACAGTTCTGTGATTCCACACCAAACCATGTATAAGGCAGCTAAAATTATAAGAACTAAACCGTGTAGTACATATGACACGGTTAAGTACTTAGGCACTGATAAATGTTGCGCATGCGCGCACATGAATTCGTTACCCATTACATTAATCGTTCAATGCATGCAGTGTATAATTAAATTTCAATTTGCCTCTTCAGTTACAACAAATAGCTAACGCGAACCAGACTATAGTATTTCTAATATGGCGTTGTAAAACCTAGGTATTGACTCACTGTAGAATTTAGAATAAATTCTAAAACATCTAAAGTATGAAACAATTCTGTCATATAAAACGAATAGTAATAAAGAATACTTAAATTTCCATACCTCTACCGCTGGACATTTGCTCCCATAAAGGGGTAAGCTTTCTGACAAAACTCGTCGTAATGTAATTTGGTTATAGAGAATTTGCTCTATATGTACACTAGCTGTGACAGATATGCGCAGCTAGGTACTTAGGTTTTTCACTACAGGCAATTTGCATGTACAGCATGATTTGAGTTTCGCTCAGTATTTCGAATAACCAGAGCCGAAAAAATATACCACCCTTGGGTGACGCTGTACACGGCAACATAACCCAAGTACATTTTTGACAACATATACATATTGATATAACTCATACACAATTCCGTGACACTAAAAGCACATTTTGACATGGACTCGAGTAAAAAAAAAAAAACATGTCCTTTGCAGCAAGTGAACGCATTCACAAAATGCCCAAGTTTGGGAAATATGTCACAAGAACAATGAGTGTGTTCGCTCTGCAATTTGGTAGTTTCAACCAGTTGTACAGATTTTGCAAAATATGGATGAACAAAGAGAATCGTGTGTGTGTGTGTGTGTGTATATATATATATATATATATATATATATATGTGGCCGAGTGGTTTATTGCCTTTGACGATAACTGTCAGCTCACCTCTGTCCACGTAGGTTTGAGTCTCGGGATCGGTTAATGTTGGCATGTGAGAAAGCTTGCCAGTAGCTTTCTGTGGGTTTTACAGAATTTTATCCGATTCTTCCACCACCAATGATACCGTCTACCATGCATAACCTATCATGTGCTGAAAAATGGCATTAAACCCACAACAACAAACAACACACACACTCATACATACAACACTTACATATCTATTTATAGTTTTTCTATAACCAGACAGTGAGCAATCTGGAAGAAGAAAAAAACATCATATCTGGATAAGAAATGTGCATAAATGACAAGAATTCCACCATACCCTCATAATACAGGTGAAGAATAAATTTTGAAGCCAAGCGAAATTACTGTTGAAAACAGGTGGAACTTGAAATTTACCTCAATCAGTATAACTTAAAACCTCAACCAAATATGGATGTAACCCATCTGGACCTTCAAAATTTACTGAGCAAAAATAAAATCCAGCACGGACATGACGTGATGTGGCGTGATGGACTAAAATAGATTTCACTATATACCCCTTCCAGAAATATGTCAAAAGCATAAGGCAACTAAAAATTTAAAACATCAAATCATGAATAAAGTGTGGAATAGAATTTATTACTCAATACAGAATACATGTCATAAAATACTCCCTTCTTTTACAAAATAAAATATGGTTAATTATAACTTACTGCTACTTAAAAATAAGTTAACAATGTCAGGTTTGTATATGAAGATAACAAAATTATACATATATTTGCAACTTATTAGAATGAACAACAATATATTGCGAAGATCTTATGTCATACTTTTGTTAAAATCTATTTTCATTATTTTATAATTTTAAATTTTTTTTTATACAAAATCCACAATGGGGCTATTATCCACATTATACTGTCTATACTTACTCCAACTTCAAACTGCACAGACCCAGGTCTGCCGTCACATCATGCACCAACGTATCTTTGTGCATGCAGTTTGTCAAGAGTAACCAGTAGAACAAACAATATAGGCCCTGATCTTCTAGTGCATTATATGAAGTCATATCAGGGTCTGTGTTAGAAGATAGACATATATGTATGGAACATTGCATTGCATGAATTAGCTTAAACATAATTTCATTATTAATTGGTGTCAATATGACCCAGTATTGCTGCTAAATTTACTGCCACAAGAAGAAAAAAATATCTTAATGTTTTCACTTGATGCAAATAAATTGAAGTCTATCTTCCAGTACAAATGAATTTAATTTGAATAGTTCTTGAGGTTGTTGTAAAATTCTAACTCAACTAGTATAGGCCATGGAAATTATTGTTATGGGGGCCAATAAAGGTCTGTTACTACATGTACAAGCACTTTGCCACTGGTTAATATTCAATTACTGCAGTCATAATTGGGATGGTAAGTGAACTGTACTGGTTTACACCATTATATCTCCCTGGCAACTGATTCCTTTCCATATCAACATAGTATAAAAACCATGACTAATAACTTTTTCAACTCAAATTACTGTTTTTCCACCTTAAAAACAATGGCAAAAATAACATGTCAAATGAAGCTAGTACACAAATTATATTTTGTTTATGTTATACTGAACCAGAAATTTTATATTTTAAATTCATCAAGTCCATTAATGGGACTGACGTTCCCTAATGGGCAAAATGAATTTCCAGGAATACATAAGACTATTTATTCACTTTGAACTACTCAGTGTTGAAACCATCTCTGAAATTCTTCAGCAATAACAAGATTTTCAAATTAGCTGCTGTGGCAGATATAGTGGATGTAAGATTGGCACCATTTTCATTGAGGACCAAGCAGATATCATTAAAAGTCTTGGTGAAAAGACCACATAAACAATACTATCCACTCTAGTGTCAGTAAGATATCATTAAAAGTCTTGGTGAAAAGACCACATAAACAATACTATCCACTCTAGTGTCAGTAAGATATCATCATGAGTCTTTGTGAAAAGACCACATAAACGATACTATCCACTCTAGTGTCAGTAAGATTTTCAAGACAGCCATTGTAGAAGTCATATTTGATGTATGACCAATACAATTTTCAGTCTAGATCAGCTAGGATTCATAAGAAATTTGCTGGTGAAAACCTCATTTGAGATACCCATCCATCTGGGAGTTGTAGGGATAACAGTATTTTCAAGATGTGCTGGTGATAAAGAATAATACAGTAGTTTTATTTATCATATTTGTCACCTAGAGGGAGACATAAAAGCTTCTCAATGTGTCATAATTTTTAAAATGCAGTCAATTCTGGTTTATCCAGATTCTAAATATATGATCACGCAGGCTAAATCATGCATTCATACAAAATATCCCCGATCATGCATTCAGACAAAATATATCCCTGATCACATGATCAGACAAAATATCCCTGATCATGCATTCAGACTAGTTGTCCGTTGATCGTACATTAAGACAAAATATTCCTGAAAACACATACAAAATAACAGTCATGCATCCAAACAAAATATTACAGATCAAGCAATCAAGCAAAATGTCTCTGACAGTGTAATGAAACAAAATATCCCTGATCATGTAATCTGCAAAATATCCAAAATCACGTAATCTGCAAAATATCACTGATCATATAATCTGCAAAATATCCCTGATCAAGTAATCTGCAAAATATCCCTGATCATGTAATCTGCAAAATATCCCTGCTCATGTAATCTGCAAAATATCCCTGATCATGTAATCTGCAAAATATCCCTGATCATGTAATCTGCAAAATATCCCTGATCACGTAATCTGCAAAATATCCCTGATCATGTAATCTGCAAAATATCCCTGATCATGTAATCTGCAAAATATCCCTGACCATGTAATCTGCAAAATATCCCCGATCATGCATAAAACAATACAATGCCGAGTGTTAAAAGTATTTGCCCAATGAGAAGTCCATTATTATTTTTTAATGGGAGTTGGGTGGGATGGAGCAGAGAATGATATATGATCATAAAAAACCTGTGATATAAAATAATTCTACACTTTTTTTAAAAAAACGGTGGGGGTGGATGGGAGCTTGGTCAAACATTTAAGTCTGATAAAATTACACATTATGCCAAAGCTGATCTGGGTCTGTGCAGTTTGCATTAGGTACATGTGTTTTACCTGTCTTTAAAAACCACTTTCTGTTGGTCTCCTGAGTGGTCAATGCCTGTAAATCAAATTACTTACACAAGTTTTGATATATTAAAATGTTAGAATATTATCACAAAATAATCAATTTTTGGCTTCCACTGCTACTTTCTGAAAAGTCAAACTTACAAATACGTACAAAGTATATTATCCATTTTTCACTCATGTCTGTATAGCTGCCACAGCTTTAAGCTATGCCACAGGGGGATAGACTTAAAATCAATGGAATTACATGTACCCCCTGCCATGAGTTCTTTAGTGATGTAACTGAATGCTGTAAAATCAGAAATATTTTAGGGGAAAACATTTCAATGGCTCACAAAATCTATCCATAACATCCAGGTAACAACATTATATTGTGTGATGGATTTAAATTTCATGGCTGCTTTTTTATGCAAAATAAAATTTAAAAAGTTCCCCATAATGAATATTTCTGAATTACAGTACACAAGTAATTCACAAACTGGCCAATATAGAATCCTCTTCTGCCTGTGAACTTTGTTGTGAGTTACAATGGGTAAGAATAATGCAACTAATGTCTGAGTATAACCAAGGATAATTTATTTACTTACTTATATGTCCAACTCAAAATGCACAGACCAGCTCTGGCATTGCATAGTGATCTTTTAACATGCCACCTGTGACATGTGCAACAATGTGAACAGTGCCGTAAGTATCTTTAGTAGCTATGTATACTATAGGGTGATCTACTTAAAAACTTTGGTGGATTTTTCAACATGTTAGTTTGTCAAGGCTAATATACTGGATGCTGTAGAAACTGAGAACAATTATTAACTGAGTGTGGAAGTAAATGCAAAAGAGGAAATAAAGTGAAGTTTTTAGTTTAGCTAAATTACAGAGTAATTATAAAATAGATTTGTGCTTGTAAAACATGTATGCCCATGCACACCCTTCACAGCAGTCCTATAGACCAAAAATGGGTCCAAAAAAATCCAAAATTAATGAAAAGCAACAAAAACTGCATGAAAATATAACCAGAGCATCTATTAATGCATATGTTTATCATTTCATTGTCTACCTTCCATGATTTTTTCCTAACATTTTCTCACAATGTTTTCTTAATAACATAAGAAACACTGTTGTAGTTTCCTGAAATTATAATTACCTATAAATACAAATATGCCTATCAGTTTTATTTTTTTCTGTAAGTAGTCTAAACAGTGCTAGAAATTTTAGTCAAAAACTTGAAGTTGAGAAAGTTCAAGCTAAATAATGCACAATAAAATAGAGAAATTTGATGTCATGAACTAAAAATCTAATCAAAACATCTATATATAAATAAAAACAAATATATAAAATGTTTTATTTATTTACCAGAACTGGTTTTTACCTAATTATGCTAAAGTGCTTCTCAAAAAAGTCCAAGTTCAAAATATTAACAAATGTGCAAAACCTTGAGCAACTGAAATGGCACTAAAAGCTAATCATATCTACTCACGAAGTGCATACAATATCATGCCTCAAAGTCCAATATTTTAAGGTGCATACGATTTCATGCCTCAAAGTCCAATATTTTAAGGTGCATACAATATCATGCCTCAAAGTACAATGTTTTACGGTGCAAACAATATCATGACTCAAAGTCCAATATTTTAAAGTGCATACAATATCATGCCTCAAAGTCCAATGTTTTACGGTGCATACAATATCATGCCTCAAAGTCCAATATTTTAAGGTGCATACAATATCATGCCTCAAAGTCCAATAGTTTTTGTGCTACTCATGACCATGATAATGTGCATACAATTTCATGCCTCAAAGTCCAATATTTTAAGGTGCATACAATTTCATGCCTCAAGGTCCAATGCTGCTAAAATGGATTTGGAAAGGATGAAGAAGCTCCAGTTGCATAATCCCATGGACCATCATGAGTTGGTTATGATATAAATCCTCTAATTTTATTGCAGAAATTACAAAGTGGATTTTTAACATCAAGCCCAACATTAAAGATTGACTTTCCTCATATAGAACAAACCAGAGATAAGGTGGTTTAGTGCCCACTGCATATAGGACACATATAAATGATACATGTATATTCCTTGATGTGTGAAACTTGTCCAGAATGCATACCCTGCCAGTGTCCATTGATACCAGAATATATTTTTTTGACTGTATTGACTTCCACTTGAGAAATCACTTGTTTTTCTGTATGAAGTCAATTAGGAAACTTTATAATACTGTCGAACCAGAGAAACTCTTGGACTTTATGGGAAGAATGTGGTTTATATAAACAAAATTAGACTCAATATTTTATGCATTTTACATTCTTTTACCTTTATCTTTTATTTTGTATACATATAAAACAGTGATGGTGCTTACCATCCCAGGTTTTACAGCTAGATGAAACAATGTGAGGGGACCAGTCCATTCCATTTAGCTGCTCTTCATGCAGAAGACATAGACTTATTTTAAATTATCATCAGGTTAAAAATGAGCATAAAAAACACATTTAATTTGGAATTGGTTGATACAACTGTAAAGAGGACATAACTCCATGGTGAATCAATTATCTTTGTCAAAAAATAGTGTCCTTGCCTATAAGGTAATTTATAAATCCAGTTTCCATTTATTGCTCTAGATTACACAGTGCCAACGTTTTGGAAGCCAGTGTTAAGTAGGTACTCAAGCAATGCAAGGCATGACAGGGAAATCTTCTTTGTTTCACATCTTAGAAATATAAAGATATATGTTTTCCTGTGCAAAAAAATATGATGTAAAAGTATGAAAAATATCTCACCAATAACATTCTGTATTTAACTTTAATATCACTGAACTAAACAACTGCAACATAGTAAATCCACTGTGTATTTTACATCTCACTACCTGCTGACACAAGTGAGGCAAAATTTTAATTTTGTTTTAGGATTTATTATAAAAAGGACATTAATAGCATTGGTAATGAAACTAATTATATCAGGAGACTTAATGCATGACTGGATACTGAAATGGACAATCACAATTAAATGTGGCTTAACAATCCAATGCAAGAGAAGCTGTATTACATTTATGTTTAGAATGGGATTAAATAGAGTGTATACCTGGTGTACTTGATGTTTGCCATGTTCTTTATTACAGTTTTAGCAACAAACCTTATCTTGTTGACAACTCTGAATGTTCTAAAAAATGAACTTCTGACCTTCACCCTGGTTCTATTTTTGTGTCTTAGCTTTTTATATAATGTTGTTTACTTGAGAAATTACTCATTCTTGCCTTAGCATCTTCAAGAAGAATCAGTCTTATTGTAGCATTCAGATTATCGTTTGGGGGGAATTATTTATTTCAAGTATTATTCACTTTAAATACAAAGTGTTCATCAATAATATTCTTGGAGAGAAACATCAATTTGGAATTATAGTGAATTCAGACAAGTACATTTTTGGACTATATTACTGTGGTACATCAAAAGATTTAGTACATCATCACACTCCAGGTCATCGGCACATTATCATGATCAACACTACAGTTGCATCAACACATTAAATATTAGAACATATTTGGAATATCACTTGAATTCAGTTGGAACTTAGTTTAAGACCATAGGGTCCTAACACTAGGTAGGTTTTTTTTCTGGTGTGAAACCTTACTTTTTGATATAGAAGCATTTGAAGTTGTGGGTTCTTCAGCAGATCACTCAGCTGTAAATGAAACATTTAATAACGAAAACTATTCATACAGGTAAATCTTGTTGGAAATTTAGTAATTATCTTTAAAAAGATTTGGACTACGGTAATCTCTTTAAAAATATTTTAAACATGTATTAGAATAGTATGTTACAAGAGATCTATTTAGCACAAATCAAACTTATATTCTAATTGTCAATGATCAATTATTTACTAAGACTTTTGGAAATAAGGGGTGGACTATTTTCTATTACTCTTATATGAAATATTATGGACCTGAAGATGGGAACAGCTGATGTAAGAAATAGGTACATAATAATTTTGATGTAGTAATGATTTAACATTAAAAATATGATTGAAAAATATGAAAAATATCTCATCAAAAATATTTTATATTTAAATTTAATTTCAAGCCAGCATGTCACCAAGCTAACTAAGAAACACCCTACACTAAAACAACTGTAGCAAGGTAAATCCACTTTGTATGTATTTTACCAAGAAAATTTAGAAATCAGACAGGAAAAAATGGATGGTGTTAAAGCTGAACTGGATGGAAAAGGATAAATAGTCATTACTTCTCTAATTTACAAAACATATACATTTTTAAGGACATAATATTGGTAAATGACATAGTATTATCCAAAAACAAGATGACAGAGTCAGGCAACAGAGGTTTGCAAAGCAATACATTCAGGTGTAAAATAAATCAACCATAATTATATATTTCAGTATGTTTGATTTATAAAACTTACATATTTATTGCTTTAAAAAGTTTTTAGTGAGATAACTTGAATGAATAATGTAGTTTATATATATATAATTTGTTCAAGATTCTAATCTTTATTACCAAGTTTTTGTTTTCAGTATGGAAATACATTTTTGATATACAGCCTCTCTGTCTTTTTATTCCTTTTTTTATATTTTATGTCTATCACATATCTATTGTTATGAATCTATGGTCTTAAACAATGTAACAGAAAAGAAGTGAAACCAACAATTTTAGTAAACTCAACAAATAATTTAGTTTCGTAGAATACAAAGTGAAAATTCAAAAGACACAGTAGTGCAAGTTAAATCCCAAATAATCCTAAATGTTCAACCAAAGTTATGGAGTGTTCAGCATGAATTTTAATAATCTTGATTGTTCTGAACCGCAATGATTTTATCTAGAATGTCTTTGAATAACTTCTAAATAATCCCAAAGTAGTGTTTTACAACAAAATGTCAATAAGCACTTTGTAGTTACAATGAATAATTTAAATAAATAATTCCTCTCAAATTATATCTTAACACAACTATAAATTCTGAGCATAGATTCCAAAAGTCTGAAATAAAACAAGAATGAATAATTATTTACCAAATTTCCTTTGTATATAAACTGTCACCTGACTGATGATGCAACAGAATGTTCTGGAAAATTAATCATTTCTATTGGAAAAATTCACTAACTTGTAAACACAAGGTTGGGTCTTGAACTAAATTTCAAGTAAATATCCCGTTTACTTCTTAGAATCATGATATATAGCATCTTTTATTTGATATTATATATGGCTGGCATAGGATGGCTCTCTCACCCATGACCAGTCTATGACAAGGCCAGTAAAAACCCAAAAATGAAACCACAATATTGACACACCTGATCTTGATGAAAAAAGTTAACTTAATGTACACTATCTTAGCAAATCTGACAAATACTTAGTATAAATTAATTTACAAAACTAACATTGATACATGCTGTCAATGGTAGACAATTAAATGCTCCTTGAACACACATACACATACTTACACACACACCATCCACCCACCTTCCATTTTCAATTAAGTATAATGACTTCATTTATTTATTGCAAAATCTTTTCATTTTAAATTATAGTGAAACATTCAAAAGTTTGATATCTGTACCATGCAGCCTTGACATCAAATTCAGAAGGACGATGAAAGCCCACGAGTCCTAAGCATGATGAATATTTCATGAAAGAAACATTTACAAAGGTATCCTATAGCAAATCAGCACCCTGTTGGAATCTGAAAAAGACAGATAAAACATATGTATCACATAATGAAATAAGCCAAATTTTAATGTTATATGTTCTTCTAATAGTTCCATCATAAGTCAATTAGACTAATTTTTCTCATAAAAATTTTATTTATGTTTATAAGCTTTATATTTAATTTAAACCTATTTCAAAAAATACTACTGGAGAAGATCTGAGTCAAAGATTAATATTAAAAACGACTTGTCTGAAGGATGCCCTGAGTGGCCAAGTGGTCTAAAGCTCTCTCCATTATGGATCACTGCCATCTCACCTCTGTCTACGTGGGTCAGAGTCTCGGGTTTGGCCAGTGTGGGTATGTGAGAAAGCTTGCCATTAGCTTCTCATGGGTCAGTGGTTCTTTCCAGGGTTTTCCCAGGTTCTTCCTCCACTATTAATACTGGCCGCCATATATAGCTTATCGTGTGCTGAAAAATGGCGTTAAACCCAACAACAACAACTAGTCTGAAGAAATTTTAATTTTTTGTCATACATGGAATCTGATGAGATACCAGCAATGAATTGGTTTGCTAAAGTCTATATCATTATTAATAGTAGCTTACATTTGACATATGAATTATTTAAAATTGAATAAATGAATGGATAGCATGGTTTCCAAAACCACATGCCAAATTGGACAAGTGTGATATAAACTGTACTTGTCTGAACTGGAAATTCTATTGCCTATGGCAATAGGACAACAGTTAATGTCAAGTCCAGAAGATATATGTACAGACATTAGTAAAGACATATGTACAAAGTAACAAGAGGCCAAAGTTGGCCAAGACCATTCACCTTGTTACATCTACCAAACAGCTTAATGCAAGAACAGTTAGCAGAAATCTGGGTAAGGACAATATGTTAAATTTTTTGCCAATGCTGCTGATTTCATATATTATAAAAATAATTGTTTGATTTGTCTAGTTTTTAAATCTTCATCGATTTGATGGCACATCAGTGTAATTTGTCCAATAATGAAAGATCCCCTACACCAAGATGCTTTGTGTCAATACTGATCAGAATCTGTTTTGCAGGTTTTGGAGATAAAATTGTGTAATTGTTTTTCTACTTCTAATTGTGGATTGGCATCATTGGCATCATTTGTACAAATCTGAATACCTCTATACCAGGATACTTTCTGTCAAATGTGGTCAGTTTAGTCATTTAGCAGTTCTTGAAAATAAGTTGTTTAAATGTTTTTCTATTTTGAATAATGATGGACATACTTGCAATATTTGTACAAATCTGAATGGTCTTAATGCCAGCATGCTTTCTATCAAGATTAGTTAAATTCTATGAAGTGGGTTTTGAGAAGCCATTTAAAGCTTTCTCTAACTTTAATAATGGCAGCCATATTTAATTATGACTCATCAACATTTTTACAGATATGAAATGTCTTCATGCCAGGAAGCTTTTTATCAAGTTTGTATATTCATTGGTTTTGGAGAAGCTGGTAAAGTTTTTTTTTTCTTTATAAATTTTATAACAGCATGATTTGTATAAATATGAAAATCCTCTATGCCTAAATATTTTATCTCACAAATTATCAAATTCTATAGTGGTTTTGGAGAAAACATCATTTAAAGATTTCTGCTATTTTTGGTAACCACAGCCATATCTGAAGGTGGATCAGCATCATTTCTACAAACATGAAAGGTCAGGATTTATCAAATTATATTCAGTGGCTTTGGAGAAGTGTTTCAAGGTTGATTGATATTTATTAAAAGCAGCCTTATTTGATGGTGCATAGGCATCACTTACACTTTATATATATATATATATATATATATAAATACACACACACAAACACACACACATATACCTCATTAATCTGGACTCCTTTTATCAAGAAACCATGCTATCAAGACATATTTCAATGGGAACAGAATTCCTAAATGTTATTTTGCTTCATTAATCCAGAAATCCATGTTTTGAGTCCAGAATTGAAAATCAGGGACCAAAGTGTAAAATTATGATAAAACATGCCTCAATAATCTGTCCAAAACAAGAAAAATTCAAGAATCCTATATGAAAATACAATTAATTTGATAACACAGATTTGCCTAAGCAAATTTGGAGGTGTATCAACTTATCAATCACTGATTGGTCAACTTTTAGTGGTATATTAAAGTTATAAATTTATCATGTAAACACAGGTGTGGAAAAACTTAAAGAAAAGTGACCTTATTGTAACCAGCAATTGTACAATCTCTGTTTTTCTTACTCACCAACTGGGGTGTAAAATAAACACAATGGGATCAAATTATTCCACATTTGTGACATAATATATAAATTGTGTCATTAGGTCTCTGTGTTGTTTACCAATTATAAGTAAGAATTAAAATTTGTTGATGGCTGCACAAATAAAGCTGACTGATTTAAGTTTTGTATCGGTCTTCATTTCAGAGTAAAAAGTAACATCAATTATTGGTTCATCAACAGCTGTAACAGTTTTAAAATACGACATAAATATATGATTTAATTTTATTAGTTTACAATAATGTATTTAAATGCAAGATATCAGTTTATATTTGTTGTACTTTTTACATTATATGAATAATGGTGACGACATGATCAAGCAAGTGAAGATGAGTAGAATTACAGACCAGCATAAAAAAGATTTGCCAGTATGTACATGTAATTGTTTAAACTTACATTTATGTACAAGTGCATGTTATAATAAAATGAAATAAACACAAGTCAATAGACATATTCATCAATTTATTTCAACAACTGCTGAATATACATGTACAGCTGTCAAATACATCTACAGCTAGCAAATACATGTACATTTATGCGATATGATGACAATGTAAAACAACAATGTTTATGATTCAATTATCTGCAAAAAAATCATTAATCTGGACATATTCACTGGGAACAAAGGTGTCTGAATTAATATGGTTCCACTGCGGGGTTAAATGAAGAAAAAAAATTAAAGGTACGAAAATGCACAAGATCTAGTGGTTATGGTCATGTGTCAGGTAAATTCATTTCAAAAGACAACTGAAGACAGTTTTAAATATCTTTTACGTAAGTAACATTATTAAAGGATATAGTGTTACTCAGTGGTTTATCCAAACCAATGAAAAATGTAATTAAGGATAGCAAGGTAACCAAATGAAAACATACAATGTGAATGAAAAGCTTAGTCCCATTGATAGAGGGTTCATTATAAAGAGGTGAGATCCAAAATTTGTAGTGATCCAAAGATTCCCAAGTCAGCACTCAGAGGTTTGCTCAACGATGAGCAGAAATTGCATTATTGCTTCTAATGAACGATTTATAAACAGAAAAAATACAAAATCAAAAATGACTTAAGTTACAATATTTTTTCTTCTTCCTGGAATAAATGTCCATCATTTTAACCAAAGAGATTCTAGTTTTGTTTCAAAAACAGCAATATCACTAGAATATATTCACATACATAGAGCATTATTTAATGTTTTGCTCAAACTCACATGAAGTGTATTGAAATCTCTTTGAGTAATGTTTTTAATGAGCTTTCAAAAATTGACTAACTTAAAAATAAAGGTATTTTATGTAAAGAAGTGATCAACTTCAATAGAAGAAAAGCTGTTTATTCACAATTATTACATATGTAATTATAAAATGAGTATGATGTTGATGTCCATCCCATTGCTCATTTTTTTCTGTTGTTGTTGTTGTTGTAGGGTTTAACGCCATTTTTCAGCACACAATAGGCTATGCATGGTGGCCAGTATTAATGGTGGAGGAAGAACCCAAGAAAACCCCGGAAAGAACCACCGACCCACAAGAAGCTACTGGCAAGCTTTCTCACATACCCACATTAGCCAAATCCGAGACTCGAACTCACGCAGACAGGTAAGATGGCAGTGATCCATAACGGAGAGCGCTTTAGACCACTTGGCCACTCTGGGCCCCTCATTTTTTCTGAGGTGCCTCTGTAACTCATGCTACCATTTAAGGCAAGGTCTATGATTTTTGGCCCATGTTGTGCACAAATTAAAACTATCATTACTTTTCCAACAAAAAAAAAAGTTCAGATACATTTAGTTAATTCAGTTAAAGTTAAATAAGAGAATTTAATTCAATTTTTTAGCATTAACACATTAACCCCTAGCGACGACTTTACGGGGCACGAGGTAGTAGCCTACTGCCGAGCTCTGTAGCGTCATGGTCATGCATGATACACTAAAGTGGGTGGTATTATAGAACGGTAGACAGATGTAGCTCTACAATGATACCAAATAATCTGGAATATCTAGTTGCACTACAAAATACAGATTAAAAAAACTCATTTTTTGGACTCGACTTTTTTTAACGCAAAATTCACACGTGGTCGGAATCCCATTTTGTGTCAGGATTTTAGACTTTTTGGTCTCAGATCTAAGGCAAACCGGTATAAACTCCAAACAGACAGATGAGCCTTTGCAAAAAGTAGGATAAGATGGGCATTTGGAATAAAGAGTGGTCTCCATACAAAAATAATGGCTCCGTTTAGCAAAAAAAAGAAAAAATATTTTTTTTACCCTTCTACTTATCCACGAGTCAAATAGCCAACGAAAAATGATGTTTCTAACACAACTAGGCAGTATGTTATTGAAAGATGACTGGGGATTTGGTGTTTTCGAGTCTATTCAGAAATAGCTTTCAAAATGTGTTTCCTACTCGATTTTCAGGCAAAAATGGCGAAAACCTCCAGGGGTTAATGTGTTAAGGAGCAGCACTGATAATAAAAAGTTTACAAATGTGTTAAAAAAAGATAGGGCAAGTAAGAGAAACAGAAAGGGACCCTTAAACAGAATTTCAAAAAAGAAAAAAATCCTTGTTATGACAAGGAACTTAATTATTTGGTTCTCTTTTATTATACCTGCATAAAGACAGTCAGAATCATGTAGGCTTTCTACTGCAAAATCACAGGAATCCCCACTGTCTAACCTGCAAAAAAAGAAAAGATATATTAAACAAAGTTTGGAACAGCATTGGCCTGCATACCAATGAATTGCCCACTGAACTTCGACACAAAGACACAGGGATCACATTTAAGAGGGCTCTCAAAACTCACTTATTTTGACAGAAAGGACAAACTTAAAGACCTAATAATGTTTCCTACCTGAAATATTCTCAGCATGTCTTTTATTTTTTATTGTTTCTCTAATTTCATGCTGTTTATTTTTGTAACAATATTATTATGTTTCTTATCTTATAGGTGTTGTCTAATGTTGTAAAGCGCTTAGAGCTTCTAAAGATTAGGTGCTATACAAAGTCCTCATTATTATTATTATTATTATTTTACTAACAGGGAGATCAATTCGAAAGAATTCTGTCTCTTGTTGTCATTCAATGAAGGTTTTACAACAACCAAATACAAAGTCCATGTAACAATAAAAATTTACCTTATTCTAACAGCATTAATTCAAACTGTTCAATAATCTATTTTAATTTATAGTTGTCTAATCAATGACTATGCAAACACATCTTCCAATGAGTCCAGAATAACTGACAAATGACCGCACAAGAACATTTTTAATTCTGAAGCATCATAAATTTAGTTGAAGCATCTGTTCACAGAGGTAATATTACTAATTTCATTTTTTTTAAAGCTGGCAATTACAGTATCACACACTGCAGATTTCAAATTGTTCACTCAATACAGTGGCTGTGGCCACAGAAGAAGGGATTTTAAGTGTCTACTACATCATCTGGTGGATATCCACTAAGCCTAATGGACATCCATAAAAACTAGTGGAACTCCATAGATTTTATTGCAGCCAGTGGGTTTTATAGCAACCCTCATTGATTTTACTGCATTTGCCTTGCAAGTCAACATATTAAACAAATATATGGGGGAAATCCCTTAGCCATAAAAGGTAAAACCTGATCATGCATGGCAATATGATACCTTTTCCTATACAAACCATACAGTAGTAGCATAGACTGTGGTGTTTAAGAGGACTTGCAATGGATACACACAGACTAATGTGCAAAACATAAAAAAATAGGAAGTTTTTAATTTCTTAGATTTTCTCCTGCCTAGCTACAGGATTCACCTACACTTTATTAAAGGCTGTACTATATCAGTGGTCATTTATGTCATCAACAAAGTAATTTTCATAAAAAAGGAAACTTTGTTCATAAACTTCTTTTAGGAACCTATCATCATGCACAGCCAAAGAGAGGCATTAATATCCTGAATGGTGTCAGGAAGGTGCTGGGTATAGAAGTTATTTTTATGACTGACATTTCATAAGAAACACTAACCTCTAAACAAAATGTTTCTTGTTGTCACAGAACCAGATAAAAAATTAATAAAATATTAGTTTTTGAGAAGAGATTTCAGACATAAAACAAAGTTCCTACTGAAAAGATTTAAGTGACAGTGCTTTTTCATCATTTTCACATTTAACTCGTCAGATGATCAAACCAGAAATAATAACAATATCAGTTTCAGTTGCTAGTTGTTGGCAAAAGAATACAGCATCATGAGCTGAGTAGAGGTTGCATACAAACAGTACGCTACATATTGCTTCAACATCTTACAAGAGCATGCCACTTGTGACTTCTTCCCTGTCGTTTACTATAAATCAGATTTTCTCTTGGTTATTAAAATCACTTGTTCATTAAATGTTTGTTATAATTTATGAAGCACCTAAGTATTCTAACAGTGTCTGCCTCTCTCGTAATACATGTCAATACATTTTTCTGGGCAAGTTAATATTAAATAGCGTTTTTTACAAGTTAAAAAGAGCATTCTACACTGTACACATTAGTTCAGTTGACAGGTATACCACTCTAGTGGCTTAGTTTTTACAGCATCCACCTTGGATGCTGGAGGTCATGGGTTCAAACCCCGGCCAAGTCATATCAAAGACTTATAAAAATGGTACTTACAGCTGCCTCGCTAGGCACTCAACATTAAGAGGTTAGTGTTAGGACTCGTTGGCCTGGTGTCAGGATAATGTGACTCGGTGGGACATGATGCTACATGTCTGCAGCATGATGTCCCAGTGCTAGACATCAACTGCCACACTGCAGACAATGTAGTGATATTACTGAAAAATTTCAAAGCTACATTAAAAATTCAAAACGTACAAACACTCAACTGACAGGTAAGTACCATGTGATGTTGTGGAAGTCTACCATTACATAATTTTATTGCTGCAACTTTCCAACTGCTGCAATAAAACTTAATCTGTTCACTATGACAGGGACAACGATGATGACCAATTATGTCCAGTCCATGATGGACAAAATCTTCAATACCGGTAGTTTAATTTCCACTGCAGAAACATAGCATTCCCAAAAAGTCATTATACATGTACTGTATTTATAACCTACATAGTCAATACATTCTGCCTTTAGTCATATCCCATTCTAATACATTCTGCCTTTAGTCATACCCCATTCTTGTTTCCTAGACACAACAATGACAAGAAGGCTATGAGCAGCAAGTCATTGTGATGTTTGAATCAACAACTGACACCAAAATGGTAACAATGACATGACAAAGACATCATTGAGAATGTTTCTGCTATCTTTTACATTTTCACCATCATGTGATGGACATTGTGACATAGATGTGACATAGATTACATTTCAAAGGCAATGCTAATCAATCCCATTTCCTTATAAATTTTAGTTGTTCTCCTGCCTTCTTTCTCGTTTTTGGAAGTGTGTGTGTGCATGTGTATATGTATGGGTGAAAAGAAGGGACTCTGTTAATGAATGTCTTCTGCAGGACATCCAGAACTCGACCACTGGACAGCCTTTGGGATTTCCCATTCTTCGAAATAGTTGCTTAAATAATAAATCTGTCATTACAATCATCACAAAAGGAAATGTATCTCTGCCAAAGAACCAGTAGTGTTGTTTTGGGGCTTTTGGCATTCCTTCCCTTTGAACGCTGACCAGTCAACACAGCCTCTACTCTGTCATGATTTGGCAACTAAATTACAATGCGCAACTACTGGATACTTAAGCAAGCACGAAAGTGAAGATTGTTTTACTTGAGTTTTATTGTCTGTAAACCCGCAACTGCATGATTTCTTATCAGTGCTCAGAGTTGCCAATGAGTTTTCATTTCGCCAGGCAGTCTCAGACTCAGCCTTGCTAGCTATTTTATCCTCAATACAGTTTACTGATTGTACTGAAACTGCTTCGTGAATGCAATTAATTTGCTAGCACCACCAGAGACACTACTGATCCCTACTATTTGCTAGCACCACCAGAGACACTATTGATCCCTACTATTTGCTAGCACCACCAGAGACACTATTGATCCCTACTATTTGCTAGCACCACCAGAGACACTACTGATCCCTACTATTTGCTAGCACCACCAGAGACACTATTGATCCCTACTATTTGCTAGCACCACCAGAGACACAACTGATCCCTGACAATAATTCCAAATGGCACACCTACAATGGTTGCTGTGGTGGTAAATGCAACCATACCCCGACCAACGGCAAAGATCACAAATGGCATCTACCAGCAAACACGTGTTTGTATTTTACTATTGACACTGTTCTCTGGGTGATCTCATCTAACAACTGTTTCTCTGCTTCAATTACTTTTTCATATCAGTAACAATGAGTTTTCATTATCAGTCTTCTATTAATAATACAATTGCGTAGTACAATTGCAGGAACACTGGCTTGACATGTCCAGACTCGTCAAATCCAGGTGCAACATCCACACACATTTCTAACCAAAATTACCCTTTTTTTTGGGCATAAATGTCATACAATCACAAAAAATATATAATTGGAAACTATTTAAATTTCCAGCCATTGTGCATTCTAGTGGCCTAGTACACACTTCATTTAGGACTGATTACACCACAGGATATCTGAAACAATCATTCATGTCATCCAAAAATTGTTATACAGGCAAGTGCATTTTTGTTAAATAGCTTTCAACCAGGTTTTTCTTTGCTGCTGGCTGCATCAATATTGGTTTCACATAATCAATAGTGAACATAACCAGGGTTGATTCAGCTGTGAATACCACTTCATCATTATAAAAACAATCTCTGAATGGTTTCACACCTGGTGTTGCAGCCAATGATTGAGTATTTTCACATGCTAACATTGAGCTGTTATTGGCATGTTAGGATAGTACCAATGGTAAATTTCTATTTGATGATTATGTTTGAGTGTACACAATGGTCTGGTAATATCACTCTGATGCAGATATTCACCAACAGGTGGGAAAACATTATCATCAATGTTAGCATCCATTGTCAGATGGTCTAAGCCAGTAAATTCTGCAATGGTAATGAATGTCTGCAATGGTACCTAATCACCATGGTCAGAATCCATTAAGTATATAATAAATCTAATCTTAAACACAAATACCAAAGACATTAAAGCTAAGCAGCTGTATGGAAAGACATGCACTGCCTCAAACTGAATTTCATCTTTATGATATTGCTGTTGTATATACCAAACATTTTGGATTACCAGTATCAGATTTCTTATGCATTACTATTCGCTGACCTGAATGATTATTCATCAATGGTGTTACCTGACTCCATCCACTAGCAAAACTGGATATGATAAAAATAAATACAATCGAGATTTGCACGCTCTCAAGATATTAGATTTAGGTTTCTCAAAGACATTTACATCATCAAAAACAATTTTTTTTAATACCAGTTGCTCTCTTTCCTTTACTTTACTGTGTATGCTGTAAATAAACATACTAAACGTGGTGGCATGGGCAACTCTGTGTTCTTTGCTTCCATGTGTTATTAAAGCAGTCTCAGCTACATCAATATAATTTATTATAAACACAACCAACATACCAGCGTGTCTGGTTCCTCCATTTTTAGTGACTTTAACCAGGTTTTTTGCAACAGTACCTTTGAGCTTGACAATAATATCCTGAATGCCAACGTTGGATGTATCAAGTTTGATCTTCAAAATTACAAGATCACCTGGATCAACACCAACAACACAATTAATAAAGTCTGCTTCATAAACATACTTTAATGTGAAATCATTAAGTTTTGGAGGTGTTGGTGAACAGTCAAGTGCATGCAATGCTTCAACAACAATATGACTGCATATGGGTCCACCCAACAAAGTTTTGACTGATATAGTTCAGTAAAACAGTCCTTGTTGTCCGTGCCTGGTTAAATAACATCAAATGGTGGTGCAAGTCATTACAAGTCAAAATACAAACGATGTTCAGGTGTTACAACACAATGAGTGCCAGGTTCTGTCATCAAATCTAGGTTGACAATACCAGTTTCACATGTACAATGCACCACTGATGCAAATTAATTTCACATAAAGAAACCATAAAAATGTTTGAACTTGCCATCACGAGCAAATCACAACTGGTTAATGGATGCATCAATAGCATGATATGTGACCGTGTAATCAAAGACCTCTGCCTGATGGTATTTGGTGGTTTGTTCTCAGTAACTGAAGGATTTTTCCTTTATTTATATGACCTCCAACTCACTTTTGCAGCATCATCCCTGAGACAGTTCCAACAGCCTCTAATGCCAATAGCTTTCATCTACTGCTAAAAACATTGGAATTGCTGCAAGGAATATTCCACTAGTTTTTGCATTTGTGTTACCTCTGACTTGGATAATTTTACTGTCACTGAAATATTGTTTTGTTTGGCCACATTAAGCTGAGTTAGTTGTGTTTGAGTCAATCACACAGGGTCATTTCCAGTCAATTTGCTGAAGAAAGTTTCAGTGTGACCCTACAATTGTTTTTTATTGTGTTTCTGATTTTCACAAGTTGATTTTCACTGAGGCTGACCTTTGGTTCGTAATAGGTCATTAAAGGTTTAATTATGAATTTCATGTATTTTCCACAGGTGAATTGATGACCCTCATTCAACCACCAGCACTCTCCAACAACTAAGTCATGTCAGAAAGTATCACAGCATAAATTCTAAAAGGGAAAAGACATCTCTTTGGTGGTTTCATATCAGACACAGCTATTTCATTAGGATTTTGAACACAGATTTGTTTCATATCACTGTAAAATTTTGGCAGAAAGTATCTACATTTGGTTTAACCTTTTCTGCACCTTAGCATCAAAAGAGGTTAACAAGTTTTTTAAACTCAGGCCACATAAGATCTCTACTGCTTAATCTGTGTTGTCTAGACCATTCCTTGTATACCCATTTTGGCCAATTGTGTGCAACATTAGTACGATTTATATTTGCTGGTAGTTCATTCTCCAACATATACTTAGTTTGTTGCTTTTCATTTGGTACAAATGAGGCAAATTGTAAAGGATCATCATAAATTTCCTTCTGTGCTGGTTCTTTAAATTTTTAATCTTTTGGTTCTTTTAACATTGATTAATATTCAGGTGGTTCTTCATGTGGAAGATGCATAAGTACCTCTTCAACATCTTTGATTTCAGCCATCTCCGCTGGCAAGCATGTAACAGTCTCATAAGTTTCTCTTGTTGCTCTCTTAATATCTTTGGTGTGTTTAGCTATTTTACTAATTGGTCCCAGTTCTTCTTCAATTCCAGTTAGTACTGCTATATCTTCCATGGTTGCTCTTGTTGATTTCTTGATACCCTTTGTGCATTTAGTTATTTTATGAATTGGACCAGATTTTTCTTCTGTTCCAGTTAGCACTACTACTTAGTCCAATGTTGCTAGTACCACCTTTTTATTTCATCATCACATTTGGCAATTTCTTTTGTTGGTTTAATCAGTGGCATTAATGTTTGTTCAAAGCCCACCAAGAGCTCTTCTTGTGAAGTTTGCTCTGACTGGAACATGTCTTTGACACTTTTATGAGCTGCAATAACATAATGAATTAATTCCTGGTGTTCATGAGCTCCTTTATGGTGTCACTTCTCATACTCTTCAATGACATCACTGGCAGACATTTTATATGACTGTTTTGTTTGTTAAATTAATGTGTGAGATGCATCCGTGTTCAGACTTGCATTATATATACCCCTGCAGGTTCCAGTCAAATCAATGGTGAGAAAACTACAGGGAGATCCTTTGTGGTCCCTGCAAACATCTCACGAAATTCATCACATTTGTGGTCATTAGCCTCATCAAGTCAAATGAGTATTTTCAAGACCAAATACGTCAATGCCATGAAATATCATAAACATGTTACAACTGTCTCAGATCACTTTAGGCATGTGCATATCATTGAGTCAAATAGATTACATTGGTGTTTTTGTGTTGGCCTCATTAAAAAATCTGTATGGGATTGACTTGGTTCTAAAGCATCATATTGTTGTAAATGACAAAATTGCCTTTTTTGGCAACCAAATCACCAAAGGTAGGTACTTCATTGATGGTGGAAAATAATTTGATAGTGGTGGTGTTACCACCTCTGCTCAGTACTTTTTGAAAATCTTTTAAAACATCATAACACGCCTGGTCATTACACCATGGTGCAATCACCTACAATCAATCCCACTTCAACCATCATAAAATCATATCCAACAACAGCTGAGTTTTACCTGATCTAGCAGGATCAATGATTAGTGCATGAACTGAGTTTGGAAATATGAAAACTGAGCTTAGAAAATGGACAAGTAGCAATTGCTGGAACTTGTGTTTGATGTGGAGCAAAGTTCAGGTTTTTGGGAACTTCCAGTTCCATCTGTGGATGTGGACTTGAATACATCTCACAAGCAGGGTCTGGTTTTAAAAAAAAATTGTTGGTGATATTGTGATGCATTAACAGTAAGTATCACAGTGAAAAACATTTTTGGATACAATTACTGCGGACCCGTTACATGCTGGATATATGACTTGATTCTAACAACCAACCAAAGCCTATTGAAGAACCTGTGAATAGTGTTCATGCTGTGTGTTGCCAACATGACCATGCTTATAAGGAATCAAACGATATCTATGCATGTCAACGCATCAATGTCAATCTCATACATCACTTGAATGCAATTGCAGGACCAAGTGCTTAAGAATGAATCGCAAGATGGGTCATCAAAAGAGGCATGAAACAGATGACTGCACCTGGTAGCACTCATAAACATTAACTATACTGAAATAAACAAGCAATGGACATAAAAAGCTGGATATTATCAAGCATATTCTACAGTGTGAGTGAGTATTGGAGAGGTGAAGCTATTGTGGAAAGTAGTGCAGTAAAGGTCATATAACAGGACTGCTCGAACATGGCAATCCAAACAGGCACTGTGACAAATCTACCTGACAGTCCCAAGAAAAATTTCACATGTTTGGTTTGATGTTCAAATACCAAATGAGATTCATTAGGCTAATGTTGTTTCCTTCGCTGATCATGTCCATGACTGACAGTCTTTCCCATACCTACAAGTATGCATTAACCGTGACTTTATTTTGCCAACAGAATAAAAGAAGTGAAGCCATTGCTGTTGAAAGATTCTGCAATTGTTGAAGATGTACTTGAATGCATTTATGCATGTGGATCACTCATATGACCACAACTGTTAATGGTGGATCTGGTAAAGAATTGCTCTGATCTGTTGCTGCCTTGTTAATAAAACACAATGTTTGAATTCATGTTTGATATATCAACATTCACTGCGACTAAGTTGTAGTGGAATAATGTAATCGCACACTCACGGAATGGTTATTCACCGATCAGTACATGCAACTGCAAGAATTGTTAACGATGCCTCAGCAGTTTTGGATTTCAGAGAGATTACATGATTGGGTAACACATCTTCCATTAGTCATACCATCACTAAACAATGAAGTCACATGCATGATTGGATTAAAACCAGCTAATGAGATTTGACAAAAGACTGTCACATTTACTCAGAAAATGATTTCACAACTGGTACCATCACAGCCACTGAGAGACAAGTTTGTTCAGTATCTCTTTGCACCTGGAGAGTTAGGTGTGCAATATTAGACTACTGACCCAGTAGTGCAGGTGTGCGTTAAGGGCATTATTAGCTTTAACTCCAGAGTGGCCAATGTTATGTGATACCAGTGAGATTCCAGGAATCATATTTCTTAACTATTGTTGACCACCTTTGCCTGGTTTATATGCAGGTGAGAAAATTGCCACATGATATTCTAACTCACCACCACGTTGTATGAAATTTGAATTCAGGTACTTGTGACTGCTGTGCTCGGTCATGAACATACTTTGCAGCTTCAGTAGCAACAGACATTTTTGTTGATTATTAATACAACGATGGTGTTTTTCATCATCAATATGATGACAGTTTTGTAAAAACGTGTGTAATATTTCAAGTATGAAAGGTTTTCTTGCACCTCTTGGTATTTCTATATTACACTCACAAGAATATTGTTTTAGCTGCTTTACTGTTGCTTTTATATTAACAAATGGTGGTGGATTAGTGACCAGAGGTGGATTCAGTGTAAGTATGGGTCTCATTAATTCTAGTATGTTGACTTAGTATGATTATTCTATGCTGTTGTGTGATATGCTTATGATGAAAAATGGTAGGCATGCTTATATTAGGGGAAACCTCTAATTAATTAAGTCGCTTTTGTATTTTACCAGGATCTGATACAACAAATGATTTTGATCCTAGCTACAGTGTATTATGTCATTTATTTCTGTGCAGTCACAATTGTCTGTGCAATCACAGGTGTTTGTCTTTTAAATGCCTTGTAATATTCACAAACAGAACCACAAGACAGGCAGATATGATTACATGATTTGACTCAGATGCCACATTTAAGATATGTCTGAGTGCCTGGACCAGTATATACAACTCACACATGGCATCTTCTGCCAAATTTATCTATTTGGCTTTATTACAAGTCTAAGATAGATCGTCATTTATCTTGATCTGAAATGCAGTACCACACAATGGTCTTGTAAAGAAACTGATGCATCATCTGGTATAACGGTACCAATTGCGCAAGTCCAGGTGGGCGGAGCTTAAGGTGCATGGAACATTGTATTCAGAATTAAAGAACAACACTAGCTGTGATTGGTGCATTATATAAGAGTTGTACTTTCTGTTTGGCTTAAAAAAATGTTGAGCCTCTTGGCAACATGTGAGTTTGTGTTAATTTCTATCTAGATCATATTTTGTATTTTTTATGATTTTTTTTAAATATGGTACACATGGCTGAAAATGTGCTTGTTGTGACTAGATAACTCTTACCCTATCTAGTTCCAATAGAGTACCTGGTTATGTCATTGTCAAATTGACAATCTAGCATTGTTCTATATGACAGTGTGTGACATACATGCCCAAGTAGGACAGAAAGTATATGTATTTCACAAAACATTAGCATTGAGGTATATGGAAAAACAATTGGTACCGTGATACCATCTGAACACTCCTTAACAAATAAATCCGTAAACTCATGGAGGATGTGTCTTAAGTTCATATCTTCCTACATAAACTCAAATGATCCAACACCGAGTATTGCACCAACTCACATACTATCGCTTGGGGCATCAAAACCTATGATTATAAACATGTTGGAGCATTTGTATATCACAGATATGGTTTTCGCTTGTCTGGACTTAAAAAGGGGGTCATAAAATCATGACAATGAGTTAGTGGATGAAACTGATTCTTGCAGTCATTAGCACTGTATCTTATTACATGTATAAGCTTAGAGTGGTATTTCACAAAAAAACCCATTGAGTTTAACAATGGTGACACAAAAGTGTAAATCAGCCCCTGTCAGATATATAATGTACCTATTTCAGGATCCTTAAAGGGAAATTCCTTTGTGGAGCTAGATAAAATATCTTTCATAAAGGAGTCTGCATGAATAACTTTAATGAACCATCATTGAGTACAATGCCAATATCAATTTTGTCAGACTGACATATGTACCCGATAATGTCAAATGTCTTGTAAATTTCATCAATATTTTTTAGTTGTTATGTTCGCCAATTTCCCTTAGTAATTGCTTTTTATGCTGTTTCTCTTCTGCATCACAGTATATTAATTTGTAAAACAGTTCAGATTCCATTCCTAAATAATACCCCAAAATATCTGTTTAATTGGCCTACTCTTTAATATCTTCACCATTAAAGCTTGAACATTTACTAAAATTATCAAAAGTTTCAGATGCTTCAAATGCAGTGGACGATTTAGTCAGACTCTACTTTTTCCTTGCACAAAATTAAGTAAATTATTTTTCATTTTGTCCTCGTAAGCCTGTGTTAATTTATTCAATTTCTAAAGTCACTCTTGCTAAGTTTATCAACGCATTCCAGATATAACTGCTTCTTTGATAAATCAAAATAATGCACTCAAACATTATAGTGATCCAAGTTTATCGGCCACAGACTTTATATCCCAGTCATTTGGTAGTTTAATACTATTTCTAGAGACCTCAATAAACTCCTTCAAAGTATTATTAGTGTCAATCTGATTTTTTTTGTAATTATATACCACAGTAATTCTGTAATGTATTCTCTACTATAAGTTTCTTTGCCAATAAAAAATTTTGATGAAAGAACATTATTAGCCAGTAGAAATTCCATGCTATAGACTATACTAAACTGTGTACAGAGAAAATCAGTAATACAGGGCTAACTGAAATCTTCATTTTTGTAGATGCTTAAGCATCCACTGGTTTCATATTGTATGCAATTTGCTAAATCATCAGGGTAGAGGCTGTGTTGACTGGTCAGAGTTCCAAGAGAGTAAAAAGCCAAAAGTCCGATAATAACATTACTGAACCAGTTATATTGTGCCTATTGATTCATAATGCTCAAGAAAGTAATCTCAGGAAATTGTATGTAAATATTGAGTTTAGTTTCAGCCAACCTATCTACTTCAACAAGAGCTTAAAAGAAACAGTACATGCATCACTTAACACCAAATACTGATAATGGAATATTTCACAAGAATGCATGGACAGCTGACCCCAAAAAGTGTAAACTAGTAACTTTGCCTCCACTTATCAACCTCACTGTTGTTATTTTGTGTTTAATGCCTTTTTCAATGTATCATAGGCTATACATGGCAGCAATTAATTGGTGGAAGAACCAGGGAAAACACCAGTAAGAACCATTGACCCACAGGAAGCTATTGGCAAGCTTTCTCACATAACCACGGGGCCCAAGACTCTAACACATGGACAGAGGTGAGATGGCAGTGATCAACAAAGGCGAGTGCTTTGGATTACTCATCCACCTGAGGCACCCCTAATTCAGTCTGGTCGAATATGATACTGTCCGTGCCCTTGAAGGACAACCTGAATGTTTTTATAAAGGAATAGGTCTAACTGGTAAAGCTTAACAACTTATATAAATGCTGAGAATTGTGAGGAGAAACAATGAACAGAACAAACAGACCTTGGAAAGCTGTACTGACTTTCATAACTATAAACAACTGATGGCCTTGATTAATTAGAAACTTTATTAGCTATCTTGTTTATGAGCTTCAATTATCAGATTTATGAACAGTACAAAATCTTTCAGTCATAAAAAAGTAAATTATCATGGTATCCAAATTTATATTGAATACATGTACATGTCAACATAATGTTATGCGAAATCAAGATCAAACTATATATGTTTTATACTGTCATGTCTCAACAGGCCCTTACTTATAGAAACGAGATGAAATGCTATCAATACATTAATATCTGTTTTGCTATTCTGTAAAAAAAATTAACAAAAAAGTTCACAGAAGTTTTTTTAAATATTTCAAAACTGCATAAAGAAAATACAAAAAAACACTATCTTTTCTTTACAGAAATAAAAAAATTTCACTTTGCATTCTCAGGTAGGCCTGCCAGTGAATATCACAGTACCTGCCTGTTGATAATAACCTGGGTAATAAAAGACCTGGGTAGGAAAGTGAGCCATTGGATACCCATTTTACCATATAAAACTTTTCTGCCAGTGAACAATAAGCCCCTGGCATATAAAGGTAACACTCACATTGTTTTCAAGTCGACAAGCCTTTCAATCAAGTTGCGATTTAATTTTAATACCTGTACACCTCTCCCCTGTTAACTCACTGACCACACTATAAGCGAGAGTGCGATTTACCGAGGTCACTCCAAAAAATAAGAAGTGATGCCATGTCCACTACACATTGAAAAAACCACGGGGGATGGGTATGGGACTAGGCAGTTTAATTACTGGATACTCATTTAAAGATCGCATCAAAAATAACTGTCAATAAAGCACTTTTTCTAACAAAGTTGTTTTGTTATTCTGTATACATTTATTTTCAAGATGCCCAACATCAAAAAGATCATTAACATTATTCCAACTGGTTTCAACAACCTTCAAGTGTATACAAAAACATTTGTGTATTAAACCGCTGCTTTTTATTGCTGTTGATTAGTCTGGTTCCTTACTTGGTGTGCGATAACCAAGTGTCAAGCAAGGAGTCACGAAGCAGGGCACCAGACTGACTACAGATACATCACAAAACAAGATTCCTTCAAAGATTAGGAACATTTGTTTGATGACACAATTGTTTACATCAAAACTAAATTTATGTATTCTTCAATCAGTAAGCAGTACTGATGCTGTCATTTCATTGCAAGTACTAGTGAAACTCCTTCTCATCCAAGTACCTATTCAGAAATTCTCTGAAACTTTTTTCTCCACAAGGATCTGTTTCTGTGCAACAAAGCTCCTTATTCTACAGTCATTTCACTTGGTTGCCTTGCTCTCTTTAATCACATTTATGATTAAGTAGGTTAATTTAAGGTAGTTTAATTAAATTATGTACACAATAATATTTATAACAGTGTTTGATTGATCAACTGAAATAAGTTTACCAGATATGTGACCAGGGCTGCTAGATCTTACACACTTAGGATTTGCAAGTCTTCTGACTTTTCTTTTATTCCACCCCTTTTATCTGATACCAAAGATGCAGTTAACATGACAATACAAAGGAGGTCAACTTTTAATACAGAACAACAACAGAACACCTCAACAAGTCAGTTATTAAAATGCGAACAGTATTTAATTTGATTCTCAGAGAAATGCTTATGGACATAGCTGTTATGGGAGAGTGACATATTTTACATTTAAATACAAGAGGACACACCACATTTATGATGATTACACTTAAACTGATCTAAAAGACAGAACTAAAACACAAATTGCACTTGATAATTTTTAAAAATTTAATTGGTATTTATTTATTAAAGTACTGTCTCTATTAGACATATTGACATTCCACTGACAGAAACTTTGTTGAATATTAAAGTAATGCCTCCACTAGAGGTAAATGACATTTTCATTGATTTAAATCTCACTGAATATCATTATTTACATTGTCCAAAGAATGTCATTTGAAAGAAACTGTAACATAAATATATGACCTCTTAGTAAAAGTTGATATTTCATAATGTTGATTAAAATTTCCAGATCCTATCTACTGTTTTTGATGATTAAACAAGCGATATATCAAAGTTTCATTTAACAATTTTGATCACAATTTTCTTTTAAGTTCAACAAATAGGCATCAATTTTTTGGTATTTTCTAGTTCAAAAAATGTGATCCATGCCCGACCTCATGCTATAAAACCAGGTTTGTGAGTTATCAGGGCACGAGTAAACGAGTGAGTTGTGTACCTGTTCAGTGCCAAGTAGAAATCTGCCTCTTCCAGTAAATGTTTGACCTTAATCCCATAGCTATTTTTCCCATGCGACAAAACTTTGAGCTGCAAGTGTGAAATGTGCTCAGTGGTAAGTAAAAGAGTGGTTACTTGATCTCGCTGCACAACTGACGTGTTTAGTTGCAACTTTTAATAGGCTTCACAAATTGTATGATCCAAGTGTTACTTACAGAGCCCAAGTTCAGTCTCTACATAAGAACCTGCATATGACATTGAGGTGAAGGAAAGAGGGTCAGTTGATATTTACGATGACTACACCATGACAGTTGACTAGATGACAGTTTCATCAACCATTTGTTCATTTTATTTACTTCATATTTTGATAAAAATAAATACAAAAAGAGCAATTCTTTTATTTACACTTCAACCACCGAAAAAACATTTGCATGTCATTTGTGCCAGTGTCAACCTACAACAAAGCAGTTTGGGTTTGTACATACTTAAACAATTTTCCTTTGATCGCGTACCTCGGTAACTGATTATTAGGATCGATAGATACCCAGCAGATGTTTACCAAAATTCTGATAGCCCAATACTCAGTTAAGTGTAATGATGGGACTTATAGCTTTATGTATGGGATTTCCAAACTGCTAACATCAAAATCCAGGAGATCCAAAAATGAAAAACATAATGGAACCCTTGGACTGTGGGGACTGTGTGATAGCACCTGTTCTGTTCTTGTATGAATCTGTACAATTGAAAACATTTCTGCCAAGCTATCTGAAGTAGAGACAACAATCCTTGGAATATTCAGATGTTCCAACCGTCACGATTTTGGCATGAATTTGACGACTCTCAATAGCGATTCTCGGATTCATGCTGCATGAAAAAAAAACAAAAAAATTCTCCAATTTTTAGTCACAATATCAGATGTGGTCATTGATGCCAATAATGGTCCTGTACTGCTGGTAGTGATGTTAGCAGAACTATATCCAATTGTTACAGTTTGCCCTGAAGCAAGCATTTTAAAGTATTTAACCTATATTTAGAACAGACGTTTTACAAATTGTTTGTGAAAAAAACTGGGGCCCAACTGGAATTTTTTAAAAATGGGACATAATTTGTTTTAACAAACATTAAATGAAGACAACTTTTTTGAGTGTAGGAATGTTTGAGCTATTGAAAGATTAGCATATACCGTGCAACCCCGTAATAACGCGACCGGTGATAACGCAAATTTGGATATAATGCTGTCATGGCGTGGCTCCCGAAAGTTCATATATTCAATCGCACATGAAAAAATATTTTTTGTTCAAGGTACATAAAAAGTGTATAAAAAATATTATTTTGGGGAAGAGATCGCTTATGAATTCGAATATAATACAATCATGGCATGGTTCCTGAAGTGTTAAATACATGTAAGTGTATTTATTTTGTACCGGGAAAGAATATTATTTGTTTAAAGTACATGAAATAATGTATAAAAAATATATTATCATCTTGGGGAAGAGATCAAGAATGAATTCGAATATAATACAATCATGGCATGGTTCCTGAAATTTTAAATACACGTACATGTATTTTTCTTGTACCAGGAAAAAATATATTTTTTTAAAGTACGAGAAATAGCATGTAAAATGCTTATTATCATTTTGGGGAAGTGTTCGCGTATGAATTTTAATATAATACAATCGTGGCGTAGCTTCTGAAATTTAACAATTTCACCAGGTTTTCAAGTGTTATGCCAAAATAAACATTATCAGAAATGTTACTTATTACTGATCCATGAGTAAAGCAAGTAAATCGGCTTTGCGATTGTCTTCAATTAATTCTGTATACAATCATTGCTCAAACAATAGCTGTGTGTTTCTTCTTTAACTGCATACACAGCCAAGCAGCAGACAATGCGGTGGTTGATAAAAGATTCTCACAATTTAATAAACATCAAAAAATTAAAGCTGCCAACATGTTTGCTGGGCTTGGTGGTGTTATTAGGCACAATCAGTTGATCAGTAAATAATGTCCTCTATATTAGCTGGAAATTGAAAGGGTATGAAATTGTACATGCATTCAGCTTAAAAAAATTATAAAAGTGACTCATGACCATTGCAGGCCTACTGCACTTAGTTCTCGAGTTTTATATGTGTATGGTGTTTGCTTATGAACTCATTATTAATTTCCTATTTTTATAAAAATATCTTACCGTTATGGAAAAGCAAGTTCACAAACACAAGTCGTTCTCTGCGCTTTGTACAATGATTAGTATAGTAGTTTTCACATGTTTCTTTCAATATTCACAAAATCTTAAGTAAAAGCTATCTGCACGCTGAAAGCATGTGTTGATTTTTAATTAATCTTGCTGTAGTCGTTCAAACGAATAGGTGTACAAGCGTTAATTATTGGAAATTTAAAATGGATAAATGTACACAGAAACGCATTTGAGAAAATTTTAGCAGTATGAAATTTGTACAGACACCATTCATAGACCCTGTAACGTAATGAACCGTACAAGTGCTTCGTGTTTCTTAACCTAATTTTGCAGTTAATTTTTCCCATTGAATTCAGACAGATAATGACCTGTGACAAAATTATTAAATAGTTTAAATATGTATGCAATATTTGCAATGGAATTACACGTATTATGGATTAATTGCAAGAACCGATGGTATGATACCAGACAGCAAGTAAACGGTGTTAATACTCCGTTCATGCTATGTATTAGATGTTGAATTCAGACACAATGATCTGGGACAAAATTACTGAATATTGTAAATCTGTGTGCAATTTTTCAATGGAACTACATGCATTATGGATGAACTGCATGCCATGACGGCACGATAGTAAACGGTGCTGATACTATATTCATCACATACATCAGACATGAATACACATATATGTGCCAACGAGTTGTTCTCTGAAAAAGTAAAATACTGTAAAACCCTGCATTAATGTGACCCTGCTATTATCCAATTTTTTGGACCCCAATTATTGCATTATAGTGGGGTTCCACTGTATTGTAATTCGTTTGAGCTCATATTTTTCAGTGAATGTGCCGACACCACTTCTACTTAATACCATTTCATAATTAAGCTACACTACTGTTAAAATGTTCACCTCCAAGGAAAAAGAAATGTATTCCACAAAAAGTGAAGTACAGATTGGAATGTACCAAAAACTGGCCTCGCATTCAGCCATCAAACATTGATGCACATTATGCTTTTTTTGCACACAATACTCAATGAAGTTTAGAAATGGGAATGTGCACAGTGGCTCATATTGTTGCTTACAATTTACCTGTCATACATGTACTGTATAATAATATTATTAAATGATACGATCTTGTGGGCATATGGCAGAGACAATGTCAAAAAGCACATTGCTAGCAGAAAAGCACAATGATACTGGAAAAATTAAAAGCATCCAGCAGATTTCAGCTGTGGAATACCTGAAGCCTCCTACTTAAGTCCTGAAAGCTACCAATGGTGAAGTATTGTTTGTGAGTTTTCTTGCTGAACATAATCTGCCTTTCTGTTCGAGATCAGCAACACTGACAGTGAAAGAGTATTTTCTATCATGAGGAAAAATAAGACAGTCTTTGGGGCCTCCTTAGGTACTGAAAATTTGCAACAATTTTAGTCACCATGATCAATAGCAGTCAAGAAGCCTGAACTGTTTTGAAAACAAATTTACTGTAGCCCAGTTGAGGAAGTTCAAGTCTGCCACAGCATCATATCATGACAAATAGTGTGAAGTTTGTGTATATCAGTAAATCTGGCTGCAAATAAATCTGAACATTAGTGTAAATGTGTTTTAGTTTTATTTTGGAATTTTCACTTAATGCAGTACTGACCATCAAAGTGGATGAAGCTAGTGTCATGGTATAATTTTTCACTAATCTTATTCAAAATTCATTAAACTTTTAACTCTCATTTCACTAATTACAAGTCTGGTGGGTTGGCAGCTCTGAATATTACCTGGTGTTGCTTGTAAAGGTGCATTACATTTTCAAATTCCTAATTCAAACCCTGGCAGGATCAAGGGGACAAGAACATACTGCTACAGATTTATAGTTTTAATCTCTATACTTACTTAAATCTGGCAGAAGCACCTGTTGAATGGTTTAAAACTTCCTGATCAGATACAGTCCCAAAGGATGCTATCAGGTCCACAAGACCTGATAAATCAGGATTAGGAGGAAGTCCATCCACCTGAATAACAAATTCTCCCTTTACCTTCCAATTGTGACAATCACTTGAATTCGATTCAGGACTTTTTTTCTTTTTTCTGTGTTTCTTTCTTTCTACTGAACCCTTGTCTACGGTTGATTTATCACTGTTCTCTCCCTTAATGTTACTTGTATTCACATTAACATCTGACTGCTTGTAACTAGTCACTAGAGAGTGATCAATATGTTGACGCATTATGTCAGCCTTTTCACCTTCTGAGGAAGACTGATTTTTAATGCCCACAGTAATGTGTTGATAATTATTATTACTATTAGCAGCGATATTATCCTCTAAATCTTTGTTATTCCTTGCCAGATCTAAATGTGTATACAACACATCTGTATTATCACCAAATGAAGATGACTGGCAGATATTAGACTGAACATCCCTTTGCATGTGGGGCAGTTCATTTCTGACTTGCATAGATCCTGCTACACTTCTGGAACTTGAATGTGAACCTATGCTTGAGTCAAGTGAATTTCTGAGATACCTGTTCATCAAACCTTCATCATAACTTGTTTTTTCTCCAGATAAATGTGTAGTTTCCTTGTGTAACATGTCTGAATCCTTTGGTAATTGAAAAGCTGAATTATTATGACTGGTTGCACACACATCCTCATACCAAGCTATTGTGGACTGACTAAGACTTTTCAAAGAGTCTTTAACTCTTGCTGGAACTTGTGGGGTTCTGCTAGTTACTTTAATGCTTTTAGTAGAGTCTGGTTTACATGAAACTGAATCTGAAAACAAAGCAACTGCATTACTGACTTTGTGAGTATCCAGAATACTTTGATTGGAACTGTTCATCGGTTTTCCTCTTGACAGACCCGCCGACTCATTGCCTTTAGCTGCTGCAGAACCTGTTCAAGAAGAAGGTACATCAGTAGTAAGATGAAATACTGAACTTTAACTGATTGTTTCTTCTTTAAAAACAAAATCATCTTAAAAAGAAATTCTTGAAAACTTTCAGCCACAATTAGACATGTGTTGAAATCTCCTGACAAAGTCTAGAAATGCAAAGAACAAGTAATTTGGGATTATTAACAGAAAGACCCTTAAAAATGCATCATATAATTTCTAACTAAAACCGTTTCTACTTGATATCCAAAAAAACTGTATAAACCAGACCATACCCAACAATAACATAGCTCAACTCCATTAAGTTTACAGAAGTCCCTGTTACCCACTGTTTATCATGCAGAAAATAAGTTCTGACATAATTTATCTTGGAGACATGTAGTAATAATTCAGTTGCATCCAATCATCAAGTTTCATCATCAGAACATAAACAGCACCTAATAAATGAACTCTGAATGCAAAATTTCAACAAAGTGATTGAAGCATGATTATTTTTGGCATTCAGAATACAAATCATATCAAAATGCATCCAATCATCAAGTTTCATTATTCTAGTTAGGTCTACGTCACGATGAGCTTCATTACATTGTAAGGTTGTGATGGCACGAGATGCATAAGATCATCAATTTCAAAATGCTTTTAAAATGAACATCAAACACAAAATCAAGCCAATGTCACTGAATTATAAAATATGGGCCATAATAACCCACTACTGAAACGAGGGGGCAATACTCATCAAGATGCAACCCCTCAAAAAGTTAATTTTAAGTTAAGATAGTAAGTACACAGCATGAAAATAAATACGTGGTCATGAGATAGATGCAAGAACTAAAGGTAAGTTAATAAAATGTGAATTGTAGGTCAGGGTGACTTTTTTGTATTTATGGCATTAACGGCAATGTAGAGAATCATCAAGTTTAATGATTTAAGCACAAGCAGTTAAAATAAAGTCTTCAAAAGTCAATGAAGCATAAAATATGGGTCACTGTGACCAACTTTTATGATGTGGATGTAGTACTCATCAAGATACAAGTTTCATGGTTCCAGGCATAACTATTATATAAATAAAATGTAAAACTTAAGCCAGTAAAATGTGAGTAGCCGGTCAAAATGTATTTCTTTTATGTAAGGATGTTGTAATAGAAGAGATGCATACAGCTCTAGTTTGATGATTATGGTATGAATAATGCAAGTATCAATTTAACTCAATTCAGTGAAGCATGAAATATTGGTCAAAGTGACCTATTTTTGTGATTGGAAGGGACATAGTACTTATCAAGATGTACTCCCTTCAAATATGTTTCCTCCCTCTAGGTGTAACAATGTTTAAAAAACACTCTTTGGTCATAAGCTAAATGCCAAAAAATGAATTAAAACAACCAGTGAAATATAGGTCACAATGACCCTTTTTGTTGTAACGGTGTGGTACTAAAAGAGATACCAAATTTTTCAGTAAATTATGTTTCTCTGAGAAGTCTTACTCAATTACATCACAGCTTTCACTGGAAGGAAGAGGCATTTGTGTGTGCTACATCTTGTCTCTGTCTGTGTCTGCTGCAATTAGTACTTGAGTGCAAGCAGGATATTGCATGGCAGCTGCTCTCAACCTGTCTATGAAAGAGAGCAAGCAAATGGTGACACTTGATTACTGACAGGCAGTAACCTATTTTTGGTTATAAAACCTGATGGTGTCAACAGGACCACTGAACCGTCTGAGCTGAACTGATGATAGTTCAGGTCAACAGAAACGGAATACAGCTCACTTACCCTGCATGCAGAATCTAAAGCTATCAGGAAACATGTCATGTATAAGAGTAACTCTAGCTAAGTGTGGGCCAGAGGCTCAATTTTATTTGACCTGAGCCATGTTAAAGCCCAGGACAGATTCCATTTTGAAAACAGAGTGAGAGATTTTGGTTAATGGAGATCAAAATTGGCTAAATGATCCAATAACTCTATCATGCCCAATATCACATCTACAATGATAATGGAATGTGTCCTATATCATGGAGTGATAACCTTTGATAGTAATTGGGGCAAACTGTTCCTCCTTATAACAGCCAGAGAAAAAAGTCAGCCAGGATTGAGGCACTCAAAGGGATGATGTTATTACTATGGCCCCAGCCCCTGAAAACTTTCCATTTTCCTTCACAAGATTTCAGAGTGGAGGGCCTTCTTGCACTCAAGAGTCTCTCCATAATCAAAGGTTTAAATTGCATGTCTTGCAAGCCATACCTGATAAGAAGCAAGTGTGCAGAAGAGAACAGTTTGGGCAGGGAAGGAACACCAGTGACTGTAGATGCTTGAGAAGATTCGGGTGGCCAGAATCTTCAATGGCAGATCTATTACTAGATCAAGTAGATCAGTGATCCAGAACTTGACCCATCTGAGAGAAGCTATCAGAATCTTCTTGCATAAATGACCTTGTAAAGTCTGGATTATTTTGGAATCAGGACCATTGGGAAAGTAGGCAAACGTCCATAACCCCTCCCAACATACTGATAGTGCATCCACAGCTACAGCTTCAGGGTCTGGGATTGAAGAGACAAAAGTGGGTAACTTGTGCTTCCACATTGTGGCAAAAAGGTAAATCATCAGATAGCCACAAAGTGTGCAGATCTGATTCAAGACCAAATGATGGAGAGATCATTCCATGTGAAGGACTTGATCACTCGTGGATAGAGTGTTGGGCAAGACAATCTGCCAGGAATGTGCCTGATTTGTATGTTGATATGGAAATTGTCACAGAGAGCAGAAACACCCAAAGATGGAAAAAAGATTGCAATGGACAGAGGTCAGACTCTTCTCAGTTCACTAGAAAACCTAGATGATTAAAAAGTGGAGAAGATCATTTCTGCCTTGGTGTAGAATGGAACTTACCACATGTTTCTGGAAGATGTCGTCCTGGTATGCTGCCATCATTGCAGATTAAGTCAACCAGGTCAGTGTGACAATGCAATCCATAGCCTTGGGAAAAAATTCATAACCTTGGTTTAAAAAAAACAGGGCTGATGGTGAAGCCAAAGGGTAGGACTTTAAATTGATAAACCTGCCATGGTAAGCAAAATCAAGAAATTTCCATTATGCATGGTGGATAGGGACATGAAAATATGTCAGTCAGATCAAGACTAATGATCCCTTTGGATGGAGAGTGGATTGATCTCATTTGTCTCCATCTTGAATTTCAGTGGTGCAATGAATTGATTGAGGCAACTAAAGTCAGTGTTTGGTCTCGACTTGCCATTTGATTTAAAAAAACAAAACAGCCTTGAATAAATCCCCAGTGATTGTGGCCTTTGCACAATTGCCACTGCCTGCTTTTCAATGAGACCACAACTACTGATGTAGACAGGCATCCTCCTCCTTGATATGATGGTACATTTGTGAAAAGAGGAGATGAGGTAAGGGTAGAGGGTTGGGTTAATGAGACCAGAAGCCTTTCTGAAATGATATGGATCACCCAATCATTTTCTGAGGGAAATGGAAGATCCAGTGAGTCCAAATTTCCAGAAGTCTGCTGCCCACTGGTAGGATGTTTTTAGGGAGGGTAGGTCAATGTTTATCGTTAGAAAGCTTGAAGGTGGAGACATCTGGTTTCTTACCGCTTCTGTATGATTGTCTTCTAGGTTAGTTAGACTGCTCTTTCCTGGCATTGGGTTTGGATTGATATTGGTGCACATCTGACTGAAAAGGTCACTTGTCCCAAGGCCACTTAATGTCCCTTAGCACTGGTGAGGGCTGAGTGTTTCCAAATGCCTGTGTGAGTTGAGCAGCAAGTTGGATGGCAGTTACTGAGCTGCTAGCCTCAGAACTTGTTCAATTCTTCCTCCAAAAGGAAATGGTGACCCAAGCCATCTTGAGGGGCCCCGAGTGGCCGAGTGGTCTAAAGTGCTCTTCGTTACGGATCACTGCCATCTCACCTCTGTCTGCGGCAGTTTGAGTCTCGGATTCAGCCAATGTGGGTATGTGAGAAGGCTTGCCAGTAGCTTCTCGTGGGTCGGTGGTTCTTTCCGGGGTTTTTCTGGGTTATTCCTCCACCATTAATACTGGCCACCATGTACAGCCTATCGTGTGCTGAAAAATGGCGTTAAACCCCACAACAACAACAACAACCAAACCATCTTGTACATAAGGCAAATTTATAATGAGGTTTGAGCGATGTGGACTGCAGACATGTGCCACAACGCATCTGATCTAAGTTGTCAGAAGCTGTCAAGGCACTGGCCATCGTATGGTGAGGTGGCCAGTTAAAGACTCTATCAATCAGGCCTTCACCTCCCGAGTGTGGCTATGGTCAGATCTCTCTGTGAATTGGAAGACTGCAAAGGAGACCAAATCTAACAATGAGTTATATACCAACAAGACGAGACTACTGTTGGGGCTTGGTTTTCTAAGAAGAAGAAAGCCATGAAAGTTCCTTAGTCCCCAATTCTACCTAGAAGCAATCATAGAGCTCCTTAATTTTAGCTGAATGGGGAAGGAGAACTGAAACCAACCAATGCTTTAACTTTAGTCTTTAGTAATAGAAGGGGGTGCAGGGCATTCTGAAGCTGTCAACACCTAATAAATTTCCTTGATTCTGGCCTTAAAGCTAAATTCAGTCTTTTCCATGGTTGGATCTCAGCATGATTGATTTGAAGGAGCTTTATGACATGCACTGAGTCAAGCTGCCAACCCCCAAGTACAAAATACTGACTGCTTGTGGCAAAAATACTGATTTTCAGTAACAAATACTGATTTTTAAATATTTTATGCATATGTAACCATTTACAACATATACAACCATCAGTAACGTAGGACAGTACCTAACATAATTATTAAATGTCAAATATGCATGTGTTGCACACTTGTACCTTCTGGACAGGTACCATGTTCCATTTGGGTGCCCATTCAGAAGGTGCAAGAGTGCAACACACTCAGACACAGGCTGTGTAAAGAAGCCTTGCTTTTTTTCTCCAATCATTATCGATTCCAATATACCAACTTTCACTGATGATCTTAATTCTGTGTGATTTTCTTACTGAACTATTTTTGTTCTAGCAGATGAGTAATCCTTTGCAATTTTAATGTCTGAAAAATGTGTGCAAAATAAATCGCCAGCAAAACTACTAACTGAAAGAGAAAGATTTATTTCAAAAAGAAATTTAATAAACCGAATTTTGAACAAATTACATTAAGTTTCATGGGCGCCTCCATGCCCAATATCGAAATCACATTACACAATTTGTAATGTAAAGTCTTCTCCTTTACTAGATGGTTTTACAAATCTAAACAAGACAGCACCATTATCTTTCCAGTTGTGCATTCTTGTCTTTCCTGGAGAAAATTCTGAACATTCTGCTTTCCTTGATTAGAAGCTGAATATTACGAAGATGAGATACAGTGAAACCGTTTGCGAAATCCAATATGGCAGATAGAGACAGGCATGGTAGCCTCGATTTTGAATGAACCAATCATACTGAAGAACTATAGTCCTATATACATGCAATACATTTCTATCAGAATGGAACCGAGTGCCCATTCTAAAATTAAAGCTGCAAGGAAAGTTTTTATTAATTTTTAAAATTAAAAAACGTATGTTTTGCAAAAAAACGTACACCCATATACAGGTCCAAAATACAGGACAAATACGGACAAAAAACAGGACACTTGGCAGCTATACAAGCCCCAATCTGGGTCTGGTGACAGCCCTGGATAAGTCAAACCAGTTGGCAATGATGATGCAAGTCATTCCTCTTTGAAAATGTCACTAGCCATCCATTTGTGGATAAACAGTGAACATTCAGAAGTCTGGCACTGCTGGAACTGTTCATTGGCTTAAGTCAGCCTAGATGCTGGCAGTATTGAAGATGGTCCGGCTATAACTGGTACTGGCTGCTAAAAAGGGCCTGGATTAACAGATTTCTCAGTGAAATCTCTGGCATAGGAAATCACTAACAGTGAGGCTAGAAGGATGGATACATCTCTAAATCCTGGCTGGCTGGACCATTTCAAATCCTGGATGAATGGCTGATGGCAAGTACTTACAGACCTAAAGTCATTGCTCAGACATGGGGGCGGGGGAATTATGCCCATTGGCGTACCTAAAATTGGGTTGACACCTCCACAATAAGTCCAAAATTGCAAGCAATGAGCTAGTTGTTTGGACTGTTTTCTCAAAAGGTCTCCTATGCTGGATCGCTGGAAGGCCTGTATTGGTGCAGTGTTATAATGTAGTATTAAACAGATGAAGTCCACAAAGGTGACAAAGTGACACAAATTTGCTAGAAATTGTGAAAATAATGTATAAAACATGCAGGACAATGATTGTCCCACACAATCAATCCATAAAGAAAGTTAGAGGGTCCAATTTAAACACTAAAATGGCTTGGATTGTCAGAGTTAAAATGTATGATGTTATCAGTACAGCAGAGAAGCTAAAACACTGTAGGTGGCAAGGGGAGGTAAAAGGCAAGAATTATTGCCATTTTCTATATGAGATAGACAGGTAAAGATAATTCTTGTTTATTAGTAGGGCTGGATTTGTGATGTAGCAGGCTAATATTTCTAATGTGATTGGGGAATGTATTTGAATCAGAAACATAGAATAATCTAATTTGACCATTCTAGTACAAAGTTTGAGAGATAAGCTTAAACACCAAATTTAAGTCAGTTAACCATTATATCTGGGATACTTTGACCTACTTTTGTAATGAAGGTGCAGTCAAGATACAGCCACTTATCAAGTTTCTTTAATCCCTGTACAGCTGTTAAATTATTTATACAGTGTGAGAGAAACCTGAGCTAAATGTAAAGACATGAAATCCACTCGAAACTATTGCCTAGGACCTAGGGAAAAAAAAGGGCTAAGATTCAGTGTGAACTAAAACACACATTTATATTCATGGTTGTCGATGCTAATACAAACAAAAATGAGGTGAGATAAAACAGCAACATAAATGTGCTCACATTTACTTATCTTGTTTTACTTTTCCAGTTTTTCACATCTAGCAATGTGCATTATTACTTTGTCACAAATACTGATTATGTCTGGGGACCTTATTCTTGGACTAAGAAGTTCACTTGTATCACATTTTTTCATGGACAACCCAATGTGAGTAGAACTAAATTCTTGTACAGTAAAATCTGCTATGAGCAACCACCTGTCATTTATTACCAAAACTGCTGTTTTTTCTATATAAATATTGGCATAAGTGAAATATGTGAAACTTGACTAGTGAACATCATTTTTTTGTGCAAAATATGTGTTTCAACACTACTATGAAAAACCACATCACAGATCAGATGTTAATACTAGACTTTTATTTAATCCTTTGTAACCATGACTACTGAGTCTGGTCTGCAGACTGAGTGCAGATTGTTAAAAAATGAGATTAAAAGCTGAGTCAGGTTACGGGTTACATTTGATTTAGAACATTAAGTTCTATGCTGAAACCATAAACCAGACTTGTGTACTTGTCACAAATCACAGTTATAACACCATAGTCAACAAAGTCCCCACTTTGCCATGGCACATTTTGTCTTGCGCAAGTTTTGATAACAGTAACTGGCACAGAGCTAAAAACATCAGATAGCCTGGTGCCCCTCTGAATCTTGATTTGGCCTCTCCAGTTAGTTGCTTATTCAGCTTGTCCAAAAAAAATGTAGTCTAATTTGCTTGAAGAAAAGTTTGAGTATGCCGACAAATGCAGCATTTTCATCATGAAGTTCTGAAAAGAAACTGGTAAGTTATCAATATTCATCCCCCATGCTGTGATTCCATTTGTGAGTAATTCCACCTTATGAATACTATGAATTCTATATACAAGGTGAAATGCATGACCTGTGAATGGGGAACAATACCATGTGCCAGTTACTGCTATCAAAACTTGCGCAAGACCAAATGCGACATGACCAGAGATCTCATTCATCATCTCTTCAGCATGTTACATACTTTTGTTTATTGAGTTGATCTAATTGTTATTTATGTCATGAGTGACAAATGTTGTGCATTATGGCTGTAAATAAAATTATTTACTTACATGCTATCATAGCTAACTTTACAATCTATGAACAACATAAGTAATGTGTGAACTTCAAATAAAATTTAAAATGTTAATGATTAGTGTATTTTAGTGCTATAAATTTTTATGACTGCATATTTTAACAAGAATTATGAATAAATAATTAAAAAAATTACAGTAGTTATGTTATTTTTTCCTTCTGAAACTGGGCTAAATTGCTATCTAACTGCATGCAAAGACCTGCCATAAAATACCTGTCTTTAGTGACCAGTTCATGTTGGCTGAATGGGTGGTTTCTCAAGATATGTCTTGCTATGCTAAACTGATGTATGCTACATGGATATAAACATTCAATTCAAATATAAATGACCCTTCAAGAATCTAATCAAATTGTTGCCCACAAATGACAACTGGAAGTAGATTTTCCTCATTATGGTAGAACTGCAAAACACTGAAGGAACAAGCAAAAGCAGTGTATGACAGGGATTTCTATTGAACATATAATCTGTGAATACTAGTTAATACTGGTGTCAATCAACGACATCCGATCTGACACTTTCAGATCTTTACACTCTGATTTTAACGAGATTAGTGAAGAACTTAATTTACTGGTTAATGTCCCATGTTTAAAAAATACACCTTAGGCATACTTCAAACCTACTAAACAAAATTCAAACGTACTGTAATTTACTCTAAGAACTGACAATCCTATTCATAACACTGTCAGTGAAACCTGTCTTAAAAGACCATAAATCATTGAAAACCAAAGGATCCTTTAGTACAAATCATTTCAGGCACCTAGAGAACCTAACGAAATCACAATTTGGTGGTCTCTTCAGACTTGCAGTCTCTTACAGGTGGTGGTTTTAATAAAGAGCTGAGTCTCTTATACCTAAAGCTGGAAAATCTTCATCATTCCAAGATTCACTATGCATTTTCTCTGGCTTTGAGAAAACTGGAGCAGGCTTGTTTATAATAAGCTGTTGATTCTGAAAGTCAAAGTAAATAACATTTACGAAATCTAATGTATATCAGTAAATTCTCAATAACTGTTAGTAGATTCTAATTACATCATTCAAATAGCTAACTTTTCACAAAAAATGCCAGTTGCTAAATTAATAAGTGATAAAAGAAATAGGAGGATATAATTAACTAACATGTTCTGTTGACAGATGACTTCAGAGTATACAAAGTCACCAACCGTGATATTCACTCTTGATAAAACTGGACGTGCCTTGTTATGTTGTTTGATACATGAGTTTGATCCATGAGTTTGATACATGAGTTTGATACACGAGTTTGATCCATGAGTTTGATCCATGAGTTTGAGCCATGAGCTTGATACATGAGTTTGATCCATGAGTTTGAGCCATGAGTTTGAGCCATGAGTTTGATAAATGATGATCAGACTGAAATGGATGATATCGAAATGAGATATTCATTCACATGTAATTTTCATTGTTGTATGGATACATTTTTACAAATAATTTAAAGAGATAAGAACAGAATACATTGACAAGTTTAAAATATAATACAATATAAAATGATCCTTTCTCTGTTCAATGTACCAAATAGACACAGTCAAGCATAATTAGAAAGAGTACAAAAATCAGTAATGGTCATGCCTGTATCAATGTCTTCTTGTCTTTTTCTTATAAAATACTGTACAAGTGTTTCTCTTGATTCAACATGAGACAACAAATCCTAAACCTTATTTTACTCCACAAAAAATAAATTGAAATTTCACTTCTGACTCTTGAGATTTTCATTCTGAGTCTTGAGATTATGGTGTCTAGGTCAAATGACGCATCAGTTTTGAAGTCTATTGAGAACCCTACATTGCTAATTACTGTTGCATAGTATCACAAATTTTTGTGGAGTACCAATTTTCATGAATTTGTCAACCCCAAACCTCATATTTGAAGACCCAATGAAAAATTATCAACATATAATGCAGAAGCACCCCCCCCCCTTTACTGAGTTCCATTTGTGGAGATCAACAAACTACTTGACAAATCAACATCACTTTTGTAATCTGGAAATAAAATATTAACTTTACATATGTGTGTTTTATTGTAATATTTTATAAGAAAAATTATAGAGCATTTTACATTATTTCAACGTATACATATCTGGTATTCACAAGCTGTAATTGCCACTCACTGACTTAAACAGATATGTTCTGAGATGAGTAAAAAATAAAGAGAAATGAGACAAATCTGAAGGCATTCCAGCACTAGTTTTACTGAAAATGAAAAAAAAAAGAAACGATACTTGTTTATGAAAATTAAAATTTAGTACTTGTACAAATCAACTCTTTATTCGAGTGCAACTGTTGTCTACAATTCAATCCTTGTGAAACATCTCATTTTATCCATGCATACTTAATTCCAATGAACAACATGACTACAAAATGCTAGAACTACTGCTTGAAACACAATCACTAATGAAACATAATGTATTATTGCAGAGGACTCATGGAAACATTTCATTAATTTTCAGACAAAACCATCAAATCAACATCATCTCAAGTCTGCTGTTTTATGCAAAAGTTTGTCAGGAAAATAAACCTTAACTTGCTAAATTAAACAAGTCCAGTTTTATAAAAACTCACCAGTAATTAAGTCCAATCCTTCAAACATATTCGTGTGAGCCACAATCGTTTATTCAGCATGAATCAGCCTGATAGATGTGATCATAAAGTAAACTAATACAGTACACTGATCTTAACCTTTTTCATGATGGTCTCAGTGACCTGTTTAGCATACCAGCTGTGGAAATATAATTTTAAATTCTTCTTTGTATTTTATTTAATTGTGAATTGGTGTGGTTGAAGTTGGTAGGTATACGAGGCAGACTCAAAGGAGTGACTCCATATATTTTCAATATGGTTAACATATTTGCACTCTGATGAAAACATCAAATGTTGGCACTTGCTTGTTAATTGTATTGAGCAATGGTGCACCTGGTCACATGTTTGGTTTGGAAGCAGAAAGATTACTTTCTCCAAACCGACTGGGATCTACGACAAATTTTACCACTCTAAAACTGTGTTAATGCCATGGTTGTCAGTAACTAATGGTACAACTTTATGGCTTGAGCTTTAAGAAAGAGATTATATACATGTACTTTAAAAAATAATCAGGTTAGTGGTATTGGCTGCACTGACTCCGTCTGATATAGTGTAATTAAATAATCTTGACAGGTGTTTGATTTATGCTAGTACAGATGACAGTATCGTTAAAACATTGAAGCAACTGTCATTTGTTCTTGGTATAGTTTTGCTTTTTTGTATTCATTATTTTGTTTATTTGCTGATATTAATCCCAAAAGTTAAATGCCCCAAAATAAGCAAAACTATGAATTCAAGTACCCAGGAAAATGTCTGATATTTTCATCACAAAACCATAACAATTGAGACCCACAAAAATAAACGATACTACAGTATGAAAAGGACTTCAAAAATCACAAAGACCTTAAAGGTGTAACACAACTGATTAACACATTGTGCTTTCAAGCCTCTACTTAAATTATGAAAATATTATTGATAAGACTTCAATAAATCAGAAAGCAAATTTTTCAGTACATCAGGTTTCTTCTAAAATACTTGGCAGCCATGGTGGCTCAGTGGTTAGTGTACTTGACTCAGGAGCAAAAAGGGTTCAGGTTCAAATTGGTCAGCTATCATTGTGTGTCCATGAGCAAGGCACTTAACTCCAACAGACGCGGCACTGAAAATCCTACTTGTGTTTCTGTGCCATAAAGCATCAAACCAAACCTACAGCATTTACCTGATCAAATTAATGTACAAATATAAGCCCTAATACCTCTCCAATCCAGCCCTTCCAAATATGAAAATGTGTCTGTTTCTATAATATGTAGATAAAGGCAATAACTCTTGCCCATTACCACCTCTAGACATAAACAACCGGTGTTGGATTTAAGTAAAGCTGTCAAAATTACCCAATTAAAAGAAACTATTAAATGTGAACCTGAACTGCTTTGTTGTAGGTTCATACATGCCAGCCCCAACTGAGGTATAAGCATACTTGTTACTTATGAAAGTGGCAAAAATAAGCATAATCTGAGCATAAAAAGAAAATACATAATACATGCCATAAAACTGTATGAAAAATGTACATTTATTTTTGCTACTTACCTAGACCTGCAGTTAGAAAAATTCTTGTCACAAATTGTCTAAATCCATGTTGGTTATTACAAGAATACATATATAAAACAACATAATAAATTACCTAAACAAACATTCTCTTTAAGTCTAACTTTTGCTGAACGGTCATAAAGTCAAGTCCAAAATTCTGAATGCTGCATTACAAAACTGTAGAATTGTTCTTTCAAAATTTTTGAAGCACAATTAATTTGTCCTTTTCCTGATGCAACATGTTTTTCAGTTTAATAAAAGCCATCTCCACTAACATTTTTCAGTCGCATAACATCCACGAATCACATTGGTAAGGCCCCTTTCACATATTTTGTACCATGTTTTTTCAATATAGACAGGTCTGCAATGTAAGTGTATATCAGATTATAATGAATCTGTGGCACATGGTTTCAAATTCATGAAACATCTGCTTTCTTGGAAATGTGTCACATACAGTTGCTATAAATAGAAAATAAGGAAATTATTCAATGCACACGGCCAAATGGTTGCACTCATAAAAAATATAATATCAGCAGATGGAGGTCTATGATTTAAAAATGCACCTCAACCAATAGTCACATGACACAAGCATCAAACTCATTATTTTGTTGCTTGCTTGCTCTTGATGCTGCCAGATATAATCATTGATTTGAACTTGGAAACATGATTTTTTTTAAATACATGAACTAAACAGATAACTGAGGCTAATTTTATTACCCAGGTAATTATGAACATGCAGGTACCTAAGTACCTGGGTACCTGTTGACAGCTCTAGTTTTAAGATGAACAGAACATCATGTAATGGGATGCTTGCATTACAGGAGGGTGGAAGGATATTAAGGTAATGTGATCTGTTAAGTATTCTACGAGAGACATAATTTACTGAAAAAAATTGCTTTCTCCTTCCAATATATTTCCTGACCACATTAATGTTAGGAGAATAGGCAATAGGCAGATGGAATTTTGATCATTCTACCAATGCCTCAGTGAACCTCCGAGGGAAGACTGGATTCCCCATATGAAGGTTAACTAACTCTACAAACTTCAGAGCAGCATAAATTGAGGTGAAATGGATACATAAGTGAAGCAAAAATAATAAAATTTTCTTATGTAATAAAATTTCCAGGCGAATCCAGTGAAAGCTGTGCAGGGTGCATTTACGGAAACTGTGGTGAGGTCAATGTAGTCTGGTAGCTGCTTGTGAAACTGAAACTGGTCCTACCAGATCCTGACTGTGCTGCTGTGGAGCCAAAACTCAAGTTCCTGAAAAGATGCCACTTTCCTTCATAAGTCTTTATAGTGGAGGGCCTTCTAGCTCATGCAGTTCTTTCCATGGTTGAAGGGTTGAATAGTTTATGCTGTAAAGCTCTCCAGACAAGAGTTAAAAATGATGGTGAAGACAGTCTGTGTAAGAATGGTATGTGTGGGTCTGAAGCTGCTGGAGATGATTCAGCCTGGTCAGGATCATCCTGGTTAGATATATCACTAGACTGAGAAGATCACTGATCCATGATTTGTCCCAGCTGAGAGAGGCAATCAAAATCTTTTGCAATTCTGGCCCCTCAAGTTGCGGACAATTTTTTGGAACAAAGATTGTTGGGTAATAGACAAAGACCCCCAGACATTCCAAACTGATAAAAAGAGTGTCGATGGACCAAGCTTTGGGATCCAGTACTGCAGAAATGAAGGAGAGCAGTCTGAAATTCCACCAGACTGCAAAATGATCAATCATTAGACACCCCCAAAGCAGACAAATCTGATTAATGACACAGTTTGAAAAACCATTCTGTATTAGAAATCTGACCCTTCCTTGACAGAATCAGCAAAGATAATGAGTCTGCCAGGAATATATCTGATCTGGATGTAGATATTGAGATATGTGCACCAAAAGCAAACTACCCAGACCAGAATGAAAAGCTGGGGTGATTTGGTACCACCCTCTTTAGGAAGTACTTCACTATCACTGAGTTGTTTGATAAAGCTTTGATGACAGCTTTCATTTCCAAGAGACTGACATGGAAATCAGTTTCCTCCAGATTGCACTGGACACTTATGGTGTTGATGCAGATGGGTTCCCCAACTAAAGGTGCTTGTATCTGAACATTTGATCACATTCAGCTGAGGCTGTTTGAGAGGTATTCCTGTCATCAGCCAACCTTGGTTGTGCCACTGGTCCAGGAATGATAATATCTTGCACGCTATGCTGATCCTGTAATTAAGTGGCATGGAAGAGTGACACCCCTGAGATAGCAAGGTCATCTTCAAAAGGTGAATGTTGAAGTGAAGCAGTGGGGTAAGATACAATTCTACATAAAACAATCCGAGGAGTTGCAGAAACTCCCTAGTTGTGATACATGCAAAGATGACGATTTGGAACACCAAATGGTAGGGGAAGATATACAAGGTTGTAGTTGGTGAGAAATTCTATAAACTGCAAGGATGCACAAAATCAGACTTTCCAACTGATCAGAAAACCTACATAATATAAACAGAATATGAGATTGTTCTTTTCTTTGACTAGAATGGAATTGATCATATGATTTTGGAGGATGTCATCCAAATACACTGCTGTGAAAGTAAATGAAATCATATGGAACAGAGTGCAAAACTGATAAGAATTTCCTTCAAACTAAAGGAGTTTCTGTGAGGATGGATGAATGGGAACTTGGGACTATGTATCTGTCAGATCCATAAGATTGCAAATTTATTTGGATGGATGGAGAGGCAGACTGATCTTGTCATCTCTATCTTGAATTTCAGTGGAAGTATGAAGTGATAAAGATGAATGAAGTCTATGAGTGGTCTGAGCTTGCCATTGGTGGTCTGAGCTGAAAAAGCTTGGAGATTGTGGATTCTGAATTGGTCAACATGTGTATCTTCTGGTGACTGCAATAATGTGTACTGTGTTTCAAAACAATCAAAGAAAACTGCAACTGAAGTTGCTTTCACAAAATTCATTTTTATACTGTATGAAGTGAATGCTAAATGGGCAATAGCTCTTACAAGAATCGGGGGGGGGTGGGGGGGCACAAAGATATATCACTATACATGATGACCATACTATATACCAAGTAGTCCATTAAAACTGCAAGGACAAGTGGCATCTACAAGATTCTGTCTTATGCTTCACTGAGCAGCAGGATAAAATGAGGCAACTTGTTTAATGCAATCCAAATCTTTAGCTAATGGTCATAACATTATTTTCTGCTTCTCTCCCACATTTGAACAAGAAATTGTCTATCAGGCGATTGTCAAACCTTTTTGAACACTGCTTCATGCTATGGCATTTTTACTGTAAAACTGAATGCATTAAGACTGTTCTGCAATAATTCTGACCTTGAAAACTACATATCAAAATAAACTGAAGGTTCATAAAGTAATCCTTGGCAACTGATCATGTTTTGAAATCAAAAGATTAATGTATAATGTGAGTATAAGCCTCCTTAAATTATAGGTCAATTTAGTAGAATAACCTGATAAATTTCAATACTTTTATATTTACCTTTGGCAATCCAACTGGTGGTTTTTCCTTAATAAGTAACAGGTTGTCTCGTATCAACCTGGCTCGTCCCTTCCCATTTGAAGTTGACTGCAATGCAAAGAATTAAACATATAACTATTATTTGTAAAATAAGACTGATAGGGAATGGAATAACATATATTTTTTAATGTATTCATGGAAAATGAAAACCCCACTTCATGTATATGGTGTTTCAAATGCTAAATTTATTTTGATGTATGAACTTGAGTAACACCATACGTGCCTTCAACATTCACAGTTCTTGGTGTTGATGAGAATCTTGTACAAGGAAAGAAAAATACCCAATCTTTGAAACAGCAAATTACCTCCCTTGTATATTTTCTTATTGAGATAGTTGTCAACAAATTTTTCAGGAAGAAAAATATCAAAACAAAACAGTTATGAGCTACACATTCTGTGAAAAATACATGCAGGGATTTTCCTAGAATTCCTGAAGTGAAGCCCAGAGCTAATGAAATTGCACATAAGGAGCTAAAATGTTTAATTTTGGAACAAACATAAAACAAGACTGCATGTGTATTACAGATCTAAGCATAGCATGTTTTATTGCCATATGGCAGTTGGTAAATGCTGTCATAAAGTAAGATGAATTGCTTTTAAGTAGTTACTGAGCAAAGTCATACAATTCTGCCCAGCAAAAATGTTCTACTTTCCAGAAAAAAAAGAAAAGATTTTGTTATTTTACTTGTTATCGGACTCTCCAACCTCTCAAATGAGATATTTCAGACACAAACTGGGAAATATATACTTTAAAAAAATAAATGGGAATGGGGCCAAATTTCAACCTCAAGAAAGGTCAAATAAAATCCTGACCTGCCTGAACAAAATCAAAAATCATTTTTGATTAAATATACAGTTCTTTCAGACAGAAATTTTCAAACAATTGAGGGTGATGTGCCTATCTAGTACTGTAGAGCAAGTTTTAACATGACAAAGTATGTACCGCTGATTATATATACATAACTAATATATGATTATGGTACAAACACAAAAATACAGTTACTTCATATAACATGCTAGATAAAAAAACATTAAATGTAATTAATATACTGTACATAGAAGAAACAAAAAGAGATTTAGTAGTTACTGAATGATATGGCAAGCACGGTTTGGCCAATTCACTTTGTTGGTTTTAATGGCAATTAAAGGAATCTTTGTTTCCAATTAGCTCATACTGATATAAGATGAGCAAATCACACTTGGAAAAAATGTACAGTTCTCCTATTACAAACTTCCAGACAATTACAGGCTTCAAACAGCACCAATATTTGCTTTGCAGTGGACTAAGCTACATTTGTATGAACAGAGCTATCTGTATGGTTTTGAAATGAAAGTCCTGGGTGATATTTCTACAAAACACTGGGAGCCAGTAAATTAAAAACTGTAAACAAAACTTTTTAAAAAAATCTTATAGCTGTCATTGAAAGTATTGGAAGCACTGACTCACAAAAAAGCTCTGATGATAAAGAAAATGTGAAAATTTTACCACAAAATCTGCTTTACAGGCAGATGTTTCCCTAGGAAACCTGGGCAAAATAGTTGTCTTCCTTCCTCTACCTCTACAATTGCATAACATTTCTTCCTCTTCATCAGAACTTGATGGATGGTTGTCAAGCACCTCAGCCCAGAAGCCTTCAACAGGCTCCCATTGTATAGTTGGTTCTACCTAAAATACAACACAAATTGATGCCAAAAAGATGTAATATATTACGTGCAGTCCAAACCAGACTTATAAGAAAAATTACTTATTCATCTACCAAACTATATGCCATATGTAACATCTTAAAAATAAAAATTGTTTCACTTTGCTTGCATTGAAAACAAAGTTCATCATTCTTTCGAAAGTTTCAATAATCAATTGAAACTGAGGTTATAATAGGTGCCATATTCATTAATTTTCAGTCAACAACCAGAGAGCAGTATTCCATTTTACATGTGGCATTACATATAAAGCCAGTGTAATGACAGTTATGTCCAGCAGTAACACTGGAAAACCGACTGGCATTCCTTAAAGGAGGGATAGCAAGTTAAATTTAATATAGGAATAAAAAGTTGAATATCTAAAAATTGGTGCAAAATGTACTGCAGACAAAGTGTAATTTGAAATAGATGTTTCCATTATTTAATAGGTTGCAAGAAATTGGGGACAGGTTTCCTCCTCTGTATTATTATGAATAATGCATATTATTTACTGGTAAATTGTAAGCAACAATTCGAGCCCAAATAAGCTAGCTTTAGTATGAGTCCTAAAATTTGATTACTTATGTGGTAGATGTAGTCTGTGAAGCGTTGCTTCTGCTTCTATTTCTTATGTCACTATAGTCATGACTGATCGTTACTAGACAGAACGGTTGGAAGAAAAACAAAGACAAATAACGAAAAATATTTTAATAAAGAAAGTGATTTTATGGGTCTTACAAAATATTTAGCTCATAAGATATATGATACAAGGAAATACAGGACCAAGTAGCATTAAAAACATGGTGTTTCTAGCAAAGAAACTGGTGTAAGCCAATGATTCCAAAAATAAAATGGAAGTGCCTATTTTGCTCAGCTGCTTTGTATGAACTTTTGAAAAGACTATTCACATGGCCTCTCCACTATCATACAGTGACCGGTCATTGCACTCGGTATGAGTCCAAAAAATTCTGCATGATGTAAATTCAGCTTAACATAACAAATACCCATTAATACCATTATAGGCTTGGCAGGGAATTTATCTGACTACAAAACACCATAAAAATAGGAAACTGTTCCATTGTGTCTATTCTGTATGGCAGACATGTGCTCAACGTTACAAACACTACTGCACAGCTGCCATTCATTAACAACATTTGCACTGAGCCTAGTGTCTACCTCACAGTTTAGTTTATAATAATAATCATATGGTGTGCAAACAATTAGGCATTAGTCGGTGAATGAGTGATTTTCCTAGGAGAACAAATTTTAATAATTTAAATTTACTTTAACAGACCAGAACTTTATTTCAACTGACAGCCATAACATTAGCAAACCAACGTATCAATCAGTGTAGTGGAAATATGTCGACCTGTCATGCAAAACCTACAGGATCAAATCCCACTCCATAATTTTTTAGTTTATTTTTAGTGTGTACCTTGTTATCTTGAATTAAGAATGAATTATATTACTCAGATTTACTGACTGAAAGTGCATTTTAAGTATATGTTTTGTTACCTTGAATTATAAAGAATTTTGTTACTCAGATTTACTGTGGACAAAACACTGCAGAAAGTAAATGGTAAACAGATGACACTAACAAATCAGGTTGCTAGACACACTGAAATATGCACAAAAACTGAGACATATTTTTACCATAATGATCACAAACTTGATTGTATCATGATTACCAGTTTGTATGTGTTTGAATAATAATAGAAAAGTAAAATATACTTTAAGTCAGTTTGATATATAAATTATTGACATTTTCCCCATTTATAAAACAATTCATGTAATGATGTCACTCAGTCATACTTGACTGAATATGTATCATATACACTGTGAACAATAATATATACACACATTGAAAGACTAGTGATAAAGGTTGCAAAGATTCTTTACAAAATACTTTTGAACTTCAATATTTCACTGTTATGACTCAATGTCATACACTAAACAATAGAAAGAAGCAAAACCAACAAGTTTTGTAAAACTTAACAAATAATTTAATTATCAAAAGTTATAAAATGCATGAGGAACTTAACAGTATTATGAAGTGAATCCAAAATAATCGTAAAAAGTTATATTGATGTCCAAAAGAACTGAATGTTCCCAATGAATTTCAAATCCTTTTATGTACATATCACAATGGCATTGTCCGGAATTCCTTTGAATAATTCACAATAGTCCTAGAATACTGTTCTCGTCCAATGAGGACTTTGTAATTCCAATGAATAATCATAACAAACATCTCCTCTCAAATTACCTAAACACAAAATTAAACACATCTGCTGACTGATTTTAACATATGAAATAAGAGTCTGAATTTGATTGCTCAGTTCTCTCTTTAGTATACACCTTCAAGGGACCAGGGGAACACAGTTATTTCCAGTGATATGTTGTAGCTCAAGGCAAAATGTAGACATCAAGCCAACAAACGCCTGCACATTCGCAGGCATGTATTTTAATAGCTGACTGACCATGAACCAGCTGAGTAAGTTATAGCAGAGATGTTATATTATATATATCTCTGGATACAGCAACTATCACTGGCCGATTCCTGCAAGTTATCATTTTATGATAAAAATATACAAAATTGTGTTTTCAAACTTAAACAATAGTATGCAAATAGGAATTGGTGTTTTAAGAACGTTAGATTTATACGTGCCACGTTGCATTATTATCTTCATAAAACTGGATTGGAACCATAAGTGAACCTGTCAGGGGGAAATATTGGCAGATATCACTGTGTCTGGGAAGTATCACTTTGTTAGAGTGTTTGTTTTTTAAAAAAACATCTGGTCAAATATATTAAGGAAAATATTTAACTCATAGAAAGCAGAGTATAAATTTATGTCATTCAAGATTTAGCATGAAAATGCAATTATGTAGGTTCCACCATATGGGACAATGTTATGTTGTGGAATTCCAGAAGCATTGTAAGGTCAAAGTTTTCACTCATTTTTGTGAAAATGTGGGGGGAGGGGGGAAGCAGCAGAGCAAATACTATTTAAAAATGCCTGATGTTACTACACATATGAAGACAAATAATAAAACTAGTATGCAATCCTATGAACTGACTTGTAGCGAAGCTAGAATGTGAGTGGTTACATTATGAAAGCCCATATTTCTAAAAATAGATGCACTCCAAAGTTGGCTGTTTCAATTCGGTTGGAAAGAAGGTTTAAATTCATTCATTTAATTCTTCATTTTGTTGTCAATGGATAGTTAAGGTAATCATTTATTGGCAGCAAAGAAATTGAGACAAACAAAATGGTATGAAGACACGTGTGCATCTGCTCTCATGTACTTGTTACAGGGGATGTTTCAAACAAGCTTACAAATTTTATTCAACTGCCATTTTATAGTCAACTTTCATAAAGTAAACAAACACTTCTTAATTAAGGGTAGCTGATTAAGCATTTTTACTAACTTCCAATTACAATACTGTAATCTAGTTACTCCTATCAGTTAAAATTCACTACAATGTACAGCTTCTATAGTGCTCTTAAGTCATTTGGCCAAAATACACTTCATATGAATATAACTTTTATACACAACGTGTTTATAATATGCATACAATTCAGACAGTTTCAACTTCAAAATATTGCTTAAAACCAATGTTAAATGCAGATCTGGATACTGATAGAAGGGGCATAATTCCAATAAAAGAAAGAATTCACATACATGCATAATATGTTATATCTGGTGTTGCTTCCACTTCTGCCTGTTAAGCTCTTACTTCTCCCAGTTCTGTCCAAAAAGAGAAGTCACTTCTCCCTAAATTCAAGTCGTGTGTGTGTGTGTCTGTGTATGATTTGGATTTTGTAACATAGCTTTAACAATTTTTCAGTCATATTGCTATGATGTCTGCAGTGTGGCAGTTTATAGTGATGTCTAGCACCAGGGCATCATGCCACTGACATGTAGCATGATGTCCCACCCAGTCACATTATCCTGACACCAGGCCAACCAGTCCTAACACTAACCTCTTAATGCTGAGTGCCAAGCAAGGCAGCTGTTAGTACCATTTCTGTAAGTCTTTGGTATGACTCTGCCAGGGATCGAACCCACGACCTCCCACATCTGAGGTGGACGCTCTAACCACTATGCCACCAAAGCGATAAATTCAAGTCTAGCTTGACCCCTGAGAGTCTATTATGACTACATGTTGCAATATACCCCAAGTGACAGATCTTACTCTAATATTTTACAATGCATGTTCATCGGCTCTAACCCATCCAATGGAAAGTAACTTAATCTTCTAAACAAAATACCTCCTGACCCAAGCAGCCAATGAAAAATTACCACAAACTTATCTTATCAGAATTTTGACATCTATTTAAAGATCATATGCAATCCACAGTTACTGTAATATCTTAAAATAGAATTTATACCAGTGTAAATTAGCCATCTAATATTTTCTTTACTCATAACCACGATATTTTACAGACATAAGCAAAATTACACATAATAACAATAAAGTCATGTACCATGAATTACAAAAAACATAGATATACTGTATACAAAATACCATAACACTAAGCAACTTGTGTAAAAAATATGGCAACAAAATTTCAACATTGCTGGTGAGTATTGGCCAAATATATTCTAAGTATTCAAGGTAACAAAATAACTCGAAATACATGTAACAATGGTTTCAACTGCACCTTGCTGCACATAGAATTCAACTGATAAACACATTTTTGTATAAAATACATGCTAATGATACTGATAAATGTACATTTTGTAATGACACACCAGAACAATACTGCATTTGTTTTTGGCAGTTTAATGTGATTAATATATGATGGAGTTATGTTTCTCAGTGGATTTGAGATATATTAAAAATATAACTTACTCCAAGAGCCAAAATGGTTTGATTCAAAGAAACAGATGTAGAGCAACTGAATGAAAAACCTTTATATTTTATTGTTCTTCTTACCAAGTACTACATATGCACTTAGAAGACAAAAAAGAGACATACCTACTTAAATGTTTCTTTAAAGAATATTATAGAATAATATCTTGCAGTCAAAACAAATGGAAAAGAAAGTTCATGACAGTTTAGGAACAGTGGGAAACATTACTTATTTCCAAGCATAGTTAATTTTTGTATTATACATGTACTCTATATACACAAACTTAAAGAGGTGTAACTGGAACACAACCAATGACTCCAAGACCAACCAGATATTCTCTCTCTTTCTCTTTCACCCATCTTCATTTATTTATTTTTGCAACATTGATTTACATGTAACCAGGTGTAATATTTTGAATCTATTGTGAATCTATGTTGATGATCTGTATATGTAATAATATGTAATAATTGTAAAGGAGAAGACTTTAATGTTGAGATAACATATAATCTGATCCAATTCCCAATATGTACAGGAAACAATAAAAAATGTTTTGCAAATAAATCTTTTCCTGAAATATTTTAAATTTATGGTTTTATTACCTTCAGTAATGTGTCTGAATTAATAATGTAAATATAACTACTTTTGTGTGATTGATAAATTATTTGTTTTGAGTTTAAGTATATATAACCCAACAAAAAATTTCCAACTGTACCTGTTTCTCATTTGCAACCCTAACGACTTTTTCTCTCATGAACAAAAAAATCCACCCCAAAAATCACATGAATTGTGTGTTTTAAAAAAAGCTGATCTGCCTACCCTAATTTAAAAACCAGTACAATAGAAAACATATTTTTTTCTTGGCCTTACGTTGTAGGATGAGAAAAAATATGTCCTGGACTCTTCTGTTTTGATGCACTTTAGAGCTTACGTTCACATGTGCTTCATTCATAGTGATATCTCAAATTACTTTAGAAACATTAGTTATTTTAGCAAAGTATGGATAACGAAATGTCAGTGATGTATTTCTCATACTCTTTTTAATGAGCTTTCATCCAGATGGTCCCTTCTCGTAAAGATTATGTATTACATCATCCATCTTGATGCACCTCACTGAAGCCTATTTCTTCCTGGGACATCATTGTACAAATGCTCCAGAGAAAATAATATATTGCTGAGCAATATCAATAACACATAAAACTCAAGTTTAATGGGAAAACTACATTTTTTAAAATTCATTTAAGCATTACTAAAGTTTTTCTTATATTTATCATAATTATTTTGGAAGAGATTCTGTCACAAAAGCTACAATAAACAAAATGGGAAAAATCATGTTTGTCTTATGATAAAAATATTTACTTATAATTAAATTTAGTGTATAATTGTATTCCAATACTTAATTGGGATTATAAATATACACAACCTAAGTGTCTGCATGTGCTGTTTTTGGAACTTTAAAACTGATTTGCATCCTTCATAACTTGTGTCTCTAAAAGTTAAAATAATCAGAGACAGAAGACATAATGTTACAGGAAAAGGTATCATTTTTATTTATTGTAATTTTTAGCCTTATCAAACCAATTTATAAATAATAAATTGGTCAAAATGAGCTAAATATTGAGATTCTCTTTAAGGCTGATTGAAAATTTACTATTAAAATAAAATTTCTTATTTATTCGATACAAAGTCCTACAATTGTTATTAATAAGAATATACAGTATGCTAATTTAGCATGAAATATATCATAAAATTATGTTTCATGTAAGTTTTCAAAAATTGTAATAACAAAAAAAAGCACTTCAGACTATTACCAACAACAGATCAATATAAAACTGTATAAGAACAGATACCGTTCTAAACAGTAAAAGGCCTACTGATGAATTTATCAGCATTGAGAAACGTGGATAAACACATGTTGAGTAGCAAATGATATTTATTATAACGAGAAGCTGATAGGCCCTGATAAGGATTTTTATAATGACTTACTTAAAAGATAGAAGAGAATTAGTAAAATGCGATTTTTTCATGGTATGTTTCTTTGTTCATTTTACCAATGATAATGACAGTGTAGAGGTGCCGCTGGGTGGTGGTGTTAATGAGTTTGATTGGTGGATTGTAAGTTCTTACAAGGTGTCCGCTTTATTCGGTTCTCGTTATCTAGGAGATGATTGCCCTTGGTATTTTTGCTCGGATCAAGTAAATATTAATATAAAGTGTGAAACTTATAGGTGGAATAAGTACATATCTGAGCAGATATATAGAACAGAATGACATGAGCCCCCGTACATGAAAAAACAACAATTTAATCAATTACACAAACAACTGTGATAATACATTACATTAAGGTGATATACTTCTTTTTTAAATAAATCTTTCACCAAATTTCAAACATAAATATATTTAAACAAATAGAAGATCTGTTTTAAATGATAGAATTGGTTCATCATAGTATCGAGTGAACAATTGAAGTCATTGCCTTGTACAACTTCATAACCTGCTGATTTCCAATCAACTCCAACTTCACTGTGTTTGTTCCTCTAGGTCCTTTCGCTTTTTCCTTTCTCCAACCTCCCTACTGTCTCACCTCTTTTTGGCCCAAAAACTTTGTGTGGGTAGGTGGATATGTAAGTATGTAGATACGTAGATGTTTGGATCAGTAGGTACATGGATACCTCAGAGGAGCTATTTCACCTTTCAAAATAAACAGAGAAGCAACCTAAATCTTCTGTCAGTTCTAATACTGGGAATAGATCATTACTCCCATCTCGTTATGTCAGATATCGTTCTATCAGAAATCAAACATATCAAAGGCTATCTGGTCAAGCTAAGCATGGCAGACCATAAACAAACCTAGTTTCATAAGATTAATGTACTTCCTAACAGCTATTCCATCCTGACTCCCATTGACATCACATGAGACATAATAGTTCCATTCTCATCTCAATTACACAAATGAATGAAATTCATTACATGACCTAACTACATTATTTTCAGCAAATACACACAATCGAGTCTTTAGCATACATGAAACTATCTTTGATCAGTGAATTCAAAACAGATTCTCATAACTCATATCAACTAAAGTAATGCATGAAATTCTTAGATTCTGATAACAATCATTCAATCAATTCTTCAAACTTATATAAAGAAGACCATTGTACTATTTCAGATAGACAAACTCAACAGTTAATAGTCATATCAAGAAAATTGATTTATGAATTTAAACAAATTCATGCAAATATAAGCAATTAAATTCAAGCAAATCATTATACTGGTATCAATGAATTACATGAGACTGACACAAATACCTTGTGCTTTCAAGCTTTGTTTGCTTCTTCCACCAGAATTGTGTCCATTGAATTTCCAGACATCCAGTCCCTTTGACAAATGTTTTACGAGAGAATTTCTTCCAAATTCAATCTCAGAGTCTCCTATATTTTTTCCTCTTGCAGGAAAACATAGACTAAATTTTTGGTGATGGAGACATATAAAACCCAAGAAATTTTGTGTGGGAACCACACCACTTATTTAGCTTAACCAATAAGGATTAAATATATCTGCCTTTTATAACTAGGTGTCAAACTTGGAGTCAGCCTGACTTCTGGATTTCCAAACAACTGATTCTAGAAAAACTCAACTCTGACAGTTCTGATATAAAATCAAAGTTAACCTTCCCTTTTCGAGTCGGTCTGACAGTTAAATAAACGAGGGCTTAATTAAGAAGCACTTATCTCTGACACAGCCATTAGAAATCATTTAAGTAAAGCGATTTAACAAGTACTTGTCCCCTTAAATCTAATTACCTGTTCTCTGGCGAAAGTTAATGAGCTCTTCAAAGATCGACAGAAATTTGCATTCTTACATACAGGATTTTCGATATTTGTTTGTGTAAGTCGAAGCTTATCAGTATAAACAAACTTTGTAATTGTGAAGTCAATAAAATACACGCTCTCTCGAGAACTGTCAGTGTATGTCACTCCCTTAAATTATGGATAGCGTCAAATTACGATGCTACCAATCCCCACCTCAAGCGGGAGTAACTTCATAAGTAATTGCAATATTGAACTGAAATTTTGCATACAGCCATCCTTTACACAGATGTACACCTGGGAAATTTTAATTAAATCGGCGATGGTCACCTGGGAAAATGTTTGGATTTTGGGCGATTTGGTATGGCATAACCCGTATATACAAAATTAGGTGCCACGAAAGTTGACGTATTCAAACACATTTAAGTCAATAACATGTCAGACCCTCTTTCCTTTTATTTCTGTCCGCTGCTCTTCTAGAAAATTTGTTCGGTTTTTGGGCTCGTCTAATTTTTCATTATGTTTCATCGCTAAATTTAAAGTACGACGAAGCATTCGACAATGTACCTTCTCCATGATTGATCATGCAAGTTATTAGAGCGCTCAGATTTTCCGAAAGGCACAAAATTTCAAGCGCCTGTATGGTTTACATTAAACTTCATCCGGAATAGTTTGGGTCTTTCTGCACGACGATTTTGGAGAATCATCTGCGTTACATATTTGTACTTTTTCTAAATTAAATATGTCTACAGCAATGACATTTCCACAGAGGGCTGTTGTAAGGCCACCAGACAAAGGAAGTTTTCCTCTTGATCACGAAGGTGCATACAGGAATTTTACCATGCCTAAATGAAACCCATGTCCAAGGCAGAAGTGAAGACACTAATATTATAAAATCATTCGTATTATGAATCATAATTACAATGCGTCTATAACAATAGTCCGAGTTTCATCTAAACTCGGACTGTTTCCTCTAAACTCAGACTACTACAGCAATAGGTGCATGTAGGTTGATTCGGATCCCTTTGTGGGCTGACTCTGATCATGTGAATAATTCAGATGTA